>OY720680.1:92724668-93152168 GCA_963170755.1 Amphimallon solstitiale
AAGTCCTTCGCATTTTCAATAATATGGGGAATCGAAGAATTCAGCTGTTTTCGGGAAGGACTTTTTATTATTATATTCAATATATGTAATATGTTTGGAGAAATAATATAAACCTGACCAAATGCATTTTTTGCTCTTACCTATCTATCACTCCATCAGGACAATTAAGTACTCCCCGCTCACTCACACTCACAAGTCAAGTACAACTAAAATCGATTGACCAAATCAGATCAAGTAAAATTTTTACTTCCGCCCTACCTGTAACCACCGCTGCCCTACCTGAAATTCAACTCTTGCTACGGCCCTGTGTCGATGTCATTTGTTTCCAATGTCAATGACTAGATAAGTATAGAAATTTTAAACTTTAACGTGGGATTGTCTTCCCCGTAAGAGTAATAAGACAGACAGAGAAAATATACCGCCATGACACTGCGTTAAGTCAATTTATTAAATTATGACATTTAAAATTGTTCTCTGCGTTTTGGTTTATTTTTGTTATATTTAAAGCAATGAATAAGACATCTTATAAAATATAGAAAATATTAGATATAAGCATCATAAGTTCTTTATTTTTAAATATTTAATTCTATTTTGTAAGTAATGAATTTGAGCCAGAAGTGTTCATTTAATTCATATGGATGAAACTCAATGACGTAAGCCAAAAGATCGGACGGACAGAAAGTAAATATTAAATGCATTGTGTTACCACCACCACCAAGTGATATTTAAATCTCAGTAGCGAGGATAGTTCTGCCCGACCTCAGAATCGGTAAGAGGGGAGGTAAAAATCTCACTTTGTCTCAGTCAGCTGATTACAAATGGAACGCGTCTAAATATGAACTCAGTTGAAGTGAGGTGATATTATCTGAGATTTATGGCAAAAGGAAAGCAGCTAATATAATTTACATATTAGAATAATATCCTAACCATCAAGTATTTAAAATGTCATATCATTAGAGTTACCAACCTAACATGTCATTGTCGAACTGACAACTATATTGTCTGTCTCCATAAGACACATACTGAATACTAAGGTCGTTACGATCTATAGAGTATTCTCCAAATTTTTACCCGTACAAAGTGAATGTTGGGTATTTCACTTATCGACATTCCCCAAATAATTATTAGACGAAAAGACCGACACGTGCCTAAAATTGAATCGTGTATTATTGTATTGCATTGCTCGACCAGCAAAGTTGAATCTTTCTAAATCTCTCTGCATAACCCACAAGCAAACATATTTAAAGACAATTTGTATCAAACTAGATATGAAGTTAGTTATTAATATATACATCTAGATCTAGACAATAAGCAATGTACAAAATAACAAACAATTTTATAATCAACATTAAAAATTGTATATACTGAAGGTTGGAAATACCAATTAAAACATAAATCAAACACAAATTTTTGAAACGATTATTTTATTAAACATAAAAATTATCAGTCATTCTATGGACTAATTATATATAAAAGGAAAGTAATTATTATCTAGTAATACATCTGACCATGATTGAGATTACACATTAAACAGCAATCTGGATAGGTATTTCAACAGTAAGAATCTGCAAAATAATATGAGTAAGTTCTATTAACCAGAAAGTAAGTAGTTCTTACTTTTGTAACGGTATTGAAACAACATCGAACTTTATCAGGACAAACATTAATTGGTGTATATATATCCAATAAATAGTTCCTTAGCTTGGATTCTAAGATGATTCTGTCCTCCCCAATATCTAAGGTGAATTCTTTTGAAGACATCTAAAAGAAAAACAAAAATGACTAAATATATCATTACTACGTGAATCAACAATATGCAGAATTATTTACAAACAGACCTGGCGAATATGAAAAAAAAATACATGCAAGGGATAAAAGATTTGGGCGAGTTATTAGTCGATAAACAGCAAATTGTAGACGAAAAACTATGTAATGGTTACCCATGTTATATATAAACATATATAAATTTCTAGACATAGTATTTTATTTATCAATAAATGTTGAAGAATATTCCAAAGAATGAGATCATATCCAATGTGTATTGTAGGCCAGACAGACACTCTTTCTAATGAAATTATTGGTGTTTCATTCGACAAAACTGGACAGTTATCTAGCTTTTTGCTCAAAGAGAGCAGTTTAATAGGAAATGGAAATTACTTATAGAATTCTGTGTTTTATAGGTATTTCTAAATATATTTATGGATATATCTGGCAATAAAGTGGATTCACACTTTTTCATCAAGTGGCCTCATCAACTAATTCTATGATAATTAAATAACTGTCTTCATATGTTTTTGCATATTTTATATGTTGCGTTCCAAAATTACATTTTTTTACTCAGAGTACTCGAAGTCGTTCTTTTATTGTCAATGAGTGCAAACTGAGCGAATCTGTATGCGTTTTGTGAACGAGGTTTGGAATTGTCGGCGGGATATTTAACCAATGTGAGGGTATAGCAGGTGTAGGTAGCCAACAGAGGGATTGGGCAGTAGGATGTGCCCATTCTTAGTTTTTCCCGCTAAATTTGTTATAGTAAAAGCAATCTTGTCGTAGTAGTAAAGAGAAGCCAATGGCAGCTTAAAGGAAGTGACGCAATTATCCAATTATACCAATCGTATTTGTTACAATTTTGTAGGCGTTTTGCTTTAGATTTAAATATCCTAAAATATTTTGAATTAAGGGATATGATAAGTCTACTGACACTAATTTTTCAAATTCCAAAAATAAGTGATGATGTGATTGTGGATGTTAAATGTTATTCTAAAACACATATTGCAAGACGATATAAAGAAGAAATGTCATTTTTCCTATATATTTTATCTTATAATTGACAATGGATATTGCAGAACAAGCTGGAAAAGGTTCAAAGTACTAACCTTTAATAAAATCTTTGCTTGGTTATGAATTAGTTTGTTTGTATAACTTGTTGGGTATGTACTATCCTCAACAATAATTGATGATTATTCATTCAGACTTGTATCATGGCAGTTGTTGTTACGATTCAGGCCTAGATAAAATAAAAGTAACTAGAACCATAATAAAATAAGTAATGTCAAAGCCGAGTACATTTAAGTGTGTATCTAATTAATTTTTATGAAGTGATATACCTTACTTCAACCAGTATGAGGGCTAAAATTCTACATATATAACGCAATAAAATCCATGAAGATTTCAAACAATTGCAATTAAACGTGGGTGAAAGAAAAATTAAATAGTAGAAATATAAGTAAGCTAGTTTAATAATGACATGTAATGTCGAAACTGCAGTCACATAGCGATTAAAATAAAGTGAAGTTATTCAAATTTAATTGAGTGTTTTATTTTACTTATATCCAGTATCATGAATCTTCACAAAGTAACAGCCGAAAGTGTTATATATTTTAAACTAGTTTTGTTTGATAACCCCAACGTAACTTCAATTATTAGGAATTACTATTATTGAAAGCAATTTTTAAAATCGCAGGTAAATATATACAAATTGAAGAAACGTCCATATACAGACCACGTGTAGGCAGTACTTACTATATTGATAATTACCAAGAATGTACATGTATAATGAAAGTTGCTGCGACTTCCCTGATGAGATGAAGTATTGTGGGTGTAAAAGCAGGATTAATTATAACACTTCTACAGTAAGAAGGATAGTGTTTCTATTATAATAATAAATTTATTATATCAATAATAAGATATACATACAGTTTACACAATAGCACATCAAGCAAAAATGTAATGATAACGTCAACACAGGGCTAATTTATGTCATTTGACATTATAGAATGCTTCTTGAAGGAGAATGTCCTTTATTTTCTCTTTAGATACGAAAGTAGAAAGATGTCTACACATAACTTTGATTTTGTTAAATAATTACCAGTGACGTGTTGTACTGAAGTGGCTTTTGTCCTATGTAATGCGGGATGTGCAGCAAATGGTTATGAGGGGTGGAGACTTCTGTAATCTCACCCCTAGTCATGAGGTGTGACAGCTTTTTCAAAGCCCTCCTTAGTTGTTGCAGAATATGTGTCTAGGCTAATGGACTTATCATAAGTTCTCTGAAGAGAGGTTTGCAGCGAATAGTTTGTGAAACACAGACAATTGCTCGAACAGCCTTCTTCTGCAGGATGAACACCTTTTCTACATAGGCCTACTTACCCCATATTGGTTAAACATTGTTGATATGTGATTTGATAGTCCATAGTATGTCATTATTCCAGTAGACTATCAGTTATAAATCTGATACGTCTAATTGCATAAGTGGCAGAAGATAAGTGTTTGACTAATTCAACTATCTGCGGCTTCCATATTAATCTTGTGTCTAGTCTAATATCAAGGAATTTTCAATTCGTAGAATATATGTTTGATCTATGTTTACTAGTAAAATAAATTGTCTCACATTTATCCTGGTTAAGTGATAAATGATTGGCTGTGAACCATTTAAATTTCTAAATTCTGAAGATACCAAAACCTTAAAATAATGTGGTGTTTATAATGCATTTTCTTTGTAAAACGTACTACATTACTGGTTTGAAAGCCTCACATAAACCAGTCAAGTTGATGAAACCATGCAAAGCTTAATAAATGTTGTGGTTCGGATAGCTTTTAATTACTTTTTCTTCTTTTACATAATATATCTAGTTATACCGAATTTATAGAAGACTGTTTTAGACATACCTGTTGAACACATAGAAACAAATTAGAATAACCCAAACTCTGAACCCGAAACAGACTGACATTTCATGTAGGTGAGTATGTATTTAATAAAAATGCTGACTTTTTAATACCGTTTTCTTGTTTAGATTTATTTCTTTAAAAAACATGAATACGTTTTTTAAAAAGCCTTTTGTATGTCTTTTTTTATTATGTTATAAAAGGATAATTGTGAGTATAATAAGGGAAAAAAATAGTAATACTACGATTCTTCAATAAAACATTTACTTAAATCTACTTTATCACAGTTAAGCTATATAGGTTATGTTGATATGTAATTCAAGGGCAAACGATGTGAAAAGAAAATCAAACAAAATATACTCTTATGTAAAATTTAATAGAAAATATCAAAATATATTTACATTTTTTATAAACTTCCGGATTAAATTGTGGGAGTGGCGTTGAGAATATTTCATTGGCTGAGCACTTTCATTCATTCGTATTAATCCATTTGAAAGATATCAGAGGACGACACTTTACTACATAAGAAATATTTACAGTTTTCTCTAGGTTGTATAACTATAGTATTTATAAACAAGGGTTATGGTTATGTTTAAGCTGTATTGAACAAGTGTCATTAAACTAACCATACCACCAAAAACTGTTCAAAACATATAAAAATATTTCTAAAAAAATGTCAAATAAACGGTGTGGCCACCCACATCCAGTTCTTATGGTGGATTGAAAATAAATGACCATAAAGCTGCTTCGGAAAAAGCTGACAGCCCAAAGGCTAAAGCAGGTTGTTCTACTACAAATGACATATCAGTGTGTTCTAGTGAATTCAACTTTTGAGTCAACCTTAAAAAAGAAAATCAAAAGATAATTCTGTTGACAGAAGACATTTGGAAAACATGTGTCGTTTAGATAAATTACAAGGAAGTTTGGACAGAATGGTTACTTTGTTGGAACAAAGGAATGTGCTGAATAAAAATGAATAAAAGATATAATAACTGTTCAATTTTAGTTGTTAACTTTTTTTTATAGAATAGTATATATTCAAATAACATTTTTTCTTCATATTGACATTTTTATTCTACAGCGTCATTTTGAAGGCGGTACATGTAATTTACAATATTGTTTCTTTTAGCAATAACAGCAGCACCTTCTACTTCATCGTTAATTTCCTCATCATCATCAGCATCACCATCATCAATTACACCAATTACAAAATCTGCATTTAACAAACAAACATTGTGTAAAATACAGGTTTCAACAATTGATAAGGAAACAAGATCTAATCTTCTTGTTTCCAACATTTTTACAACAGTCCAAATGCATTCTCTATTACAACTGTTTTGGCATAATTTTCAATTAAGAGGAGCGTTTACCTATCGAAAACTAAGGCATCACCGTTTTGTGTTTTTTAAATTTATTTTGTGATTTTACAATCTCAAATTTGGGTTAGTGATGCAAAAGGCATAAATTTATAATGTCAAGGCCAGTTTTGTACTAATTTATTTTCTTAAAAAAGTTATGTGTTTTTGAAATAACCACAAAAATGCATGAATTCTACTAACTAAGGCTGGTACACAAAAGAAAAAAACAACCTCTACGCGCCAGCTGCACATTTGATGAACGATATAAAAAAAATCAAATTTATGTAATTATTTTTGAAGATAAAAAACATTAAATAGTAAACAATGTCACACACATTTCACACGAGTGTTTTTCGAAGCTATTGCGTCGTCTATCCCCACTTTAAGGTATCTCTACCGGTCCTGGCGAAGACGCAAATCTAACGGAATCGGTCGGCTATTCTAGACTTAAATCCGAGTGACAGTTTGTAATTAAAAAGAAATGTCATATATACCTATAATATTCGAGTGTATAATAATATAACAGTTATGCGCAAGCGAAAATTGGCTTATTATAAAACATCAACAAAACAAAGAAGTAACCATGCAAAATGTAAGAAAAATCAAAATACATTATGTTTCCCATCTATAGTATTCCTTTATCTATGACATAATCTGTGAATAAAACCGAAGCGCCGTGATCCAAACCGAATATCGTCTAGCTCCACCTGCTCACACCCCCTTGCGTCTACCCGTCCCGCGAATAATATAAGTTGCATAAGTTTCTATTTGTTGGTAAACGCCCTCTTAAGACGCTTTTGTGGTTCAGTGACATGACCAATATCTTTAAAGCATACTAATAGTTTTGCCTGTATATTAAGCCAATAATAATGTTGATTAAAAAACAAATATCTACCGAAAACATTCAATATTAGCCAAACACCAAACACATATTAGTATTTGTTTTTCAATAGGGATATCCGGCTGGCCTCTGTGTACTGCATGTAATTCATCAACAGCATCATGAATTTGCCCCAACAGTTTTTCAAAAATACAACCCGTATTCTTTTCTTTATTAATCGACAGCCTACATTACTAGCGCGCCACGTGATCTAATATTTGCTCGCTCTAATCTCGAATATCAGACCAAATAAATGTAATTCTGGAACGCGGCATTAGTATATTATAATTCTAGTTTGTAGAATTGCGATGAACTTTAAACGAGTTATTACTGCACAAAGAAGTTATGGAAATAATGTGTCTTGTCTAAATGGAGTTCAGAAACGATAGGAGTGAATTTAAATGATTGAGGTACTTACTACTTTCTGTAATTTTACATCGAAATAAAGAACATCATCTTGATCATTTTTTTTATATAGTATGTACATTGGAACCATATCAGCAGTAGCAACTGTAGAAACTTCTTCAATAGCTGGAGTGTGAGCAGATTTTTCAGATAATTTTATAGCAGCTGCGTTTCTATCTTGAACCCTATGGACCTGTAAAGTACCAAAAACTTCTCGTTGCTTCATCAAAATTTTCTCGTCCGTTACAAAGACTTTGTGCTTGCTGCTGATGGCCTCGAAGATGATTGCCATCAGGAAATTTCTGAACATTTGGCTATTCTTAACAGTAACGAAGAATTTATCATTAATGGCGACATCACAAACTTTTGCATCTCCACCTTTTTTATCTTTCTCAGACCGCATGTCTCCGATGCTCATGGGTACTTTAAATTCCGTAACTTCATCGGTATCCAATATCTGGGCGAGCTCGCCTTCTGACAGTTCTTTTGGTGGTGGAGGTATGGCATCTGTTTTGCAGACATTTACGAAAACTTTCTCACCGGTGCCTATTTCTCTGGATTTGACGCAGAATCCTGCAAAAAAGATCGATATTGTAAAATTATTTTAAATGTATGTGTTCTATGACAGTGACTAATGAATATATTTTTGGAAAGAGAAACATTGCACAGATTTAATGATAATACGTCCTATTGAAGTAATTTTCATATGTGGCTAATAAAATCAAAATTCATTACAAATGGTTATTTTTCAATAAATAATATCAATTCGATGTAAGGTAGAATTCATAGTTAAACAATTCGTCCAAAATAATAATATATTACATATTGTATATGATAACAATACATTGTGATAATGTGGACTTTATAATAACTATGTAATCATTATTGATTACACAACCTTGCGTATGTAATGTGTCCCTGCTCATTTAGATAAGTAGTTTATAATTGTTGTTCTTGATGTCATTCCTTTGTCTTCGATGACGTATACAGTAAATGTATCAGTTATACATTAACGCAATTTTGCAATTACACGTAATTGCTAATTAATTATATTAAAATCACGATTTTAATATCTCGCATATTCTAAATCAATCAATAACGGACATGAGTACAATGTACTACAAAATCTGAATTTTACTCGAATCTTATTTGCAGATCTACCGGATTAAATAGATTAAATAAACTATTGTATAACCGGTAAATATTAGCAGCTTGATTTGTTATATTTTAATAAACAAATAAGGGAACACCTTCTGGTGTAATGACTCTTAAAAATATAGACTAAAACAACAGCTTTACAATTAGATAGGAATAAAGTATAGCAGGTAGTTTTTCTAATGTAATAACTGGTTATAGAAAATCTGATAATAAAAACATTAATAATAATTTCAATTTAGTATATTGATATCACACACCACCAATCTAACTAGTATCTTAACTAAGGTCATAGACATGGTGAGATATAATCTTTCAATTCATATATAAAAGTGTAATAATGTTTTTATTTATTTTGTGTTAGAGGTGTTACAATAGTTTGGGGAAGGCAAGGAATTAATCAAGAAATGAAATATAATTTTTTCTGTGACGGGGAAAAAAATTAGACATTTTATCTTTCTTGACAGGTAACAAAATGTCACTTTTTCAACCCAGGGAAGAAAGTGCTCACTTTTACCCGTTTAAATTGACAGATACTTGAATATTTTACAGGTTTCCTTAGCAACGTAGGTGTAATGTCGCTTCAAATGTCACATCGATTGAATTTCTGACTTTAATATATAGTATTAACGTGTTTTTTCAATATTAAATCGTCGTTTTTCCCATCACAGAAAAAAATAGTGTATTATACACGGGAAAAAAATTAGATTTTAGCTCTCGGTAATTTATCTCCTTCCGCTTCGTATCGGGAGATAAACCTTAACTCGAGCTAAAATCTAATACTTTTTTCCCTTGTATAATAAATAACTATTATTCACTTTCATGTATTAAGTGTTATGGAGCATTCCAGAAAACAACGTAAAAAATCCTCATTTTTTTAAATACATTTTTGAAGTAGTAAAATATATTCCCGCGTTCGCTTATTCTTTGTGTAAAAGCGTCATGCACTTTATTTAGTTCTTTGCTAACGAAAGACGTTGGTTCTGACTTTTGTTTTAACCTGTCACCGCGACAGATCCTAAGAGGCACAAATTTGTGTTTCTCTTCTGCAATTTTTCTGTTCTTTATTACGTCTTCTTCAAGATCTAACGTGTTAAGTAATAAGGTAAGTAAATAAATATTTGCCTTATATGTTTTTTTACATACGTGGTACAGTTAGTTTTTGAGAATCGTCGTTTTTATAACTACTTTACCCTTTGTCCCGTACATTCCAAAAATGTGTCATTTCTTCCATTCTATCATCGAATGTAATTTCAAATTTGTATTCACAACGGGTAACAAACTTTAAATTATCTTCTTTCACTGCACACTAGCCATTTTTGCTTTTATATTTAATTTTCTGGTTGTCCCTACTAAAAAACTTTTGTCCCGTACGTGACAGAGTCGGGTACAATTCTTTCGTCAATGTGCGTTTCCCAAATATTGCGTGATATTTCATGTGTTTTTTTCTTCTAGTTTCGTTATGGAACGCTTATAGTTAAAATCTACCAGCACCAGCAGAATGCGCAAATGAAGGAGTAAGAAAAAAATCCAAGATCCAGATTTTCTTCAAAAGGAAAGAGAAAGGATGAAATTGTTGCGGCAAAATAAAAAACGATTAATGACAGCAAAACAAATAAAGGAGCAGAGACGATATGAAAGAGACCGAAAAAGACAACAACGAGTTAAAAAGAAGTTGCCGACTTCAAGTTCAACAGTTGCGGAAATTGTAAATCCCTACAAATGTAATCAAACCTATGGTAAAGCCATAGGCAAAACTTTAAATGCACTTCCCTCCTTCCCTAATAAAAAAAAAGTTGTTATTGCAGGTTTAGCTAAGCAGATGGGGTTAGAAATATTACCATCCATTAAAGAAACACAACGTCCTGGCACTTCCAAGACTCCTGAAAATTCCCTCAGTGAAATGATAATTTTTTTTTATCATTGTCCCGATATAGTGTATACATGTCCAGGAATGAAAGACTATAAAACTATCCGGATTCAGGGAGAAAAAGAAATTGTGCAGAAGCATTATATGACAATGTTTTTGAAGGAAGCTTAAGAAATATTTAAAAATGAAAATCCTAAAATATCACTTAGCTTTACAAATTTTTGTAATTTAAGACCACCTGATCTTTTACTTTTGAAAGATATACCCTTAGAACAATGCAAGTGTCGAATCCACGAGAACTTCATTTTAAAACTTAAAAAAACACTTAAAATAGGCTATAACAGGGAATTTTGGCAATCGGTATTGTGTGATTCTAACAGAAATTCCATTTGCTGGACTAATGCGTGTGAAAACTGTTCCCATGGAAGAAAACTTAAAACACTGTTAAATCCGAATACAATAGTGTCATGGAAAACTTGGGAAAAAGACCGCAATACAGGACGTTTTTCTTTGGTAATTCAAGAAACGTGTGCTGGCGAATTGGAGGAAGAAATTCTACGAGAATTTCCAAATGTAATGAATCATGTTTATACAAAACGTGTGCAAACTTATGAATTTGCTATGTATTTTAGTTGCGAATATCAAAACGAAATACTAAGTGCCTTGTGGTCTCGAAATAGTGTAATGCTGTTTACCGCTGCCACTTTTTTGAACGGTACTTGTAATTTCTTATTTGTTCAGATTGTCAGAAAAAACAAGGACACGATATTCGCTATGATAAATAAATTATATGATGAGATTTTACAAAAAGATGAGGAAAAGGTGCACACTGAAATTATTTGGAGTGATGGACCAGCGTCAGAATTTAAAAACAAATACATGATGAAAGCAATGCTAAACGTCTTGTGCGTACAAAGATTTTAAATAAAAATAATGAAACAGTAATTCAAAACGCCAAACAGTTTGCAGAAGAAGCTGCCAAACTTTTGAATGAGACAAAAGTTTTTTATGTATCCGAAGAAGATATAAAAGTCTTTATTAATAAAAGTAATTACTGGGAAGATGTTAAAAATGTACCAGGAATTTCGTCTTTCCATATACTTCGATGCGATATTGAGGGAAATTGTTACTCTAAAAAGGATGCCTTAAAATCAGAAATGGCTATTCCATCCGGTTCAGATTCCCGTAAACGGCGAAAATTGTGCTAAAATAAAGCTCTTTCTGTTTGTTATGTAGTTATAAGTATTATTGTACGTTTCTGTTCTAATAAATTTGATTAAATCAACTACAATATCGTAAGTTGTCCCATACGTGACATCTCTGTCCCGTACATGACAGTAAAATAAAAGCTCTTCAAATTTTTTTTGTCAAACATTATGAAACCGTAGTTTCCCCAAAACAAAAAAAAATACTTCTACTAGAGTTTATCGTGTTTTTTGTTAACATTTATCCGCAAGAAGAGCTGAAAAATAGATTAATTTAACTAACTTGATATACGTGGTAGTTTTGCATGTCCCGTACGTGACGCCTTAAAAATTATTAATAATTCTTAAGTATTTTAAAATAAAATAATATATAACAGTGTATTACAAACTTGTATAATACAAAAAGTTTACTATGTGTAGGAAATGAATTGCATTTATTGTTCTTAAAAAAAATTAAAAGATATTTCTTAATTATCGCGCACACTTGTCCCGTACGTGACAGTGGAATGCTCCTTATCATGACATTATGGTGAAAGAATAATAAAAATATCAGTTTTCTTGCTGCCCTTAACTTCAGACCGACGATATATGAATGCAAATATTGTTGCTATATTATTAACATATACAATATATGTCCTGCGATTAACAATTAATGAAAATAAAGTTACTGATTCAGCACTATTAAAATGAAGACAAATGCATGACATGGTATTTACTATCATCAACTATTGGCCAAAAACACAAATCACAATTGCAAACCATGGTATCTCAAATAAGCCTACAATATTCAGTCAAATGAAACTAAATTTCTTATTAGGTATCAGACATCCAACGCGAATGTGAACTTCTTGCTGCTAAGTTAGGTAAACAAATTACTGGAAACAGCTATTCGTGTCTTATACTATTATACCTAATCGAAATCTTAACATTTCAAACTTAGAAGATATCTTGGCTTTATAAAAATAGTAATCATTAACAAAAGTATGTATTGTATTACCTATTATCGTGTTGTTATTGTAATAAAATTTGTTATTTTAATCGAATATGTAATAATTTCAAGCCACAGATATAATAATGTAATTTTAATGTGTGTAAATACACATAGATTAATTATTATTGTTCGTAGTAGGTAGAGAGTAGTTATCACAATAGAAAATTACATGAGATAAATACAATTTATCAATGTTTTGCATACTTGCGATTATCACAAGCATTATTTTACTATAAACAGAATGACACAGTGAAAATATATGCTGTCTTTTTATTGTAGATATCTCTACTTCGTTATTGTTTCTCATTCTCGACTAATCAGCACCGCCAAGTGTTACATCACAGTGAAGAGTCAAATGCCAAGGTATTCCATTAGTAGAATTAAAATATCTCTCTTTATTCCATCCATAATTTATTCTATTTTTTTTTAATAGCACACTATATTCAAGTTTGTGTGTATGTATACATTTATTTGCAAAAAAAAATTGGAAAACATTACAATATACTTTATGAGAAGACGTATCAACTACTAGTCACTAATAGCAACTTTATATTTTATTTACGTTAGGTGTATTTTTCTTTCTCCGCCTAGATTAGCATAATAAAAGTAACTATATTTAATTCTAAAACGACCCAAGCAAACATGAAGGAAAACAAAAAAAGAAACAAAAAAAATTAGAAATTTTAATGTTATTCTATCAGCAGCTTAAAAATTACTATTTTCAAACTCTGAGAAAAACTAATTTAAAAAATATTTAAAATGTAGTAAACACGTCGGACCAAACGCATCTTAACATCTGTTATTTGATATGATTCAGTACGATTTAACACACTCGAACTCGCAACATCCGCGGTGGCCCGAAGGCCAGGGCACCTAAGTAGCGATCGGGAGGTCTGAGCGTCAAATTTCACGTGTGGATAAATTTTTATAATTATGAGCGCACAGCAGAAAATCATAATTAGAATTTTCGGACACCGCAAAAAACTAATTATAAAATTATTTAATTCAGTTAACACTTCCCAATTTACAAATTTTTCATAATGACGTAACTCAAAAACAATTGAAGAAAACAATAAAATAAGTCTTCTTAAAATGATTATTAAGGACTATAAATCATGGTCTCCCTACTTTAAAACAATTTTTATGTATCTATCTACATATTATGCTTAAACTTTTCTAATTTATCTTGAGGATCATAGCCGACTCCACGCTATGCATACAAGGCCATCCCAACTCGTTCACGTCGTCCGTAGTTCGTACTTTGGCCGTGTCGGTTGCTTAAACGATTCTACTAAATGTATACATATTTATGATTTAAATTCAAACAGTTATATAATGTGAAACATAATATAATATCAATATAACTTATTTGTAACTTCAAAACTGTCTTAAAAGAGGTTTATATTTACGCAAAATTCGTTCTAAGAGAATGGCTTTGCAGCGAACAATAGAAGAAACCAGTTTAACCACTATAGCACTTTTTTAATTCATAAATATTTTAATGAATTGTCTAATATTACCAAGAAAAACAGGTACCTTTTTGGGGAAGAATACTTCCTAAATATACAAATATGTGTGGATAATTCAGATTACCTGGACTTGCTGTATCGGTGATTTTGGTACAACAATTAACAGGATCAAAATGGTTACATCAGCATCAATGATTTTAAGATATATGTGTAAATGAAAGTGACTGTATATTTCTCATATATAAATGTTTACTAATAATGTAAGATAATGTCAAATGAATATTATTGCAAAATAAATTGAAAACTGAACTTTTTTTTATAAGTGTTTCGCTACAACAGGATTCGTTAAATGTGATTTGCATTTACTATCATAAGTTAGAGTACAGTCTACTATTCTTAAGAATCTTCAACTAAAATTTAATGTAATTAATTACTAACATAAAAATTTTGAACTTTTTTTGTAACATTAACTCGACTTTACTTCGTATATACAGGGTGATTCTTAATATATGCGACAAACTTTAGGAGCTGATTCCTGGGGTTATTTTGATCATAAAAGTTCCTAAGAACATATGTCCAAAACCGCTTAGTTCAGAAGTTATACAATGTTTAATAGAAAGTTAAAATAATAAATGATTTTATTATAAATTAACAAAATAATTAGTAAAACAAAATTAACTTATAGTAACTGTTGAAATTGACCGCCCCCAACTGTACTACAAGCTGCTATCCTCCGCCGTATTGAATGGCGAGTCCGTTCGAAAATACCAGGGGTATTTCGAATTGTTTCAAAAGCTGCTATAATACGATTTCTTAGTTCATCGACATTTTCCATGGGAGTCGTGTAAACTAATGATTTAAGGTGGCCCCAGAGAAAAAAGTCCAATGAATTTAAGTCTGGAGACCGAGGAGGCCACGGTTGTGGACCTCCCCGTTCTATCCACCGATTTGGATACGTACTGTCCAGAAACTCGCGAGCAAGTAAACTAAAATGCGCTGGAGTACCGTCATGCATAAAATACATTTGTAATCTTAACTGCAACGGAACTTCTTCCAGCAGTAGTGGTAACTCATCTTCAAGAAAATTGCGGTATACCTCGCCATTTAACCGCATCGGTAAAAAATGTGAACCTAACAAGTGATCTACAACAATTCCGGCCCACACATTGACAGAGAATTGATGCTGATGACGGGCATTCATTATTTCTCACGGATTTTCTTCGGCCCATATGTGATTATTATGAAAATTAATAATCGCGTTTCTAGAGAAAGTAGCCTCGTCGGTGAAGAATATTTGAGCCAAATGGTTAGGATTTTGTACGACTTCGTGTTGCATCCATTGACAAAAAGCTAATCTTTGTGGGAAATCTGCTGGCAATAGAGCCTGCACCCGTTGAATGTGATATGGATACAACAGTTGATCTTTCAATATTCTCCAAACTGTGGCCTGACTAATGTTTAAATCAAACGCAATTTTTCTGGTGCTTGTTGTAGGATGTTCCTCAATTTCATTTAATACCATTTCTTCAACTTGTGGAGTTCTCACTGTAGATGGGGGCCCGCTATCAGTCGTCAGTTTTTTAAAACTTCCCGTTTCACTAAGACGTTGATGAAGACGAGCAAACATGGAATGATGCGGTATGATACGGTTCGGGTATCGTTCTGCATAAAGACGTCTAGCAGCACGCGCATTTCCATTGGCAAGACCGCAAACGAAATGCATATCACACATCTCAGCATTCGTATGATTCATTTTAGAAAACAGAAACTGGCAATAAATTGAATATTGAAATGACAAATAAACAATTCCAAAATACCGTACATAATCACAACACGTGCTTCTTGAGCAACTAGTAAACACCAACTGATTAGCATCGACAACGCGACCACTACGCATATTAGAGAAACAGGCACAGACTTGTTTACGAGCTTGTATTACAGTTGGGAGCGGTCATTTTCAACAGTTACTATAGGTTAATTTTGTTTTACTAATTATTTTGTTAATTTATAATAAAACCATTTATTATTTTAACTTTCTATTAAACATTGTATAACTTCTGAACTTAATTTCGTTTTACTGATTATTTTGTTAATTTATAATAAAACCATTTATTATTTTAACTTTCTATTAAACATTGTATAACTTCTGAACTAAGCGGTTTTGGACAGTTGTTCTTATGAACTTTTATGATCAAAATAATCCCAGGAATCAGCTCCTAAAGTTTGTCGCATATATTAAGAAACACCCGGTATATAATAAATTTCAACTATTTATACCAAATTCAATATCTAACCATTTTTAAACTACCATAAAATTAGGGTAAAATAATTGTATATTGCAGAGAAATAGTAGTATTCTAAGCATTTTACGTGACATTTGATAGATTTCACAAGATGATACGGGACAGAAATCCTATAACCTGACACTTGCTATTGCGATGAGATTGGTAATTGCCCGCGGTTAAAATGTTCATGAAGGGGAACGTTAACGACTTGATTATTATATAATAACCAAATAGTTCTAAACAAGTATAAACAGTGAGTCACAGAGAATCTTTTAAGTTTATATAGGTATGTATGTATGTATGTATATACCTATTAAATTTAAATGAACTCACAAACGCTAACAAATCCGTGATAATTTGACACATAATTATACATTAATGCATAGATATAAATATCTGTATGTGACATCATACGAATACTTCAAGAAATAGTATTGGAAATTTGAAATACTATTAGGGTACCAACAAAAATGCATTCATAATTTTAACATCCCATTAATATATTTGATACATACTTATTAATATATTTGATACATACTTATTAATGAATTTGCCGGTAAAAAGTAACGGATTCAATAAAGTTAATTCATTCATACAAATAATAGCAATACAAACGAAAGAGAAAGAAACAATAAATGAAGCGAATTTAATTAGTATTTATTGACGACACCCACGAATTATTCCCTCATACAACAGGGGTGCGTTCAGAAATGTTGGATAGGATACTGGCATGGTCAGGTCTATACATGGGCGAGATAGGGGAATACGGTTCAGTTTCACTCAGACTAGACCGACTCGTGTTTTGTCGGCTCTCGGGGAAACCGGTAGGTAATACGGTGCCGAGACAAAACACGAGTCGGTCTAGTCTGAGTGAAACTGAACCGTATTCCCCTATCTCGCCCATGTATAGTCAGGTCATATTTTATGACGTCATCCACTTGGCAAACTTGGAGTGCTTTACAATTCTGAACGCCGTAGAGTGAGTCAAGTTAGTTTGTGGCAAAAGTCAAAGGTCAAAGCTAAGCATTGCAGAGTTAGAGGTTATATATGAAAAAATAAAGTCATCAAAGAAATAAGTAAACTAATTAGAACAATGGATCATAATTGAAAAATTTTTTTGGATCAAATTAAAATCGTCCAAAAACAAGCTGTTCAAACTCCAAGAAACACACATATTGACCATATGATGTAAAATAACATGAAATTATAATTATAACCTTAAAAAACACTCAGAACCGTGCTTTAAATACCCCGACCCGAACCATCACAAATAGGTGGGTGATGGAAGGAACACTCCGAGCGTCGCACCAATCATTTCTGAACGGCAATGACGTCTTAATTTTGGGACATCTTTTTGTTTCTGAACGGCAAGTGTGAAATTGGAATGACACTTGGATAACATTCTTTCATTTTCTGAAAGCACCCCAGTAGTTTTCGCGTAGCAATGTTACTGTTTGAATTTGCTCAAATTTATATAGCTTTTTATTTGAACATGAATGTTTCACAAACTTTCTGTTATTTTTTGAAAAATTATATTTGACACGACGGCCACCATTACGATCTACACACTTTTGAAGCTTTAATAGAAAAAATTCTTCGCTTACTGATGTCTATCCATGTAGAAACTATTACAGCTTTAATTAGCTTTCCTACATAATTTAAAGTCAGAACAATAATTACAACTTCCGAAGTAAATGTCTTTTTAATTAGGCGATATGAAAAATTGGTTTTTGATAAGAGTTCTCATGTACATGCCTTTTTCCATAGCGATAACCAACTTCCACAAAAAGACCGTTAATTACTTGAACTTCAATAAAATTAGTTCCGGACACCAATATAAAATTAATAAAGGTTATATCGCTAATGAACAAACAATAAAAACAATACTTGTTATGAGACAAGCATGTATAGTAATATATTTTAATTTTATTAAGAGTAAATGAAACGAATCATAACATTATTTTTAATGAATGTCTGCGACAACAAATTACTACTGAATCTATTTAACATGTTAAAATTCAAGCAGTGCTACAAATTTTAGTGTGCTAAATTCCCTAAACGATGATTTACATCAAGTACTATTTATATTCACACCACAGATAAAAGCAATAATTAGTAAGCCTCCACAGTTCAAATTTCATGACAGTATTAATTTACATAGTTTATTTTGGAGTTAAAGCTAACTCATTTTCAGTAGTAATTTAGATAGACAAATGAATTTTAAAGTTGTAGAATGTAATTACATGACTTGTGAAACAGAAATTATCAACAAGAATATTATAATTTGTATGATCAACATAAATAGGGCAAAAATTATAACAGTCACACCTCAAATGTTGCGTAAGTACATGAACACTCTTATTTTAAAGAGGCAATCTTTTTGGATAACAGTTTTCATTTATTTACTCATATGCAACAATTAAAGTATGGCTGCTATAATTTCATTAGTCACGATGTGGTCCCAGAAATATGATATCATTAGCTCTTTTTTGAGTGTTTATTATGAAATATTTTGCAATTTCCTCATCTGTCATACATTATTATATAATGAATTATGCACTAAATTATTCCAATCCAAGACCATGTTTCTAATGCCATAGCCTTCAAGTTTGCTGATCAATATGCTATTACACAATCAAACGCAAACAAGAAATCAGAAAATTCTGACATGAACCAATAATAATATTATGTAAATAGTAGGCGTTCATTGTTATCCATTATCCTAAGGGACATTTTCAGGTAATCGCAAATTAGAACAGCAGATGCCCTGTAAAATAGTTGACAAAATGTCGGCAGCAGAAAACGAACCAACAATACGGTTTTAACTAATTAATTAAAAATTAAAAGGATATTATCGACATAAATGGAAAAGTTCTCATAACACATTTTTCTACAATGAATTTCAACGACTTTATGTAAATTTCAGATAAAGTCGGCTTATTCTGAATATCTACAAGAGATTGATAGAGCCATTATTACTAATCCTACACAAGTTTTTAAGTATGTACATTCCAAGTCGGGTTCTACTAGAATTCCCAATGCCTTGTATCACAATGAGGTTCTTATTGATTCTCCGCAATAAATTGTTGATGCTTTTACTGGCACTTTTTCTTGTGTCTTTCAAAATAGCTCCAGTTTTAGTTTTGACATTTCTCCAGTTGGCAATGTACTTTATTTCCTGTGAACAAAGATAAGGTAGTCTCCATCATGGCTACTTTTCCTTGCAATAATACTGCTGGTGATGATCAAATTCCTAATTTTATTTTAAAGAATGCACGTTGTGCTTTGTAACATCTCTTATAAACTTATCTATTAGAACGTCTACCTTTCCTGATTTGTGGAAATGTGCGAGAATTAGTCCGGTCTTCAAGAAGGGGGATAAATCGAATATTAGGAACTACAGACCCATATCCATTTCATCAAATTTTGCCAAGGTATATGAAAATGTCATTTATTCATGCCTATATTGCAATACGAAATCTTATATTTCTGAGTACCAACATGGATTTGTTCATGGCCGATCTATTGTCACAAATTTTGTGACTATTTCAGAATATATTAGCAGGGAGCTTGACTTGCGTGGTCAGGTTGATGTTGTGTAAACGGATTTCAGTAGTGCATTCGATACCATTGACCATGGATTATTGATCCAAAAACTCTCGGCGTTTGGTCTCAGCCCATCCTTATTAAATTTACTACAATCTCACTTGTGTAACAGCCGTAATTATGTGTTTTACAATGGCTTTAAATCCAGAACATTTTATCCAACATCTGGTGTTCCTCAGGGATCAAAGCTGGGCCCAGTGCTTTTTGTATTATTTATTAATGATTTAATTGAGTCATTGAATTGTCCAGTTCTTGCATATGCGGACGACCTGAAAATATACGGCAGTATTAACACTCTCGATGACAGAACACCTACAACAAAATTTGAATGTTGTAACTAATTGGTGTTCAGATTATAAACTCGGACTCAATGTTGATAAATGTTTCTTTGTGTCCTACATGAGGAGAGTCCATCCATCACCTTCTACTTATGATATAAGTGATCGACCACTGAGCAAAGTTGAACGTATTACTGATCTTGGGGTTGTCTTTGACTCTACTTTGAGTTTCATACCTCACATAACAAGCACTTGTCTCACCGCCTCGAGAACCTTAGGATTTTTAATGCGTATCTGGAAATATTTCGCAAATATAACACTTTTGAAAGTTCTCTACTTCAGTTTTGTAGCTAGTAAGCTGGAGTATACCTCTAATGTGTGGTCTCCTCACTATATTTACTTGAGGCTGAGTATTGAGAGCGCTGCACCGCTGATTTTTAAAGTTCCTGTCTTTTAAAATTGATGGAGTGTATCCTGAGCGAAACATCGACTATGGTGCGCTTTTGGAGAGATATGGTGTCCAGTACTTGAGTGGTCGTCGTGAAGAGCATCGTGACCGATTTGTGTGGAAGCTTGTTCGTGGTTCGATCAATTGTGCGGGTCTCCTTTCTGGTTTGATGTTCCGTGTTCCCAGACCAGCCGCCCGTTCGACTACAACATTTTCCTTACCTTTCCCGAGAACAAATTTTCTTATGCACTCTCCCCTCACAGTTATGTGTAGAGCCGCAGATCTTCACTTCAGTGACATTTTTTTGTAAATAATGTAGTTTATTTTTATGTTTTCAAATACTGCTTTTTGTTCATTTATATTAATTGGAAATTTCATTTTTGTATGGTTTTTTATTAAAATTTGTGTGTATTTTTTTGTCTTGTAAATGGGAAACAGTTGGACAATAAAGAATATTATTATTATTAATACAGAAACCAAGAAGTGATAATATTGTTATACGAGTATTTATCCAGACTACTAAGCATTGCGAATGCATTCATTGGATGATAGTTACAAATATAGTTTCGATTCGGCGAACACGATTCCATCGGCCGGAAAGGTGTTGGCGAGTGTTTATCGACTTTGTATAAGGTAAAACAATAACGAGAATGTATTACGCCTCATTACTTGACACACTGTGAGCAGAAATTGCAAACAAACGACCGTATTTGAAGACGAAGCAAGTTATGTTCCACCAAGAGAACGCGCATGCTCACTCTTCGAGGGTCGCCATAGCCAAAATTCACGAATTGCACTCCGAATTGGTTGAAAACTCATGGTATTCACCAGCTACATTTTCATATTTCCCAAGCTTAAAGTTTCGCTTAAAGGAAAGAGATTTTCATCCAACGACGAGATCATCGCCTACGTAAACACCTATTTTGCGGAGCAAGACGCCAACTACTATTTGGAAGGGTTGGGTGTGTATAAACTTAAAAGGAGACTATTTTGAAAAACAAAACTATATTTGACTGAAAAAATACTTGTTTCGATGTTAGGCTCAAAACGTTTCAGACTACCCTTGTACGTTATTAACATGAAAGAATGACGTTACTTCTAAAAAGTTGGTGAAACACAATTTTTTAGAGAAATCCAGTCCTTTATATAGCATGTAACCCATATATTCCATACGCAATCATTTTAAAACCAACTAGGAGTACAACATGTGGCGTGTTTTATTTAAAAAAAGAAAAACATGGTGTAACTAAATTCAGATATATAAGATAATGTAATAAACATTCTACAACTATGGAGTTCATTTTGCATGTGTTACTGTTTCATAATATGCCTATCACAATTTGTTCTGGAGGCCTATAAAGAAAAACTAATAATTACTGAAGAAACAAATATATAGATAATGCTAATATCTGGCAAATGCAATATCGATGGAAAAATCGGGAACCAAAACCCACTCTCAGAAGTGTGGCACTATTGTAATGATAGTGTCATTTTAATTTTACTACTCATTACTAATGAGTAATAAAATTATCCAGCAAAAAAAGGATGAACTTCAGGTTGATGAATATTGATAAGACAAACCTATATGTAATATATGTGTGCATGTAAATATACACGCTGTTCCATTCATTAATTTTTTTTCAGAATTTTTAACTTTTGCCAATTCTAAAAATCTTGCGGTAAAATGTCGAAATAAACATTAAATTCACGTACTGAAATGATAGATCCACTAATTGAGCCCATAATAGAAGGTCTTTTATCATAATCGTTATCGCATAGCAATTTTTCAAAAGTTGAACAATTTTTGAAGAAAAACCATATCTCGAGAGACTGTTGCAAACTGTCTAATTACAAATTTATAATAACTTAATTACAATTAACTCATGAAATGTAAAAAATGCACAGCATTGCGCTGTTTATTAATTGAAATTAGTATTTAGTTTTCATTAATACCCATAGGAAAATATAACATCCATCTAGAGACAACGCGTAGTTTTGCAATTAGACTTTCATTTGGACAGGCTTTGATCTCACCTGTATGAGACACAAAAAACCGTAATTTTTACCACATCAATTAATACAACAACAATATAAGTGAGACTCACCTCATTTGTTGTGTCTCTGCTTCCTTTTGTTGACAATTAATATACAAAAATGATATTCACTCATAAGGATTTAGGCTTTTCTTCTTTTCTACAGCAATTGCTTGAAACCTGTAACATCACCATTATCGCTATCAGTGTTCCTATCTGTACAATGCAAATGTTTTTTTTTTGGTATACAGGGTGAGTCAACTACGCTGGTAAGGCTGATTGTGCCTTTACGAGTAAAGATATTTCGAAGCGGTTTTTTTTTCTTGTGGTAGCTGTTCATTAGGGGCACATTTTTAAAATATTTTGTACTATACAGAGTGTTCCATAACTTGGTGGCTAACCATAGTTATACTTTTTTAAATGGAACACCCTATATATTATTGCATTTTTGAATTTCCCGTATAATTTTTAGTCAAAAAGTTATAAGATAGTATAGGCCAAAAGTGTAAAGTTTTTGATTTATTCCCATTTTCTGAAAAATTTAATGTTTGTATAAAATTATATTTCTCGAAAATGACGTATTAGATGGACACATTTTTTTACAATATTGTTTACAATAAGATGTGCTAATAGAAGCATGTTTTATTTTTTTACAGTTACTAACTGCATGTGCAGGAAACTGGATTAAAATTAGATGACACGTTTTTGTATAAAAGTAAATTTTTTTAAATGGAACACCTGTATATCAGTTCATTTTTGAATTGTATATTAAATTTCATGTCAGAAACATGTAAAATGTTAATACTTTAAAAGTGACTATTACAGAGTTATTGTCGTTTTTCGATATGCTTTTGTTAGTTTTTACAAAAAAGTCAATTTTCTTAAATGGAACACCCTGTATATTATTGCATTTTTGAATTTCTTATAAAATTTTACATCAAAAACATGTAAGACGTTAATACTTTAGAAGTGACTATTATTGAGCTATTGTCTCTTTTTGATATAATTTTGTCAGTTTTGAGGTTTTAATTAATATAGTATAGTAGTGACAAAATTGTATCAAAAAGAGACAATAGCTCAGTAATAGTCAGTTTTAAAGTATTAACGTCTTACATGTTTTTGATGTGAAATTTAATAAGAAATTCAAAAATGAAATAATATACAGGGTGTTCCATTGGAAAAAATTGACTTTTTTGCAAAAACTAACAAAAGCATATCTAAAAACGACAATAACTCTGTAATAGTTACTTTTTCTGTATTAACGTCTTACATGTTTCTGACACGAAATTTAATAAACAATTCAAAAATGAACTCATATACAGGGTGTTCCATTAAAAAAAATGACTTTTATACAAAATCATGTCATCTAATTTTAATCCAGTTTCCTGCACATGCAGTTAGTAATTGTAAAAAAATAAAACATGCTTCTATTAGGACCTCTTATTGTAAACAATATTGCAAAAAATTTTGTCCATCTAATACGTCGTTTTCGAGAAATATAATTTTATACAAACATTGAATTTTTCAGAAAAATGGGAATAAGTCAAAAACTTTACACTTTAGCCCTATACGATCTTATAACTTTTTGACTAAAAATTATACGGGGAATTTAAAAATGCAATAATATAAAGGCTGTTCCATTTAAAAAACTATAACTATGGTTAGCCACCAAGTTATGGAACACTCAGTATAATACAAAATATTTTTAAAATGGGCCCCTAATGAACAGCTACCACAAGAAGAAAACCGCTTCGAAATATCTTTACTCGTAAAGGCACAATCGGCCTTACCCGCGTAGTTGACTTACCCTGTATAGTACCGTACCTTTCTATGGTGATAGATCCACACCTTCCCTTCCTTATAATTAAGAGGCAAGAGAGTAATTCGTATCGGCAAATGAAAAGGTTAAACACAATCAATATGCTCATATATATACCGTAGTCGTCATATTTTAATTTCGGTTTACACTTCTATACCATGCAGAAGATGACCTTAGAACATGCAGCGATGCCTGTTTGCTAACAGTGGTGGGAGAGCAACGTAGTGTCGATGTCGGGGGACTCTCACACGAGTGTACTGTCTTGGCAACCTCGCTTATGTTTCTCTTTAGTTTGTTTCGTCGTGCTCTTTTCCTCTTTCGACTTTCCTATCAGAAATTAAAATATGACGACTACGGTATATTATATACCGGGGTCGACATATTTTAATTTCTGATACGAAAGTAGAAAGAGGAAAAGAGCGCGACGAAATAAACTAAAGATAAACATAAGCGAGGCTGCCAAGAAAGTACACCCGGCAAACGTTGTGTGAGGATCCCCCGACATCGACACTGCGTTGCTCTCCCACCACTGTTAGCAAGCAGGCATCGCTGCATATCATAAGGTCATCTTCTGCATATGATAGAAGTGCAAACCGAAATTAAACTTTGACGACTATGGTATGTGTGTGTATACAGTGCGAGTGTAAAGTAACGAATAAAATTCCTTACATTGTATCCTTACTTTTTGGCAATTTTCCTGATAGGTAAATTTTTATTATATAAGTGTCCACCTGTTGGCATAAATTATACTTTACCAGTGGCGACGCAAAGGGGGGCAACTCAAAAAATTTGAATTGCAATAACGGTCAAATTTTTCATTTTCGGAAAGATCACTTTGTCCACTTCTTAACAGTTAAATACAAGGCCATAATTCGTTTGAATTTTGTACTTATTTATCAAAACAAACAATAGCTCCCTAAAAAATTTACACACAACCCTAATAAATACCCTTATCGGATAAGTCAGTGATGTAAAATTACCGTAATTTATATTTTCGGTAAATTACCGCTCTTTAAACTACCATGGTGATTTACTCAAGAAATGGTAATTTACGCAAGAATAAATCTCGGTAAAAAAAGAGTGGTAATTTAACAGAAAATATAAATTACGGTAATTTTACATCACTGGTTTTCCAAACTCGGTCTCTAATTCTGCCTTTAAGTCGTCGATGTTATGGGGTTTGTTCTGTATATTTTACTTTTTACATACCCCTCTAAAAAAATATTCGGCGAACGCGTAGCCCACTCCAGAGGACAAAAGTTTCGTCCAAAAGGTTGCGTACTAGGCTAGCATAGTGCGGGGACCTCCATTTTGCTGGTACCACAATGAGTGATATGGAAAGTTGGATCTACTAGATTTTGGAATAATTGAGCAAATAAAGAAACTAACTCGCCCATCAAAAAATGTAAATACATTTGTCCCGTTAGTTTACCCTCCAAAAATATGGTTTTGGGTCCATCCACTATTCCCGACTAACGTTGACTTTTTGTGTATTTTGCGTATGATGTCGCATTCAGTGGGGTTTTTTGGTAGTCCAGTACCGTAGATTGACGATTAACTTCTTCATTAATGGTAGATGTTTCTTTATTCGAAAAAATATTCTGACCACTAAATAGAGATTTGGATTCATCACTATTGAGCGCTATTTTCTTCTTGTTTTAATCACCGATTAAAAAAAAAATTGCTGGGTAGAGGATAAAGCGACCTTTTCGAAAACGTAACATTTGATCCATATTGCAATTTAAATTTTTTAATCTGCCTCCCTTTGCGTCGCCACTGGTTAAGATAGAAAAAATATAATTTATGTCAATAGGTGGGGATTTAAAAATAATAATTGATCTATCCGACGAAAATTGCCAAAAAGTAATAATACCTTTTGATGTTTGCGTTGTTTGGATGACAATGATAATCATCCAAACAACGCAAATTTGGCTTTCAACACCTTCATATAGTAGTAATCTAATAGTGAACACTATATATTCTTAAATATTAATTATTTACTTGAATTTAGTTGTTTTGAAATTGTTCCGGTCGATGTCAATATGTAATGGAATGGTATTAGATCGTCGCCTGTAGTTCGTACTTTGACAATGTGTTGCTAAAACAATTCTACTATACGTTTTGTGTTAAACCTCCTCATTAACCGCAGAGATTTCACCTCCAAGCCTCAAATTTCTACCCTTATTCCGACAAACTGATGGTGGCATCAGGCGAGTTTTCCTCGTCATCCACCACTATAATAGTCTCTGGAACAGAACCTGATGCGGAAGGTTCTGGATCTCGAACTTGAGATAAAGTCGCCGTTAATTTGGTGTTTTCCACACTTTTCTTGACGTTCTTCATAGATTTCATTGATTTCTTTGAACGGTGGCACATTACTTGAACTTGTAATCTTCCAAGGCCAAAGTACGGTCGCATTTTTAATTTCCATAATTCATTGAAGGAGTGGTCGTCTACGAAAAACGACCAGTATGCACCTCTGGCCGTTAGCGACGATCCCATATTGGCCCAAAGACGAACTTTGAGGTTGTTATTACTTATTTCGAGCCTCGATAATATTTTACTGGCCCGCACTTGCCGTTCATTCTCTTTGGGCACAAACATTTTGCAAACCCACGGTCTGGATATGTCTTCACCTTCTAAAGCGACTAGTCTTGCATCTTCCCAAGGTTTCAGATCGCACACTATTCTCCTTAACCAATCTGCGGTTATCGAATCAGCGCAAGTCAGTATTAGGTGATCAGGTTTACGTGTACATTCTGTAAAACGGATCTGAAGGCTTTTATCTATAATATTATCGTAAGCTTCAATTATAGAATTTTCGATAGCCTTAAGCTTATCTAAAGTCATTCGATTGCTAGCGTCTGGATGGTTGACGGAAACCACTGCTAGTTTTATCGCTTCATTTTCTGGCTCTGCACTAGTACCGACGGCACATATTTGAGATCTTGATTCTCTTAAAGAAAGTGTTCTTGTTCGCTTGATAAGAGTTTTTTTTATTTCGTATGGCGTCTTGCTTAAGTGAACGTAAAATGGTTTAAATCTTCGGCGGCGTCTCAAGTAATTATCTTTGATGATGGCCCTCTTGGCGTGTGTGTAATCCAGGCCTTGGTCCACCATCCTTTGCACTCTTGTAGTAGAAAATCGTGATATCCTGGCACGACTAATCACTATATTCGATAGAAGATCTATATCTTCTGCGGAGGTAATTCGAACGCAATCGGACTTATCATCTGTGTAGTTCATTCGGATGATGGTGCTTGGTGTAGTCGGTCGAACTTCTGTAATTTCTTCTTCCATATTTTCGATGCACTCATCTTCTATTACAATTTCATTTCCAATTACGGTACTTTGCATTTTCTTATCTTTTGTGTTAGGTTTTTCCATTTCGCTCTCACAATGAGCTACGAAAAAAAAATAATATTTTTAATGGATTAGGGAAATATAGAACATGATAGCTGTAATGGTATGTCATCCAATAAAATAATGTCATAGATATGTCGTGAAAACAGGTTTTTTTTATTCAGAAGTAATTTTATATATAAGTTAATGCATGTGTAAAAAAATTATAAGTCGTGATTGTTTTGTCACTTTGACAGCGAAAAAAGTTTAACTTAAATCGGCAAAGAGTTGTTTACCTTTGGTTGAAATGTCAAAGTCGACGCAACTGTAAGCAGTAAACCAAACTAATACATCATTGTCAAAATTTCCGTTACATTTCTCTTCTACGAAACACGCGCATAGGGTTAAGGGGTTCTTTTGATAAAATTGAAATAAAAAGTTATATAGAAAGAATTTGTGTAAATTAAACCCCTATACCATACGTAGGAGGATATTATCACTTATTACATACAATAAAATAAACAATTAATGATTTTATAACCGACATTTGCATAATTGTAAATTATATTGTTTTCTATGATTCAAACGCCCCCTTAATAACAGTATTTTTGAATAATATAATTACTATGCAATAAATCTTTCAATAATTGTTTAAACATTTCGTAAATTATTTTACCGATTACATGCAAGCTTCCTTTTTCTTTCCCGATAAATTCTTAATTTTCAAACTCAAATTTAGTTGCTCAATGGTAAATGAACTCAACAAATTGCCTTCTCGATAAAACGACCAGTCCTCACAAGGATGAGTTGTTTTGTTTCGTGCAGTCACCCGGCAACTAAAATTTTCGTTAGAAACTGAAAATTTATCCGAAGAAAAGAAAACTGTCGTGTAATTATAGGTGAAAATTTATCATTAGTAAATATGATACATATTGTTCGTCTTACCATTGTCAATTAACATTTTTTACCTACTTGTTGATTTGCATACTGTAAATTTGAAACTTTAAACTTTCATGTTAGAATAAGTTAACTGTCAAAATGTCATAACATCTGAATGTTATTGTTATAACTAAGTAATAGACGTTTGCTTATACACTGAATACTAGTTATTTATTATACAAGGGAAAAAAGTATTAGATTTAAGCTCGAGGTTATGTTAATACCGAGAGCTAAAATCTAATGTTTTTACCCGTGTATAAAGGTGCCAATCCACAATAAGAATATCTCATGAGATTCTTGTCTCATGCAACACAAATCGCAGGATAACTTCAATTTAATTGTGGAAACAGAGACCTGTTCTCACAAAAGGTTAAAAATGTGGGAACAGGTCTCTGTTTCCACAATTAAATTGAAATTATCCTGCGATTTGTGTTGCATGAGACAAAAATCTCATGAGATATTCTCATTGTGGATTGACACCTTAATACACTATTTTTTTCTGTGATGGGAGACGAGGATTTAATCAGTGCTGCCAATTGCGGGTATTTTGCCCGAAAAAACAATTAAAATCTCCTTTTCTTAACTCGATTTAGTCAACATCAGATATTAATATGTATTTTATTGTCTATTAAATCTAAACGCTACAGAAAGATTGCTGATGCATTTATGCAGCAATTTTATCAATTTCAGTGACTTGAAAGAGAAAAATGTTTTAGCTGTTGACCATACAAATATTCGCTTGTTTGTTCCATTTCTGTCTGTTAAAACAACAAAAGTTACTTGTCTCGTTAAGGAAAGTTTAGGATTGTATACTTCGCAAAAATCTGTTTGAAATATTGAAGGAACCTGGATGTTTTTTTCCTTTGTCATGGACGAGACGGCGGACGTGAGTGCAATAAAACAATGTGCAATTACTGTTATATACTATTCAAAAACAAATGATGTCAAAGTAGCTTTTTTGATGTGGTTAAAACTGCATCTGGAAAAGCCAATGGTTTGTTCAACTCTTTGAAAAAATTCACGAACATTTATTTAGAATTTATGTCATATACATTGGGACTTGTAACAGATTTTAAACTTATATTTCAATCAGAATCGCCACTTATTCATAAATTGAAACCTGAAACACAAAGATTGTTGATGCATTTATGCAGCAATTTAATTATCAATGTGAGTGACTTGAAAGGGGAAAATTTTTTTGCTGTTAACCACACAAATATTCGCTTGTTTGTGCCACTTTGCAAAATTTATTTAGGTATATCTGCCACTGAATCTTTTGAAATGTTGAAAAATTATGCATCCCAAACTGAAATTGACCAGTTTATCAAAAGTTGTTTAAATTTTTATGTAGAGCCTGTCCCTGACATTAAAACGCGATTTGATTTTTCTGATCCAATTTTTAACATTTTAAGAATTCTTGAACCAAAAACGGTCCAATCCTATGAAATAAAATCGCTGCAAAAAATTGTACAAAGATTTCCAATAAATAAAGAATTTACAAATCTTCTAATTTTGGACATGGAATGGAAGCAGCATGGTTTTTTTTTAAATCATATGGAGTATGCTGTAGATTGTGAAGTTTATTGGAAAATGGTATTTGAATTAAAAAATGCTGCGATGTTCTTCTTTTCCCCAATATGAAAGTATTGCTTTCCTTACTTTTTATTCTGCCTTTTTCAAACGCATTTGTTGAAAGAATGTTCAATGATTTGAAAAATATCAAGACGGACCACAGAAATGCGTTAGGCACCGCAACGCTAACGTCTTTAATGGCGACAAAAAGAGGCATTAAAGATATGGGGGGTTGAAGATCTTACTTACATTCGAATTATTTTAGACCACTTTTAAATTTGGCGCTTTCTATTTGAAATGTCGGGTAAAAGCGGGTATTTTTCAATCGCTTATGCGGGTGTAAGACAGACGTATGGCTCCGGCAGCACTGGATTTAATATTGAAAAAAACATGTTATGACTATATATTAGAAAATATATCAGAAAATCAATCGATGTAAAATTTGAAGTTTTAAATTGGTAAGCTGTTGTACTTATAGCGACATTAGACCTGCGTAAAATATATTAAAATTAAATGTCTTCGTGTTCTTACTTATGTGTACATATCCGGGAAAAAAGTAATTTCATAAAAAGTGACATTTCGTTACCTGTTAAGAAAGATAAAATGTCAAACTCTTTTTCCGTTACAGAAAAAAATATTTAATTAAAATCAGGGGGCAGTGTTTTGACAACGCTGCTAATATGGCGGGTCACTACAATAGTGTACAAGCACTACTAAAACAAAAATTAAATCCGCGGATTATGTGGCGTGTGCTGCGCATTCCCTTAACCTAGTTGGTGAAGAATCCGTTAAGGCTGTTTTATAATTTATATAATATAACTACACATAACCTGTTAATTTCTTTTGCAATATCTTATTACAGTTGCTGTTTGTGTATCTGTCACATTAAATAAATAAAATATTTTATTGTACTAATTCTTTTCCTATACATCATTATAGAAAACAGTTTTTTTTACAAAACGGTCATTAGTTTAATTACTTAAGTAGGCGCCCAAGTAGTGTTAGCCCAGCGCCCCACAAACTCACGGTCCGCCGCTGCAAACCACTCCAGGTTACTAGAAGAATTTAAACCGGGCAGTTTATGCACGAGATAAAAGAAAGGCAGCAACATTCTTGGTATACGCTACACACCAGCACTCTGTCATTATTTTCTCTCGCCCAAACTATCAGACATTGAAATGTCGTTGGTATTGATAAATAAGTAAAATAACTTCTTAAATGTTTAAGAAGACAATAGACATGAAAAGAAGGAATTAGTTTATATTGGCGAGTAAGACGCTTGACTACAAGTTCAGATTGAGTCAGGTTGTTCCAAATGAGAACCTTAAAGTCTCAAGCTCTGGGGTAATAATAGGCGGTCGAGGCATAGCGCTAGTCACGTTACCACATTCTAGTGCATGGGGGACTCAAGTCGCAAGACTGCTACAGTTACATCCTATGGGCCTTTATTTAAAGCCTGTTACGGGGATCTATCATACATACATACATACATACATACATACATACATATATATATATATATATATATATAATATGTGTTTTTTTGTTTTTTCTTGGGTTAATTGGGTAAAAATAAATTACAAAATTAAAATAATACGATCCATTTACTTTAACGTTTCAATGTTTATAACATCTTTTTCAAAAAGTCCAATCACAAATTAAAACTACAAATAATACAAAGAGTCATAAATAAAAGAACGGCACAAAGGTGACAAAAAACTTACTTTGTAAATTCCAACACTTTTACACATAACAGCTCTCTGACACACAAAATGTTTTGTTATTAGTTTTTTATAATTGACTCCCATCGGGAACAGTAAGTTGCATAAACGAAATTTTATATTGGGCTTTTTTACCCTTTTAAATATCATTTTATAATTTGGCAACTAATTTATATTTTAAAATTGTGGACCGATATGTCGACGTTTTAAATCGGTACACAATTTTAAAATATAAATTAGTTGCCAAATTATAAAATGATATTTAAAAGGGTAAAAAAGCCCAATATAAAATTTCGTTTATGCAACTTACTGTTCCCGATGGGAGTCAATTATAAAAAACTAATAACAAAACATTTTGTGTGTCAGAGTGCTGTTATGTGTAAAAGTGTTGGAATTTACAAAGTAAGTTTTTTGTCACCTTTGTGCCGTTCTTTTATTTATGACTGTTTGTATTATTTGTAGTTTTAATTTGTGATTGGACTTTTTGAAAAAGATGTTATAAACATTGAAACGTTAAAGTAAATGGATCGTATTATTTTAATTTTGTAATTTATTTTTAACCAAAAAAACACATATTTTACAAAAAAGGGGTAAAGAAAAACAACATTTTATATTTATACTATATATATATAATAAATAGTATTTTTCTTTGGAATAGCGGCTGATAAATTACCAATAAACATTTGTTTTTTGTGACGTTTTGACATTTATTTACGTCTTTATCTGACAATTAATTTTGTATTATATATAGTAAATAAATAGTATTACATATATATATATATACAGGGTGAGTCATTAGTAGCCGCTTCTTCGATTGCTCTTTTGTATTTTAAATAAAATAAAAAAACATTAGTGGAAGATCCATGGTTGCTTGAGGCGCATATTATAAAAATACTTTAAGCTCTGACGCACTTCCGGTTTCCCCGTAAATGCACGGAACTTATTTTTTTTAAATGACTCACCCTATATATTTTTGGATTTTCTTGTACAGCTTTAAATTGTCTGTTCAACTGTTTTTTCTTTTTCAAAATTGAGCCAAAAGTTTTTGAGTTATTAATTTTTTTGAAAATATTTGATTTGTGCTTGAAGCCAAGAAAATTCTGCATCATTTGCTAAAGTTGCACTCGACAATACCTCAAAAAACTTTGTTTTTTCAAAGCCTACTTCTTGAAATTTTCACATACCAAAAACTTATTTCTTTTAAATGGAACACCCAGTATTTTATTGAGGCATTTTGTTCCATTTTTATTCTCTTTCATTTTTGTTAACAATGTCCTATACCTATCTTTTGTAATTTTTGAGATAATCACTATAGGAGCAATTTGCGGTCAATTAAAGAACTACGGGCGCTGTTCTATGCACCCAAATATTCGTCCAATAAAGGCTGGAATGCGGCTGACTGCCTGAGTCAACTGTTAAAGAAGTCGGTATATATTTATGTCAAACTTATAAAAGCATCCTATTAGTTATCATCCAAATGAATTATTCTTATGAAGAGTTAATAGATATGATTGACGTTTTGGGTGGATCTAAACGAAACTCTTTGCTACCATCCAGACTTTATGCACAGCGATCCCTGATAGAAGTCAACCGACGCCAGAAACCTTCGAAAGTATAGTGGACGGCTTGAGTGAACAGAAAGTATTGAATATGAAAGAAAGAGCGGAAAAATCTATAACTGGTGAGGATAAGACGTTTATGGTACTTGCGAGTGTAGTCGAACACCCGCATACTAGTACTACAAAAATTAGTCGCCAGTTAGATGTAAGTCAAAATTGGGAATCCAGAATAATTGGGAAATATGAAATTCAACCGTAGCATATTCATACACAGAGTTAGATGAAAGAAATTTTCAGAATCGCTTACATTTTTGTCAATTGGCAGCAGATAAATTATCCTGGCTTTCTCAATTTTTTGTTGTTTACCAACGAAGCCACCTTCTATTAAAGTGAATACGTTCATCGTCATAATTTCCGTTACTATAACACATAAAACCCGCCACTGCATCACACCTGTACACTTTCAAAATCGTCGGTCATTAAAACTGTGGGGAGGAATAGTGGGTAGTTCCATAATTCGACCTTATTTCTTTGATGAAAATGTTAATGGAGGAGAGCATCTTCGCTATCTACGGACGGATTTTCAAAACTTTCTGAAGACATCTTCAAATATGTCAGTAAACATAATCTTTATGTTATTTCGATGTTAACCACCAGTGTCAAAAATGAAATACTGCTACTGGACATTGCCGGAATCAAAAATTGAAATGCGATCTCTTTATTCTGTAAAACTATTACTTTTGGGATAGTTGGATTTAACATTTACTTTGTTTGACAAATTGACTAAGGACGTCGGGCGCCATTCCTGCCTTCCATTAGTTGAACGAATATTTTGTGCATAGAACAACAGCGCTCGTAGTTCTTTAATTGACCGCTAATTGCTCCTATAGTGATTATCTCAGAAATTACAAAAGATAGGTATAGGACATTGTTAACAAAAATGAAAGAGAATAAAAAAGGAACAAAATGCCTCAATAAAATACTAGGTGTTCCATTAAAAAAAAATAAGTTTTTGGTATGTGAAAATTTCAGGAAGTAGGCTTTGAAAAAAAACAACGTTTTTTAAGGTGTTGTCGAGTGCAACTTTACCAAATGATGCAGAATTTTCTTGGCTACAAGCACTACCAAAGTTAATATTTTTACTTTTAAGAACAATGTGAAAATGATTTTTTTCTGAACACGTGTTTTGGCCAAATATTTTCAAAAAAAAATTAATAACTCAAAAACTATTGGCTCAATTTTGAAAAAGAAAAAAAATTGAACAAACACTTTAAAGCAGTACAAGAAAATCCAAAAATATATAGGGTGAGTCATTTGAAAAAATTGAGTTCCGTGCATTTCCGGTGAAACCGGAAGTGTGTCAGAGCTTAAAGTATTTTTACAATATGCGCCACAAGCAACCATGGATCTTCCACTAATTGTTTTTTCTTTTCTTTAAAACACAAAAGAGCAATCGAAGAAGCGGCTACTAATGACTCACTCTGTATATATATGGGTAGTGTAAATTAGTTTTATTATACCTTATAGAAAAAATAGAAGAAGAAACGCGATGTAATTTACGACCATATAGTAAATTTTGAGACACCTTATTCGTCATAAATTTAGAACGTTATTCTAAAGATGTAACACATACCTAAAATGTACCATATTTCAACAAGACAGGATAAAAAATCTTTATGAAACTCTCCGTTACATTCATTTCAAATTAAAATTCTATTGAATGAGCAACAGGTTGAACCGATGATGATGTTACACAGCGAACTGAGACAAGGTCTAACAAATCGATTCGACAATTAACTGGCCAAACAAAAGCTTTTAATTAACCTGATATAATAAAAATAATGTTTATTTCCCTTTCACTCTTCCATGGTAAATATGATTTTGTGTCTATAAACTATAGTTATTAATGTGATGTTTATCAATCTGTTGGCGTTATTTAATGTGTTGATAGAGCATGCAATAGACTGAAGAAACACTAATAGAATCAGTGTCACCAACCATTGAACAATTCAAACATATAATATTACTTATTACTAATTTGCGAGTTAGTCGCATTTCAGAACATTTTATGTTCTGTAATTAATTACCTGCTGGTGTATTAATTGTGGTAGGTATGCAAAATAAATATTTATTATGCGCCCCATATAAAAATAGCAAAAAAGACAATTCCTTCATATTGCTTTAAAATTCGTGGGAATAATATTAGAACATTAATATTTCCAACAAAATATTATGCAATTGTGTTAAAATTATCGATCCTTCCATCACCCACAATATTCTATTTTAATATTTGCAAATACAGATAGAAATATAAATATGTAATACATATACATACTTTCGTAATCACATTTGTCGGATTACACAATTCATCTATTCCAAACACTGACAATATACTTGTGTATATATTAAGTAAATCCTAATTTAGTTCGAGATTAATCGATGGAAAGACTGCTTACTCGCCAAAACACATAACCTATATAACCGACTATGAACCGACTACTCGACTACTGTGACAGACAAAAAAACCGAGAGAAATTAGAAGCAATTGCGCACAACGGACAAGGTAAAATATAAACAATAATCTGAAGGACGAGCTCGATTTACACTATAATACATTTTATCTCAATGTTATATCACTTTTGTGTAGAAATACATTCTATAAAACGCGGCACTTCAATAATTCAGTTACAAATTTGGCGTGGTGCGTGAAGCACAGTTCGTCGATTTCGGTTGACTAATAATTTCTTCTGAAATTTGTAAAACATTGTGTTGAAATTTAGTGTAATTCAATAAATTCTTTTTCAAACTTAACAATTTAAGTACAACTAAAGGTAAGATTTTTTCGGTAATTAATATATCTGTAAAAACAATCCTAAGTGGTCCAATTTCTAAATACAATAAGCTCAAATATAATAAAATTTACAGTGATATATCGCTTTTTGCAAGTTATCTTTGTTTGAACATTTTCTCTTTACAAATATTGACAATGAAATACTCTTTGTTATTCTGGGTATTTGAATAAGCAAGATGAAATATTTTAAAACAATAAAATATCTTTTATTAAATAAACGTTGGAGCAATAAAATTGTTCCTTATAGACACGATGTTATATGCAACAATTGCATGTAGATATAATGAGGCAGATTAAATGTAGTAAGTAAAATTCTGTTAAACTTCAAAATGTAGCAATGTGTATTGCACTAAATTGTGAAACATTTCGGAAAGATAATAAGTTTTAATTTAAAGGACAATGATAAGGAAGACATTTTGTAAGTATTTATTTAAGGATCTTTTACTTTAAAACTAGTTCAAAAGCTAAAATTAGTATATACAGGATTCAGATTCTCAGACACGAAAAGTTTAATATTTTAGAAAGAAATCCATGCCCAAATAATTTCTGAAAAGACACACATACATATTTCTTAACGCTCTTATGGTTCACAAGGACTTTTTTGTTGTCTCCAAATGAAAAAAATAAAAAACTACTTCCAATAGGTGTTTAGTGTTAGCAGCACTCCGATTACTAATATTAAGCTTAAATTTAGTAAAATTTACTACTACACTACTCAAATTCCCAGTTATTTTATAGCCTTGTTGTTGGAAGGTAAACTAACTATGTACATAGTACATACTTGCACCCGATTTATAAATTGGTGAACAATTCAACAATCTTTCTGAAAGTCCGTGACACAACAAACAAATTTATTTATTACATGATGTTCGTGTCCTCTAATATATATAAATTTCTGATCTTTAGACAACCCTTTCTTATGTGTAATGCCATATTTACTGTAGATTAATAACTTACCTATGCAGTTTCATCCGGGCAAGGATGAGACTATAATATAAATTATTAACAGCAGAAAAAGGAAAGAGCTCAGAAGGTGAAACTTGAAAATACGATTTAGTTGAAGGGTAGGTATTTCCCGAATTAAATCCATGCAATCACTAAATTGATAATAATCTATAAAATCAATAACAGCGAAATACGAGATTAAAAACTTTATAGACATTACAAATAATTTGTTGTTAAAAATCAACTAGAACTGCATAGGTGAGTTATAATCTATAATAAATATGGCATTACACTTACGTGGATTGTAAACATTCCACAGAATACTAAGTATGTTACTACACAAGTGATGGGTATAATAGTTCGAATCGATGGCGAACTGACATGGAAAAACTAGTTCGTAGGAATAGTTCGTGAAGAACTACTTGTAATCTAAAGATTAGCAGTATATATGCTTTGTTTTGTAACACAGTATTCTTCACCGCTTGAAATATTAATTGTAAATCCGTAAACTTAAACGCTAAAAAAAAAGTTTGTGTGTTCCTGTCACGTCTGTCTCCTGCGATTTTTTTTTCTAAAGTGGGTCAAGTGCTATGTGAAAAAGAAGTAGACTCAGAAGCAAAAAATTTAAAGAAATTATGTTTCTTATCATAATTTATAATTCACTTCTTAACGGTGCGGTCTTCGATGCCTAACCCTAACGGGGGTCCATAGATGGAGCTGTGATTGCATATGGATTTTTTGCAGTTTTTATTATAACCCTTGATCAATAGAGAAACAAACAGAGAAATATTTATAATAAAGATAGTAATAAAACAAAAATTAATACAGAAAGTGTTCCTAAATTCGAATTAAAACACCCATCTAATGGATTTTTTCGGTACCATTTTAGGCGAAACCAAAAATCAAATTTCATTTTTTTTCGGATTGGACATCAGCATACTTCCTTTTATATATTGAGTTAATTTCGTTCTTTTTCTTCCAAATTTACTAATTTTATGATTTTGTTTTGAAAAAACTAAGGGTACTAGGATTTTCAAAATAACTCAACCTGATGAGTGTGTTTTAACATTTACTGTGTGAAAATTTCATTGTTCTTGATTTACAATTTTTCGTTAAAATGGTACCGATATTCCTTATGGACATATAACACGGGCGAACCCCAGCCTTAAGTTCATCCATTGACGTTGTTTTTATTATTTATGTTGCGCTAATATGTAATGTGTTTTATTATCAGTAATTATCACTTTATCTAAATAATAATGTTTTTAGAAATGCACTGAATATTTATGTTATTCTGTAAATGCAAATTTTATTTTTATTTATTTTATACACATGTATTTGTCATATAAATAAAAATTATTATTTATAAAACATATTTTCAATTTTAGTAATATTTTCCATACAGGTCTATAGGGAAAATGAATTTAAAACCTCGCGCATTAAATTTGTCTGACCGAAAAATAGTTCGCCGAGAACTAGTTCGCTTGGAAATTGCGAACTAGTTCATTTAGTTCTATGAGAAAATTCGGTTTTTTGAATCGGTCGTTCGCGAACTACCCACCCCTATACTACACGATCGAAATCTTTTATACATGGAAGGCTGTAAGTCGTAAGTGATACTGCTGACATCAGGTTACGCTATTTTGATAAATAATTACAGACAAACATTTCAGTAGAAAAAGTAATAAAACAATACAATGTGAGCTCCTTCATTTTCGACAGATAAAGCCGCACTTGGCTTCATAGTATTGAAGGTATTATTTGGTGACAACTGTATGAATCCGATTTGTAAATAATAATACCCTATTCTCTAGCAGTGAATAAATAAAATAATACAAACCGCCTTGATCTACAGATATTAAGTAGATCAAGGTGGTCAACTAAACAATAATCAAGAAGAAGAAGCTTAGTTTAATTAAAACAATTACTTTCAAGTAACAGATTTGATTTACGTAAGTACGTACGTACTCGGATTCAAGAAAGATGATCCCTGCGTCACTACTATATAATTCTATCAAAGAATTATGTCTATATCCGAATAAGAAATAGTATCAACTTGTATAACAAGGATAGCATAAGCGAATGCATGTGTTTTCAGTGCGATGCAAGCACGACATACGTTTTATAGAATTTATTTGAGCAAGACAAAGACGGAGTGATTGCATGGGCTGTATTATTTCATACACTTCCGTTTAGCGTTTTGACTTTGACATTTCTAGTAGTTTGATCGTTTCATTTCGTTTCACAATTTGTTTGTTGTTTCAATCTTTATTAAACCAGAATATGACCAGAATGTCACGACGCGGAAAACATTACGGTCACAAGCTCAAGGACTCGTTTTAAATTTATTACAATATTTCGAGCAAGAGAAGGTTAATAGTGATCCTCTAATATCCCTTACATCTGTACAACAGGTAAACATTGTGAGATTTAACATTTTACAAATTCTAATGAATATCTTTTAGCGAGTAGCAGATGCATTGAAGGTAGGAGTAGCTACAGCAAAACGGATAAAAGCCCGATCACTAAATTGTCCTGTTCTATCTAGTCCAGGGAAGAAAAGGCCCCATATAAAAGCTAAAACAGACAGTTTGCCAGAATGCTCTAAAATGAGTATCCGAAATACATTATACACGATATATTTACAGAGTAAGACCTTAAAAATGTTGAGTATTGAAGTAATAATATCTTTAATTTTAGAAAAGCATGTTACAGTACTAACTTTAAATGCAGAAATTGCTGAAAACAATACTATAATAAACATATCGGTAGAGATGGATATGGAGACGATAAAGTGAAGGCTATGTGGAAAGAATCACTAGACCAATGTACAGAAGAAATCTGGAAAAACTGTATCAATCAAACTGAAAAACTTATACAAGACTGGTATGACAGAGAAAGCCGTATAGATTGTGAAATCGATGACTTTGTAATTAATGTTAGTGATTCTTCAAGCAGCAGTGATAGTGAAGACAGTGACACAAGTGACATATAAAAATACGTTTTATATAGAAAGTGTAATGTTGTATTCACATATAACGGGTCATCGAAATTGATTGTCATGATCGCTCCTGTGATTCTGCGATAAGTTGTACACACCGAACCCAATAATGGAGGTAGACACTACAAACTTTTTGTTGGCATGCTGGGTGATAATATTTTTTAGGTTAAAGTATGACATAGTTATTGTTTATAAAGTTATAACTCTAAAGCTAATTACACTTGTTTAAAAGCTTGTGAAAATAATTAGTATTATTTGGTTTTTTAATTCAATTTATTTCAGAAAATTTGCAGTAATCATTTTTTTAAGAATTATATGCATCTGTTTTTTACAATACCTTTAATAGGTCTACATTCTGACAATGATTGAAGATTCTAAAAATTACCTTATTTTTGCTATTAGAATCGAATGTAGTGTGGCCTAACATAAAATAGAGAATATATTGAATTATTTTGTTGGATATTATTCTTACATAAATGTAGATCATAATTAGTTTTGCAAAATTATTTTTTTTTAAATGGAATACATCTTATTCATTTGAAGTTCGCAGATAATATTGTGGTTTCGGTATTATCCTAACCATAATATTAACAAAGTTTAATAAATTCACAGTCTATTTGGTAATGTAATTATCTATTGAGTATTAATAGTTGAAAAAATGTAATCAATTATTTGTCAGTCTAAATGAACTTTTATTTTAAAACAGGTTAATAGACGTTCTTATATTGATATTAAAATGTTGACTCTTGAGAAGAGCAGTGGAGTTACTATATCTTTGTCCTACTAGTTCAATAAATGTTGAATTATTTCCCATATACTTCACAATACACTGGTGGCCACACATTTTTTATAGAAATTTATACCTTGAAATATTGTAATGATACAAAGGCAAATTAAAAGTTAACAGTACACTTAAAAAAAATATATATACAGAAAATGTCATTTTTGCATAAATTACATTGTGCTCTTTATAAATATGTGATTAGTTGTTCATGTGTTGACGTACATTTTTTACTCATTAAATTAACTTTTGAAAAAATATATTATACGCCCCTTTTTATGTATTTCCTACTATTTAATGAATTATTGTATCATAAGTTTATATAAATATTTGTTAATAAATTTATAAAAATAAAATATGGCTGCACATTTTATTTTAAATTAAAAACAAAACTTCTGTTAATTGTATCCAGGTGCCATTCAAACCAACATGTAATTTCAATCTTCGTTAAAAGAAAGAAATACATTTTTATTAGTATTACAGAGATAATGTTCGCTCAAAATTCTTATGAATGTGTAAGGCACAAATTAAAAGAAGTGTAAATAAAACTATTGTTATATAAAGGAAAAGACAAGAACTTGGATATAAGATTTTATTTTTGAGAAACATCCAAAAGAAAATTAAAATAATCACTGAAAAACAGTCATAGAATTAGTGTTGAATTTAAATTGTTACGTCCTTATTTTGCATGTCTTCACATGGAATCTATAAACTATATAATTATTAATTACCTCCAACTACACAGAAAAAGAACAGTAATCAGTTATAAAATAGTTTAACAAAATATTAATGAAAAGACATTTTAATCCGACAATAGTCGATTCATATATTATATTTAAATAATCATGTGCCAAACAGAAAATTATAACTAAAATTCAGTCTTAACTTAATTGCTTTGAGAAAAAAATCTTTGATTTGGTTACAGTCTATCACATCCTTATATAATACTGAGATTTCCAGGCTCTACCATTTCAGTTGTTACGGTTGTATTTAATTCATCTAATCTGTTTATATATTTTTTAAAAGTGTAGCTCGACAAGTGTTTACTCTCTGCTTCATATTTTGAAAATGGATATTCCATATATTTTATACCTAAACAGTAAAATCCACCTCTTATATTCATAGGATGTAACTTCATTTCATGTAAAACATGTATACAATTTCGATCAAATTTATTTGAAGTAAATAAATTGTATTTATTGTTTGTTTTGTACCCACGTTATTTCTCAATAAAGTTCTATTATCATTTGTATTTTGGCATATGTTAAATTTAGTACATTAAAAGACTATTGAGTTTATATTACATATTTTTAATAAACGATAAAGGCGATTATCTAACTTAGTTATCTAATTATACATAACCTAAAATTAGATCGATCAATCTAACCGGAAAACGTAGGATGTCATCATTATAATTTCCATGTTCATTTTATAGTTTACAGTACTTATCATGATGGCGAAGTATTGATTTGAATCATACGATATTAAACAATGACGCAGGGATCATCTTTCTTGAATCCGACTATACATTAGAATACACCTCACCTTCAAATACTTTCCTCATTACAGACGGCCATGCTTTTTTTTAATGGCTGGTGAGTGGTGACAGTGCACGTAATCAGGCACACACGCATAATTAACTAACTGTCAGAATTTGAACTTTTCAAAAGCTTAGCATGTAAACCATAAACCAACATTGATTGCCTACTCTAATGAGGAAAGTATTTGCAGGCAGGTATGTTAAGTTAACTGAGGATATTTAGGACCTTGCGTTGTTTACACCTGTACATCAATCTTAATGAATAGTTTAAAGCATCCGATGGTATTTAAAACACATATACATGTACATTCAAATTGCAATATCTCTGTATTGTATAGGCAGCTCAAAAGAGTGCATCACTGTAAGTAACTAAATTAGCAAATTGTAATAGTGCCAAAATGGAAAAAAAAAGTACATCAAATATGTACCAAAATACACAGAAAAAAACAAAGAGTTTAGAGTTTTGTGAATATTACCTTTTTAACCTGTGTTATTTGGAAATACTCTATATTTTTTTAATAAATGTACATGCATGTATATCAGTTTACTGTAATATTTGTGTATAATGTACTACAAAGTTATTTTGTCTTAACAAGATCATTTAGTTGCGATTCTGTAGAAAAAATGTTTCCACATGTTAGGCTTAAAGGAGGTAAAAATTATACTACCGGTGCCAGAGTGGCTGAATATTTTATGAGGCAATTATTGCGATGTGGAGTAGTAAAGCTTCAAAATCTTCCAATACAGTTGAAAGCGTTGATTACGCCAGTACCACAAAAAATTTTAAAATCCAAGAAGTCATACAAAATCCAAACAAGCACTTTACAACGCAATTGAACTCTAATTAGTGGTTCCTTTTGAATGTATATAAAAACTTCGAATTGTAAGTAAAATTGTCATTCTTGACACTACCCAACAACTTCGTTTTTAGCAACACTTTTTTTTTAATTTTATTTCGTTTTATTTCATTATTTTAAAATAATTAATATGTATTCATTATTGTAAAGTTAATGTTCAGTGTTATTTCAAAGTTTATTTGAATAAAAATTCAGAAATTATTTCTTTTGGGTACTGCTAGATGGCATTACATAAGGATCAATATTTTGAGGTTACCAGAATCAAATTCATCAATGTAAATCGTAAATAGCAGCGATAGCAGATACAGTTGGCCTTGCACATGCGCGTCACATATGAAATTTATAACCTTTAATTTGACAGTTGTGAAAGTTTGATCCAAATACGTTGCGTCATTTGAATTGAACAGTTATAAACAGTAAACAAGTTCTGTAATTTAGTGAATATGGATAAAAAAAGAATTTCGTGCTGTAATTAAACACTTTCATATTGACCGGAAAATACCAAAGGAGATCTAAAATGAGTTAGATCGTGTTCATGGCGAATCTGCATCATCACTTAAGACAGTTTGTTTTTGGGTGAATTAATTTAGACATGGTCGCAGGAGCACCGAAGATGAATCAAGAGCAGGACGGCCAAAAGTGGCTACCACTGACGAAATGATCACCATGTTCAAGATATCGTTTTATATGATCTTCGATTGAACATGCGTGTGAGGTAGTCGACACTCTTGGCATAACAAAAGAACGCGTCGGCCATATCTGGCATGAACAGTTGCATATGAGAAAACTGTCAGCAAGGTGGGTGCCGCGTTTACTGACTGCGGACCAGAAACGAATTCGTATAACCACTTCATAGTAGTGTTTAAGCCTTTTTAAGCGTGATCGCACTGAGTATTTGCGTCGATTTATTACGGTTGACGAAACTTGGATACACCATTACACACCCGAAACAAAAATTCAATCAAAACAATGGGTAGAAGCCGGTTGCAGTGCACCGAAGAAAGCGAAAGTGGTTTCACCAGCTAAGAATGTTATGACCAGTTACTATATTTTGGGATATTCGCGGTATTTTTTTTTTATAAATATCTCCAAAAGGGCAAAACAATCACAGGCAAAACAATCACAGGAGTGTACAGCTCACAGACTGAGACCTGGTCGATGAGATGCCCCTCCCACAAGGTGCGCAGTGAATCCTATAATATTAGGATAAGCACGAGCAGTCTGGAAAAATTGTCAAGCGCTACACATATATGTATCTCTTTTCAGTATATTAGAATTTCTTATCTGTATATACTCGTTCGTCCGGCTAATGTATGTGATGATGAACAAATGTTATCATTTCTTTTTGGAGTGAAAACTTCTATGGGTGCGTTGATTGTGGGCACTGAACGAGACTGAGCCGTTACGCTCGGCTATGTAACGCTCGTTCGGGTAAAGTCGGCTCGAGTCGACTAAGGGAGCGAGAGAGATATAGTTAACGCGTCTCTGCTGGTCTCTGCTATACTCGCTCGGCAACCGTTTTACGCTCGGCTTTGTATTATAACGCTCGTTGGGGTAAAGTCGACTCGTATTATTAACCTCGCCTTGATGAAGTTTTCACTTCTGCCGTGTGGTCTTAAGCACACCCATTTTGCCGAATACTTTCTGTCACCCACTGACCTATAAATCTGCGCGAATTATAGGTCGAAGCTCCTCCCGTCGGCCAAGACTCAGTCTGTGTACTGTACACGCCTCGCTTTTGGACCAGCTGAATGAGAAACGACTGCATTTGTCCAGAAAAAAAAGTTTTGTCTATTACGATAATGAACCTCTCACTCATCGAAAATTGTAACGGCAAAATTAGTTGAATTTGGTAGGATTCGAAATTATTATGCATCTTACAGTCCAGATTTAACTCCATCCGATTTTTGTTTGTGTCCGAATATGATAAAATGGCTTGGCGGAAAAAGATTTTCTTCAAATGAAGAAGTGATTGCAGAAATAAACGATTATTTTGATGCATTTATTCGTCGTATTATAGTGATGGAATTAAGCGAATTGACTATTGTTGAAACAATAATTGTATCGTATCAAAAGGAGACTATGTCGAAAATTAAAGTGAAAAAACTCGAAAAAAACAGTCTTCCTCTATGTCAGTTAACACACGTTGCAGACCACCCTCGTATTATGCATTTGACTGGTGTAATATATAACGAAGGACCTTCAATTTGAGTTCTTGAGCTTGTGCGTTTAGATGATTTACTGATTGACCATTTACACTTTAGTAAATTTATTCTCCTGCTTGAATTCAACATAATTGTCAAATTTGGCATTATAATCCCAAATAGGCAGTTTAAATGGTTTTTACCAATGGTTTTGAAAATTATCGACATGAATTTAAAATTACAGGTTATTAATGCTTTTTAAAAATATCAACATATGTTATACTTGCATGTAAACATCATAATATATTTTAAAATGATGCTTATTTTATAAATTATATATTTAAGCACGACTCTGGTAGTAGAACAAATGAAGGAAGACGTTTCCAAATTCACGATGTGTCAACATACAAATTTTAAATCGCAGAGCGTAAATCAATTACAGGCACCCGATACTAATCATAAGTATACTGCTAAGCGAATTTTTAAATATAATCTCGACAAAAACAAAGCGAAGTCTGTTATTGTAATAAATAGGTAATAATAAAAGTCAAATTGAAAATGAGCTATGAAATATTAATGTCAAAAATTCAAGAACATGAACGTGAATTAGTGACATATAGCGTATATAATATAGCCTTCATTGAACATCTTATAATTATCAAAGCCGTATGTCTTTATTCGTTGATTGTATCTAAAACTGGTTACGTCGTCCGGTCTTCCAAGTAGAAAATCCAATGTAATTATTCATCTAATGTATCCATGGGTAGTAATGAAATCGCGTCTGATAATAATTTGGTAAACACTCCCACATGCAACAAACTTTGCGATCGAGTTATTCTATCCTCAACATCTGCAATACTCTCAGCTGTCTGTCTCGTTGGCCTGGTATCACCTGTTTTCGAGTAATGGTAAATGGCCTCTTTTCAAGGAATTTCTTAATAAATTGTTTAATCATAAGCCGCAAACTACTATACGTTTCTCGAACTACATTGCTCACCAACTGTTTTCGAGTAATGGTAAATGGACTCCGTTTCAAGGATTTCTCAGTAGATTCTTGAATCATTAGTCACAAACTATTATATGTTTCTCGAACTACACTGCTCAAAGAGTAAGGCCATTACCCCTTTGCTAGTTTTGTACCACTTTCGATATTGAAACCTTGGCGACTTACTGGAAATGCTATTGATATGTCAATAAACCAACACAACACACATGGATTTTGTCACTGCCCATCGCTGATTGAAGAAATATAAGATGCGCAACGCTATAGCAAAGCAGCGTGTCTTACCGCTAAATAGTCCCACACATTCCTTGTCTAGAAACACAACCGCATTCTTGTGCTATTTTGATTCTCGGATCCAGTTTGGGTAGGCTCGGTGCTATGTAGTCGCGCATCTTTATGTATTCCTTCAATCAACGCTGCCCATATAACATTTTTGGGGAAATAATTCCACGGCATTGGGAAATGCAAGATTTCGAATATATGATAATTTTACAGAGAAACATGGAAGAATAGATATTACATGATGGAAATTATACAAAACACTCTAAAACTATGCTTGAAGTGGAAGTGGTCTTTGTAATCTGATAGGGAGCCCATTGAAAAATTGCTAGTCACTTATAGGAGTATTACAATGTTCAAGCGCAAAAGTGTACAATCTGAAATTAGTATGTGTGACCAGCATTAATAATACATACACATAAATAATTCAATCGATAAATTATTTAGATAATTCCTTAACAATGTGATAAAGATGTTATAGATATATCGCGGATAGATTGTAATATAATACTCCGTGATCAGGGTGATCTAATTTGATTTGTTTATGCTCACACCAATTACATTTAGCCATGCCACTGTATTAACAACATTTAAATATGTACCTAATACTTAGGGACAGAGGCCACCAAGTTCCTGGTTTTAATGGGGTATCTTATTTACTATTATAGATTGTATTAATTTTGAGCCTTTTTATTTTTGAAGGTTTATTTCAATCTACTTTATATGGAAAATGTAGCTTTCTACATGTTTTGAATAATTTAATAACATCACTATTACTAGTACTTCCACAATTCACAACACAGTACGCTGTAGCCATCTGTTGCTAAAAACACTTATGAAAGAAACAAAGTAGATGAAAACACGTTCATTTACATCGAAGTAAAGCAAAATCCATGGAATTAATATTCGCCCTATAATTGTCATTCAAATAAGGCAAAATGTCAAATATGGTTGGCTTTTAAACAGATTAGGCAAGTATTAATATATTTATAATATTCAACTTCTAGCTGGCTTTAATATAATAGTACTTTACAAACGAAGTACCCTTAGGTAGTAATTAATTACTCCTAGTTTAATTTTATTGTTCTAAAATTATTCCGGTCGATGAGAATTTGTAGTGGCAGTGAATCATCGTCTTTAGTTCGTACTTTAGCCGTGTCGGTTACCTATCAAAACGATTTAACTCTACCTAGCAAAAACGAAATATACCGTGTGTTTCAAAAAGAATTTCATCTAGATGTCCATAAATTTCTCTATAAAGTATGATCTTCCGCATTTTTGAAGATTAAATAGTATAAAAATTATCCACCTATCACTGTAAAAATTTATCATCGAGCGATATGGTGATGAAATTAATAACATATACAATTGAATTATTAATTTATTTAATAAGATAACTTTAAAAATGAGATATTAATCAAACAGCTAAGGTAAATAACGTATTTGTAGAAATTTTATTTAATTATAATTTATAAAAAGTGTTCAAAATGGTCACACTTCGACGAAAGTAGTCTTCTACTCGCGCATAATAGCTATTATTCACGAGAATCTTTTTTATCCTCCTGAATAATAGCAATAATTATACGCTCGTTAGGAATATACTTTTATTTATACGAAACACGTAATGCTGACATTTTTGACTTTTTAGAAGTTTGGAAGTGTCGCTTGTTTGACTTTTACTTCCTGGACAAACAAAAACCTATTTATTAAAATTTAAAATAAATTTATAATTGAATTAATTATTACATTAGAATAATTAGAAGCTTGAATCCATATAAATAGGCTGCCCCGCTGATGATGATCTGATGAAATAGTGATTTCTTGTCCTTCTCCATTTGACCTAAAATATCTAGATTGCTACGAGAAATACTTTTACCTTAGTTACTATACTGTGCCTTTGTTTATCCGTTGTTTATATTGAAAGTTGCAAAAACTGTAGGATGTTTTGTGATTTTTTACTTAAAATTAACGATAGATGTATTAGATTTTTTATCAAGTTCATCTGATTATGAAAATGAACAAATTTTATAGGTAATAGATACGATGAATTTAAGCAGCACTTTAGGGCATTTAAATTGTACGTTATACTGTTATACAGCTATTACAATTATATTCTGTAAACATAACTTCAATAACTTAATTTATATGAAAAAAAGTCGACGAAAGCCCAAGAAAAAAAAGTAATATTAAAATGAATAATTCGGAATAAACATCTGTCAAATACTACGAGAGAGCGTTTTTAATTTTAAGTTCGGGAAATCGGGGAAAAGGTGAGAAGTTAAAAATACAAAATTATTTTTCTTTTTCTATTCACCCTAATACATTTTTCAGATCTTCCAATTCGCTTGTCTACGCCTTCATAAAAGAATCTTATCTTTGTCTGAAAAATACGCCGAAACTGAGTCCTATACTGCTTCATCGCTCGGAAATTTCTCTCCAGGCAGCTCTTTTTTTCACTTTTGGGAACAGGTAAACATCGCTAAGATCCAGGTAAAGTTAATCGATTCAATTAACAGGCTTTCTTATGATTCCCAAAAAAGAGTAGCAATGAGTTTTCCGGGCGATTATGACACCTTAAACTCCTTGGGTGGTGGTGTCTTTTTTAGGCCACTGCATGAAGTCTCGCTTGCGCTCAGGTTCATACTGATGAACTCAGGCTTTCTTATGATTCCCAAAAAAGAGTAGCAATGAGTTTTCCGGGCGACTATGACACCTTAAACTCCTTGGGTGGTGGTGTCTTTTTTAGGCCACTGCATGAAGTCTCGTTTGCGCTCAGGTTCATACTGATGAACTCAGGCTTTCTTATGATTCCCAAAAAAGAGTAGCAATGAGTTTTCCGGGCGACTATGACACCTTAAACTCCTTGGGTGGTGGTGTCTTTTTTAAGTCACTGCATGAAGTCTCGCTTGCGCTCAGGTTCATATTGATGAACTTCAAGCTTCATATTGATGAACTCAAGCTTCATCCCACTGACTCGATACATCATCCCTGCATGCTTTAAAGAGATCCAAAAACGCACGGGAGTATTCCAAGCGCTGTTGTTTTTGCGGCGGCATGAGCACTCTCGGCACCCATGTTTCGCTGACTTTAGTCCTGCCAAGATGATTACGAAGAAATTTAAAAATGGTTATATCAGATACTCCAGTCATTCCTGTGAGTTGTTTCTTCTTTAGCCGAGCATCTTCTATTATTCATCTTTCGACCTTTTTAACAAGTTCTGGAATGATCACTTCGGTAGGCCGCCCCGATCATGGGTCATTTTCAAGTGATTCCCTACCTTGTTTAAAGCGACTGTGACACATAAAAACAAGTTTTCCCGGAGAAAAATCCCCGTAAACCGATGACTTCCCTTCCAGTATAGTATGAACAGACCTTGCTTGTTTTGTAAGGAACTTGGTAACGGCGCGAAACACTATTTTCTCCATATTTCACACTTTCTTCCTTTAATTGGCAATTTACTTGGTCGACGATAATTTAAACAACACTGATGCGATTATGTTACAACTTTATATTTATACTAAAATAAGTCACAGAACACGCTATGACAAGAAAGAGCTTTCCGACAACCATCCAATCTGTCCATTCTGCGAACTTAAAAACAGTCCCTAGTAAAATGTCCCACTCTAGTGAATTTTATGCACAGCACATCATTTGAGATGAATCACCCGTAATACTTACTCAAAAAAAACGATATTTCTTTCACATACACTACAGATCGATACTTCTACTATGTATGTAAATTAGCGAACTGTCACTTATATATTGCCAATTACACATAGCTTCGTTATCGTTTGTTGATTGTGATGCTACAGAATCCCAATACAGAACGGGTGTTACATAGCAGTTATTCTCATTATAAACCGGCTTTCAGGCAGAAGATAGGGAAGTTTACACACGGTATAGTAGATAACAACAATTATGCGAAAATAATCATGAATATAATCATTAAGCACATCTTGTCTTTCTCCTTAACCAGTTTTACTTGTTCTCATCAAGAAATAACATTTTCAATTATTATTCAAAATATGCTAATTGTTGTGTTTATTAATGTCGATTTAGAAGATTACATAATAATTCAGTGAGGAGGATATATATAGGTATATACTTTCAAGTGGCCACGAATATGTAAATTCTTTTAAAAAGATTAACTTTGACATTCTAAAGAATTTTTATTATTAGTCTGTTGAGAAATGATTATTCAAACTGTTTAATTTATTTTAATTGACGCGCGTTTATTAGTAGATCGTCGCACTCATACAGAAACATCTGAAGGATAATAGAAGAATACATTACAACGCGCTCTCACAGAAATTCTGGTATCTTTCCATAGTTTTCTGTTTTATTATTATAGAAATGCTCATTGTATGTTATAAATAAATCAATTATATATTTACATTATCTTTTTATACTCAATAATAACTAAAATATGTATCAACGAAATTAACCTCACATGTACCGAAAAGCTTTAAGAATTGTTTTCTCTGCATACTTATCATCAATTATGAAAACGCATTGTCGATTAATGAAAAGTGAAGGTCAAATCTAAATGTCAAATCACGAAATAAACTTCAATGCCTTAACAGAGAAAGAGAACATCTCTGACTTATCTACAAGTTCTGCAAAATTCATTGAATTAACAACACATCCAATGATGATAATGAATAAAAACCTGTATTTTTATTAAAATATGACCTTGATAATTTAATCTTTGATCATGTGTATATTCATAAATAAAAGGAATCAATAAGAAATTATATCGTACTTGTTTTGTCGATTTTATTTATTAATCTTGTTAAGTTTGATTCTTTTTGCTGTAAGCTTTACATCAAACATACGTCATTGATCCAAAAAAAAAATATTCTGGAAGATATTTTTTTTCAAACGTAAGTTGGCCTTACAATTGAGGAGTTAAGACCGTTGATACATTAGGTTATCATCTTATTCTGAAAAATAACTATATGTAACCATTACACTCGACCAACCAACTTTTTGGAATTCACTGACCTGTCCAACATGAAACTTGGGCTTTATATGAAAACGTTCGAATAAACGTCTAAGGCGATAGCGTTATTCGTTTTTCCATATCCGCGGTAGCCTCAGTTGTCAGTTTTGTTTATTCTGCAACCACCAGAATTTCGAATTACAGGACCTGAATTTTTCAACAGGTTATATTATTGTCAGCAAATATTATTACAAACATAGAAGTTTTGTATGAAATTCTTCTTACATGGCTGCAAAGAGCATGACCATTTTCCATGTCCTAATTTTTCACCATTTCAATAATTAGATAATGAAAGCTTTGTAACTTATTGCAAACAATTCCGGAATTTTCATTAAACCAGCACGATATACATAGTTGTGTGATATTTACCAAGGCTAATATAATATTTTTGAAGAAATAATTTCCTCGCTCCCAGCAATGACAGATTTCTATACAAAATACATATTACACTAATGATGAAGTTTATATTTATACTACTCCATCTATATACGAAAGATATTTCATTTACAGTATTTAAATCATCATTATTCATAATCTATAAAAGAAAAGATCATATGTTCGGTTTAGGTACCTACAATGCTTTTTATAATTTAAGAAAATGATGTAAATTTTACTACTGCTATGATACCGATAGAAAGAATGCTGGAGTCAAAATGTATTGTTTATTGCATTACAGAATAAGTGTTTATTTACTTGTTACATACCTATTATATTTATAACCACTTTATAACAGATCAATGAACAACAAAGTTGATAATACGCATGTGCGTTAATGAAGTGGTCACTCAAATAAATGCAAATCATTCAAATTATATAACATTGTGAAATAATTTGTGATATGAATACAAACACACACATAGAATATAATCTAGAAGAAATCCCCTTCAATGACACATTCTCTCATCTTACCTTAACAAACTTATACGTTCATTAGTTTTGTTTATACAAAATTACGTAAACATGACACTTACCGGGCACCGGTTTCACCAGTTTCGAGGGATAATGATCGTGCGGTACACTGAATAATTTATCAATTTCCGAATCGTTATCTTGCTAGAAAAAAAAGCGATATCCATAGAAAATTTGCTTTTACATAACCTCAATTAAGCCAGAGATTGCAAACTCACCGTTAATTTTAAATTCCTCTCTACTATTGACGGATCCACATCGAGAAACACAGGTTTAGTATTCATTCTTATTAATATAAATCCTTATAATTTCTAGTTAAACACTTCGGAAATTAATGTTAACATGATACAAATCTCGTCATATAAACACGACAATAAACAGATGGTAAATTTTGTTTTTTTTTTGTGTAGTTGCACGAGTCAGACTGTTCGCATGGAAATAGGCAGATAAGCGCATGCGGATAGAATTCGCTAAAAATGGCGAGTTCTGGTTTAGATAAGTTTTGTGGTAGCGAATTTTGGGTGAGTTTAAATTTTATTTAATTACTTAAATAATTTTAGTTATTTTAAATTAATCCATACATTCTGTTTTATCGACTAAGTTAAAACGATTCGTAGTCTCATTTAAATTTCTTTATCTGAGACTTAACCAAATCATCTGACTCTTTTCAAGAGTTATTGAACAGTATGCACACATTTCTTATTAATTCAATTAATTCAATAATGTTTATTAAGAATAATAACAGAGCTTTGTTTACAAATGTTAGCTTTTAATCAATAATCATAAAGTAATAATGTTTTATTTTACAGAACGCTAATTTAACTTGGCACACGGATGATCCGGATTTTACAAAGTGTTTTGAAAAGACAGTGCTCGTTTGGGTGCCGTGTATATATTTGTGGGTATTCTCCAGTTTAGAAGTGTATTATATAATAAACAGTAAGAAAAGGGACGTACCATGGAACTTTTTAAATATTTTTAAATTATTTATCAATTTTGTGTTAATTGTGTTAAGTATATCTGACTTTGGTGTAGCAATTAATAGCATAGTACAAGAAGAGGAAGTATTCAACGTAGATATATACACGCCGATTATAAGGATTTTAACATTTGTAAGTAGTAATTTTATCTCCGTTTATTCTAAGTAAATATAAAAATTGGTGATGAAGTAGGGTATCTACCTATCTATTAATGTTGCATTACACAAAATAAAGGAGAGCCTACTCAGAATAGTGACAGATTGATAACATTGATTTTTTAATGAATAGATACCATGACCATTTTTTGTTGAAAGTATTGTACCTATTAGTTTTTATTTTAATTTAATTTAAAATTTTATCCATAGGTTGCTAAATATATTACACAAGAATTGTTTAAATTTTGGCCAACACGGTAATATGTATATGAATAAGAGCTTTTTTTAACATAATGATATGATTATGAATCAATCATAATTAATATACAGTGTGTAAATAAAGTAATTTGTTAATATTCATTTTTTGAAAAAGATCTCGAAGGGGTATAGCGATATTAACTAAAGGAAATATTTTTATCGCATTTTTAGTTTCTTACTTCATTTGTTTTTCATGTTATGACGTCACCGATTTTTTTTTAAATGACAACCTATAATTTTTTTAATTGATTTCGATAGTACTTCCAATTCTCTATCTAACGGTATAAAATTGTTATTGTTATATCTGAAAAAAATTGGGAAAACCGACAACAACCGACATCACAACGATATTCTCCGATCCCGACCCAGATTTACATTTAATGTTTAGCTGGGAACATGTTGCGGTCCCTGGCCGTCTTATTACTGGAACGGGAAACATCAAATGGCCTCCGCGATCTACTGATCTCTCTCCAAACGATTTTTTTTGTGGGGATATTTAAAAAATATTTTTTATACCCATGAAGCTGGTAGAGCAGAAAACATAGTTGCCTTGAGAGAAAAAATAATTGAGGCTGCTAATTCAGTACCTCCTCACATGTTAGAAAACGTAAGAGTAAATTTCTACGACCGCCTAGGGCAATGTCTTGCTGTGCAGGGAGGAATCCTTTTTTATTTATTTTATTATGGTTATTTTTTTATTTTATTATGGTTATTTTTTAATTTTATTAAAATTAACTCGTAAATACTATTTCTGAACGCTTTAGAAACACCCGTGTCGATTGGATTGATCGCCTATGGCTAATGAAAATTGACACATGCGGTATAATATAAGAATATTGAAAAATTGAATTGTAAATTTACTATCTACTCCATTCAAAGTTAATATTCACATTAAAACTAAATTTATTAACCAGGAAAAAAAGTCTAGCGATATACTTTAATGTGTTACTGACAAATTATTATATTCTGACAGCTGCAACTAATGTTTCTTGTTTTAGGCATCAGAAACTAAATTTATTTTGCCAATATAATGAATTTTTAATATTTGAACTTCAACACTCCTTTTCTCAATTTTTTGCAAATATAACATTATAAAAATATTATACCGTTGGATAGAGAATTGAAAGTACTATCGAAATCAATTAAAAATATATAGTTTGTCATTTAAAAAAAAGTCGGTGACGTCATAACATGAAAAACAAGTGAAGTAAGAAACTGAAAATGCGAAGAAAATATTTCTTTTAGTTAAAATCTCTATACCACTTCGAGATTTTTTTCAAAAAATGAATATTAATGAAGTTAATACTTCCATCACTGTATAGTAGGTAACTATACTAGTGATATTGATAATAATCCTGGCGCCACGATTTCATTGTCTAAATGACAAACTAGTGAGCGGCAATTTAATTGGTCGTGAGAAATCACAAACTTGTTTCTGATTAATTTTACAACATTTGATTGGTTCTGACGTATTTGTGATTTTATGTTCTAACAAAGCTAGTATCTATATCTATAGCATATGTGCTTAGACCAATACTATCAGCGATCTACCGCTAAAAAGTGGGCAGCAGAAGGGTAGAACTGAACTCTGAGACAGGTGATACGCATGTCGCTGTTTTCACCTATAAGTGTTTTTTTTGGAAGTAATTCATATTGTTCGGCGTGCGAACTTTCGAACATTAAAAAAATTAATTAAATAAAATAAGGAATTATAGTAAAACATTTAAAATTGCTCTTTTAACATTATATTATACCATGCGATCATTTAAATTCTAAATTATAGCAGGCGGGCTTTTTTTTATTAGGTTGTCCAGAATGTCAATTATTGATTAATTAACATTGTGAAACGTCACTTTGACAATTCAAATTGTAAATTAGTACTTATATACCAACTTAATTTAAATTTCACAGCCTGCTCTAATTTAGAATTTAAATGATCGCGCGGTATTACCCATAACAGTTAAATATTAGCATAATTTTTATAAATACAAGTTGTACCTATAGGTGTACAACTTGTACACATAGATCAATGTGTTCTATGTATAATAAGAATTTAACCACAGATAAGGGAGATCTCCCTTATCTGTGATTTAACTTTCTAACATGGACATTAGTCATTACACATATCAGAATAGGTATAATTAATTGAGTTTTACACCCGAATGTTTAAATTCTTTTAAATCCAAAAAAAGGTGTGGGCACTACACGACTTTCATATACGATGTGCGTTTCAGAATATGCAAAACTTTTACCAAATTAAGTTTAAAATAATTTTATCTTAAAAAAAATAAACCTGTTAAGTAAACCATATTTGAATGTCAGACTTTTTAATGTAACATTCATGAGTATACGTTATTCCAAAAAGAGAGAGACGAAATTCTGAACAGATCCAAGTGAGAGTTATTTCTTATTAGTTGACAGCAAGACGAAATAACACCGTACATATTCGCTTTTTGCTATCAGTTGTCAAATATTTTGACATCTGTGACATTATTTGTTTTCTAGACAAATTTATTTACTTTCATGTGTTGTGACTACTACATTTATCATCCTATTGCCTTAACTGAAAATTTTTCTCTGAAATATTTATTATACAATTTAATTGGTACAGACTTTATATTTCAGACAGATATGTAAATTTAATTTTACCGCCTAAAAGTTATTTCACCAGTTAGGTATATATTGTAATTTGGGCTGGGGGTCTGTTCAGAATTTCGTCTCTCTCTTTTTGGAATAAGGTGTAGTTGAAATTGAAATTTTATTTGGACTAATTAACGACATAAATCGTTAAGCAGAGTTGGATGGTAAAATTTCCTGTCCATTCCATGTCTTTTAAGTCTTAAGTTTTAATACTCGAAATAGAAAAAATAGTATGAAATACACATTTTATAAGACAATTTGCACACTTGTGCTTGTGAAAACTCGTCGCGATCGTTTCGTCTTAAAACTTGAACGCGTGTGCAAAAATTATGTCTTATGAAACTTCTATTTTTATATATTATTATTTAACTAGCATCGATCATACCGCGGAAATAATACGATAAACAACGAACGTTCGACATTTTTCAAATAAAATGTCAAAATTGACATATAGCATTTACAAATCCCAAATGTCCATATTTTTAGTGGGAGAAAAATTTTTAATAGAAAGCTAAAGTAACGGAAACATATTGAAGATAACAAGACAAGACAGCTTATAATACTGTTTTGTAATAAGCGCTATTTGAAAGTTTTAATATTGTAAATGATAACAAATCTACAAAGTAGTGTTTGAAGTATTTTTGAACACGAGTAGCAACACGTATATACAGTGTGGAAGTAAATTAATGGATAAAGGCATAAACTTCGTTAATATTCATTTTTTGAAAAAAATCTCGAAGGTGTATAGTGATTTTAACTATATATTTTCATCGCATCACTCTTTTATTCAGTTTTTATCATTCAGTTATATAATTGAATGACAACACTGAATGAAAGAGTATAAGGCTAGGTCAGCTAGGTGCACACCAATTACACAAAACAATTTGTTTGTCAAACGAAATGTTTGAAGTACGTCAGCGTCCATTAAATTATATGGGAATGTTTGAAGGAGATGCACACCAATCAAACAAAATGTTTGACAAACATTTTAAACACATTTTTGTCAAATTATTAATTATTAATGTGTTAATAAATTTAATTGACCTTAATTATAAATGTCAAGTGAATGTATAATTTAATTTCACATAACTTTTGTTTAATCTGAGTAATTTGTTTGTCAAACATTTTGTATAATTGGTGTGCATCCAGCCTAAGTAAATCAAGACTTTGTAAAGGCAAACTTGTTTATAGATATATATTATTTGGTTTCAAAATTACCCCTAACATGACTTATTTACTCACATATTAAAAAATATCGAATAGATGTTATAGTCGAGTCGTTTTGGCAACCGACACGGCCAAGGTACGAACTAAAGGCGCTGATTCAACACCACTACAAATTACAATCGGCCGGAACAAATCAGATCAATAAAATTAATTAATTAATATTTCAGGGTATATATCTTCCCATAACAAAATACTATTACATGAAAGCCAGTTACAAATTAAATATTATAAATAAAGCGATTAAATATTATTTTTTCTACACCTATATTTTACATAACATTTGACTATACTGTTTAGGAGGCAAGCATTGTTGACAAATTTAAAATGTTTAGATGACAATTATAGTAAACGTCAAAAGATAATTATGACAAATGTCAAAAGGTGTATACTGGGGACGCGTTAAGTTCAGTTGCACGTCATCGATGACGTTTACATGTTGTCATAACTGGATTAGAGAAACTAAAAAAGTTACTTTGATAAATTATAGTTGAGGGCATTTATTTCATTAGCTTAAATAGAAGATTTATAAATTGATCGTAATATACGCATTCATGGCAAATAAAGACATAATTTCCGTTTCAATATCAAATTTCTTTATTACATATTTTTAATAGACTAATAGTTCAATTCGGTGTTGACAGATAAATCATATCTGTCAAAATGACGTGCGTTGTGTATATTCTTCCTTTCCCTATCATGTTTATTTTTGCTTTGATATAAATTGTTTAAAAACAGTGCTTCTTAGAAGTGTATTTATTATTTATTTGCGTCCATTGAATATAATGCCGAAAGGATTCTGTAAACAGTCGAGGCTTTTTACAAACTTTTCTATAATCATGTGTTAAATTTAATGTGAATAGCGTAAGTATTGCTTATTTTAAATTATATTATGGATACGTAATGAAACATTTAAGGTTTTTCGACAAATCTCTAAATCAATATAATAAATAAGTTGAGAAATAATGGAGTCTTAGAGTATTTCAATTATAGTAGGATTACCGAACAGATGCAGTAGCAACATTGCATTGACGTAATAGCTTAAAAAGGCAAATTCACAACGCTTAACGCATAGCCTTAACCATAAATAATTTGACATTAGACATTATAAACAAATATGTAGTTCTAACCCCACATTTCGATGCAAGTATTCTACATTCTCCTATATAAATGTAATTATAATAGATTAAAATTAATGCAATATAGGTACGTAATATAAGCTCTGTTTAAGCAACTAGTTACTAATTACCTGATTACTTTAGATTATTTTACGTATAATCGAAAGGAAAATGAAAAGAAAATAAAATACAAGAGCCGTCCTCTCTAGGTTTATGCGAACAAGATATGTGATATGATAATTTGTTTGACGTTTGGAAAAGTACATTATAATAAAGAACTTTGTTTAATATTCTGTATATAGTGGCATTTGTATAACAATTTATTAAAAGCAAGCTTAAGGTAGCTAAAGTGGTGAAATCAAAGAATAATTTTCTTCTAAATAAATGCACATTTAATGAATATATAGTAATTTAATTTTTATTTTTTTTCCAATTCGCTTGTAAATGGGAGAAATGGGAAGAAATAAAGAAAACGACATGTTCGGAAATTTTTAATGCCATAGGTATATATACTATTAGGAGAAAATATATTTTAAGTTTCTATGATTACTTATATGATACAAAGAAAATGTGTTTATTCATTCATCAATAGATGAATTTACATATCAAAAATAAAGTATAAGAAAGCAGTGATTTACAAAAAGAGTATATTAAATAAAACAGCATCAAATTAGTCTCACTAATAATTAGTCGTCACTTGAAGATGATGTAGTGGAATCATCACCTGTTATGATTAATGAGTCTTCTTGACAATCTATTAAATTATCAATTTCCCACATTTTGTTTTCCACATTAACCACATGTTTAATTGCGTTGTTCCAATTTTCACATGAAATATTGAACACACCTTGTTGAAATAATTCCTTTACATCTTCTAGTTTGAATGATACATTGTGTCTAGCAACATACCCCTTTACTTGTGCCCATATCAACTCTATCGGATGTAATTCACAATGGTATGGAGGTAGCCGCAATACCTGTCTATTTGATGCTTCAATTATCTCATCTACAGCATATTTCGCAAGGCCGGTCACATTTTCCTTAACTAATGATAATAATTCTGCCTTCACCATGTTATCTTCATATGATATGTTTTGATTGACAAGCCATTGTTGAATTTCAGCTTTGCGGTTGTTTGCTGTAGGTGGTTTATTTATTTTGCGACTGTGATATGGTGCGTTATCCAAAACAATCACTGCATTTTCTTTCAAATTAGGCAGAATATGTTGAAGCCACTCTTCAAATCTCTCCGCATTCATGTCTTCGTGGTAATCACCTGTCTTTTTAGATTCAAAAAGTAGCAAGCCATCTTCTTCAAATCCCTTGTCAGAACCTATGTGTAATATAATTAACTTTTTCTTTTTTCCGGAAGGATTTTTAAGGCCTGGGGACAAACCATCTATAAATGCTTGTCTCGCAGTAAGCACTGATGTGTCTGCCCACACTTTCTTTACTGTGTGCCCAGCGTTCAACCAATGTTTCGTCTAAGTAATATGTCGGTATTCCATCTTCACGATATTTTCTTATTTTACGTAAGTATTGTCTCCTCCAAGTAATAATATCATTTTTTTCTTTTAGAATACTATTACGATTCCTCTTCTGATAACTACAAATGCAAAACTGTTTATAAAAAGAAACAAACATTTTCATTATACTTTACCGAAAGTTCAGTTCTCTTATTAATTTTCTGAGAGTTGAAATTTTAAAGTTTGGTAAATCGTCTCTTTCATTTATCACCATAAGAATTTTCTGTATAGTTGGAGGTTCGCTTTTAAAAAAAAGGAATGAATAATTCCTCGAATGCTATTCCGCATTACATCATCAACGTTGTCCAGTATGGCCTTTTTCCTATGGTATTTCTTTGGTGATTGAAATTTATGCTCAGCACTATATTCTTGCAAAACCTTGTAAACACTACGTTCTGATATTCCTGAATATAAATCACCAAAATGAGACTTTATTATTCAAAAAATAACATTAATATTTACCTGCTGCTGTTGCTGTAGTTGCAATGTTATATATTTTCGAAGTACCTGGCTGTTTTTGTAAGGTTTTGTATATATTCAAAAACCTCTCCTTGTCCTCTACTGTAAAATGTTTGGAGAGCCTCTTTTTAAGAGGTGAATTCTCCATAATGTTACGCAAAGGGGCAGACTGATACCACAGGTGATTAAACGGAGGATTGAGTTTATAGCCTATAAAGTAGATACAGAGATATCAACAATTCCTGTAGACCACGTGACTACCAAATTAGGCAACCCAATTAACAGCAGTTGGTAGTATTGAATGTTTTATGTAAAATATGGTTAAAAGCGTCAACAATGACAGCAGTATTTGTGAATAAAATGTACGCTACTGTCAAATACTAGCGATACGCGAATCTCATAAACGTATGAACACGAAAATCACCAGATTATAGAAAATTACTGATCACGTGGTCTACAATCTTTCTCGATAGCACTGTATTTCAAAATCATCTTCTGATGTTATATTTCATGCGCTTACTTACGTTTGTCACAAAAACAATGTACAGTAGTATTCAGAAATACTTTTTGTTAGATATTAAGCAAAGAAACTGAGAATGAATAAAATAATAATAATGCAAAATTGAAACTGTCAAAACACAATACTAAATTTATTCTATTGTGGGCGTCCTTGCAAACGAACCAATAGTAAGCGTTATTTTACGTATGACGTTTAAGTGACGCATTTCTCGTGCGCTGTTGCTACTGCATCTGTTGGGTAATCCTACTATAGTAAATATATTACGTTGTAGTTATTGTATTGTGAATAAATTTTTTCTTTGGTTATATCAAATGTCACTGACAGAAATAAAAACAGATTCGGCAACATATACAAGGCGAGTCGTCATGGATCCAGTATGACGTGCAACTGAATGTAACGCGTTTCTACCATATGAATATTATTATTTATGACAGTCCTGAAATGGCTTCTGTAGGTTATATTCCTTGACAGGTAAAATTGTGCAACATCTCAAATTTGACGCCATTTTAGTTTGGTGGCGCATGTCGGTTGCGAGAGCGACTCAGCTATGATGATTTCAAATAGGTATATCGAGTAACAGAAAAAATTTCATTTTGCATCACGTTATTTTCTATTTATTGTGTAGTTCGTATTAAATAATATAGTGGAAGGGATGAGTACCAATTACTTTAAGCATAGAATAACTAAATTTATAAAAAAAGAAAATTTATTGTAAATGTATGAACAGTAATTTATTTTAAATTTGTAAACAACGTTTTATTAAGTTTTTGTCAAACTGTTAATTTATAAACGAATGCTAATAAATATGCAATGAAGAATAGGAAGTTCCGATTTGATTCGTAAGTATAAAATTCAAATTGAGAATAATGTTAAAGTAAAATTGGACCGGCGCACAGTGGTCTGAAACACCCGAAAAGCTTATCAAAACTCGAAAAAGGTTCGGATTTGGCTGAAAATCACTATGCTTTAGTTTTTTTACTTGCTGATTGTAGATTTGAGGTAAAAATGGTAAATTCCAAAATGGGGAGTTTTAAATTGCCAGTTTTATGTTCAAAAATACCATAAAATAATATAAAATTGGGCTTAATAAATTTTGTGTTGTTTCTCATTATACTTTTTATAATTATATACTTACGATAAAGACAATAAAAATTATGATATCAATAGTAATAATGATAATAATAATAATAATAATAATAATAATAATTATGATTTTTTCTTGGTAATTGCACTTTAAATAATTCAAAGTGACTTCTTCTAAGTTACTATTTGGTTCGGATCGTGCGCATATTAAATCTCTTCAAGATTAATTAAAAATATGAAATTATGATGTGACATATACATTGTGACGCGTCACATATATAGGGCCGCGCAACCAAATACAAATAAATCAATTGCGAGAAGAATCGCAGAAAGTCGCACCTGAATTTTCGATTTTCTAGTTAGTTAGACATTCATCTGGGAAATGAATCAGCGAACAACGCGGAGTCTCGCGGAAACATAACTTTTTTGACAATTTTGGAAAATTTTTAATAACAAATTATAAAAAAATTGTTTAAAAAAAGTAAAGTGTCAAAACATTATACCAATCTTCAGGCGCATCCTCCATCTTCTTGTTGAAGATATTTGCACGTTCACGAATTTTTGTGTGCACTTCAAATGTTGTTTTTCTCGTTTATTGTTGAACGTTGCACGTAGCAAGTTTTGACAACCGCAACTTTCACACACAACTACACGTCCCGTAGGCGCGCCATCTATCTGCTATTCGAGAAATAGACGCTCTGGCACCTCGTTTACCGACTACCACACAAGAAACTATTTGAAAAAAAAAATGTTTTTTTAGGTTTTGTCCAACTTTTTGGACGTTTCAGACCACTGTGCGGCGGTACAAATATTTATTTATTATAACAAACGATATAGGTTTGATTCAGTTGTGGAAATCAGCAGTACGTCTCGTACTGTCTATAACCAGCGGTGACAGAAATAATCCTGGAAGTAATTTTATTATCAAGAAAATTGAAGTATAATTTAAGTAGGTTTTTGATAACGCGGTTCAGCGACGACGACTCCACCAATCACAAACAAGTATACGTACTTTTGGCGCGGCGAAATCGCGTGCGAATATTTCAAATATCTTTGAAGGCGATGATATTTCAGAATTTTATTTTTTTATGACAGGCTGTATCTCCGTTTCTTACTATTATGTATGTCAACAATTAATTAGATCCTTTGGTAGAAATTTTGTCTCCTTTTATAATAAACGAAAAATTCCACCAATGAAATCAATTTCACCACCTTCTTTTGAAAAGATTTATGTATTCTATCGAATATTTATAATCCTGGTGAGATATAATATATAAATTTGGCTTTCTCTTAAACAAATCTATCAGTAATTCAATAGAATTTTCATGGCGCGTTTAAGTTTTGATACATTTTATGATTTCCTATTATAACTGCAATACTTTACTGACCAACTTACCGCAAAAGGAACTGCATGCCTGCATACTCTTGTTATAATTACTTTTTTGTAACACATTGTTCTCCCATTTACATCCAATTTTCATTGTCGTACAATGTAAAAAGAATAAAATAGTAAATCGCGGGTATTTGTCAACGAAAATACAACCGGTTAAGTTGTATTTCCACAGGTCATCGATATCATATCGATTATAAATAAAGCAACACTCGTACAGACACTGTTTCACGGAATTTCTCAACAAATTATTGAATCATTTTTACAACCTATTACTGCCAAATTTTGATATTCTTCTTTGTATGGTTGCAATATTTCTAATTTTATTGAAAGTATATTTCAATAATGAAAATTTTGATTCAAATAATTAATGCTGTAAGCCGTTACTTTGTGATAATCCATATTAAAACAATAAAAACACATTTACTTTGTTGTATCACTATATTAAACAAATGGTGTGACCGCGGTTTCGACCAACATGGCCATTAACATTTGTGTCTCATTCAACACTGTGTTCGTTAATGGCCATGTTGGTCGAAACCGCGGTCACACCATTTGTTTAATATAGTGATACAACAAAGTAAATGTGTTTTTATTTTTTTATTGTTTTTTTTTTATTATTTTTTTTTATTGTTTTAAAACTTTGATTGATTTTAAAAAAATTATGTGTCACTAAACCAACACAATACAAACAATGAAAGGTGTATTTTATATATATTATGCCACTCTAACAGTAGAAATAATTCCATGGCTTACTAGAGTATAAAAGTTGCCGATCATATGGTATTTTAAGACGCTTTGAAGATTATTGAATCACTTGATAAAGTGTATATTTCTTCTTTCAGGTTTTGGCTGGAGTTTTAGTATATTATAACAGAAAACATGGTATGGTCAAGTCGGGTTTACTATTTCAATTTTGGCTACTTTGTGGTATATTTGGAGCTCCACAATTCAGAACGGAAATACGTGAGGCTCAAATGGGCCCACCAGATGCCTATTACAATTACATAAGTTACATAATTTATTATCCCTTAGTATTACTACTTCTTTTCCTAAATTGTTTCGCCGACAAACAACCCAGAGAGTCTAAATACCCAAAGAGTGATGTAGGATTTAATAATACTGGTTTTGATGGTTTTTTCAGCATCACATTATTTCAGAATCCTTGTCCAGAACTGAAGAGCAGTTTCTTGAGCCATCTCTTTTACCAATGGTTTGATCGTTTAGCATGGAAGGGTTACAGAAATCCACTGGAAACCAAAGATCTGTGGGACATGAATCCGGAAGATAGTGCACAAGAAGTTGTACCAAAATTCGACAAATATTGGCAGCAAACAGTAAGGGAATGTCACGGGTATGTTATAATTACAATATTTTTAATACTTGCTAAAATCTATATTTCCTTTCTAATTATAGTACTCAAGTAATCCATCAAACCCACGCTAGCTATAAATCTGATCCGGCTAGAGTCGATTTTGTGGGCTCCACAACTAGAAAACAGGCTTCGATTTTACCAGCCATGGTGAAAGCGTTCGGGCCCATGTTCTTGTTTGGTGCTTTCTTAAAACTGATTCAGGATGTAATGACCTTCATTAGTCCGCAGATTCTAAGGTATTTTGTATTAACTAATTAAAACAAAAAATTATCATTAACTTCGGGGAATTTGAATTTTTATTATATGTATGTACTTAATAGTGGATAAACCAATTTACTTCGGCTTCCGAAGCACATAATTGGCAATACGCAGAATTTGAAGAAAACTGACATTTGCAATAGATAATTTGGCAAACACCTGTTTTTTCGCTAGTATCTGGAGATAGCAGTCTACTCTGGCATTAAGAATGCACTTTAATTTTGATTATTGATAATAATCGAATTTTCTAACTGATCTTAATGTTGGTCGCGTCATGGATGTAAGAATTATGTAAATATGGGAACAGTGAATTTTTATATAAAGTTAAGGCACATTTGTTCTTTAATTTAATACTTTGCTTAGATACGATGTCATCAAATACATATTTTTTTCATCTGCTTCAGAAACAGGTGAATTTATTAACCTTTTCTTTAAATGAATCATCTTAGAGGATGCTTTTCCCCAGTAATTAACTAATATCTAATTTATGATTGATTTTTTGTGTTACGTAAATTTCTGTTTTCAACAATTTCAATTTATAGGACACACAAGAATACAGATCAGTTACAGGTTACGTACAGAAATAGTGACCTTCATTTTCTCCAAACCAATTTCAAACTGTTTCATTTGGTTGAGGTAACAGTGTTGAATTATTACTGTAGCATTATAAACCTATCAATGGTGAAAAAAAGCTGCATAAAGAAATATTTAATTTATTTTAGGCGGCTTACAATATTTAAAATATATCAACTAGAAAGTTCGTTATTTGCATTTCTTCTAGCTATTTGAGTTAGATGAATTCACAAGCTTTAATGTTTTAAAATTGTCTGCAAATGCTTGTTAATAAGAACGTACGAGACGGAAACTGTGGGTACACAGAATGGAATTATATAATAGATATTTGACAAATTTTATCTATAAGGTACATTTTTTTATGCTGTATGTAGAACATAGACACAACAATATACAGCGGGCAATATTCTACAGAAGTGATAAGGAAAATAAAAAAATAATATTATTTACAGAACTGTTTTATTTAACTAATACTACCATATAAAATATGCATCTTGTTTAAAACCGTGTCTCTTCTACCGTCAACGTTTTGTCCAGTGGTATCTTCAGGGACTATTGCTGCATCTACAATTATCCGAAACATTACTTGCATTATTTTTGTTAATTAATGAGCTGGAAGAAAACGAATGCATCATCACCGTGGACTAATTGTACAACTAGTTCGCCACTATGTATGGTCATCATCACGGTGTCTGATGCCTTCTTTTCCTAATTATCAAAATGCATATTTACACAAACCGAGACGTTACTTGCAAGTACGGGAGGTAATTTCGTACTCATCTCATTGAACAGAAGGAATCATTTTAATTAATATGTTTTACCTTGTACCGACACGAGGCACATACTGTGATCGAAGTGTCGGAACAATGACAAATCCTTATTTCAGTCAGGATATTTAATATTAATATCATATGTGGCTAATACATATGAAACACACATGTATATATACATACAATGTGTGTTGTATTGAAAATGAAAATACAGCACAAAGAAACATGCAACGATGTAAATAGCAAGAATTTACTGACATTAATATTACTATAATTTTACATATTAACATTTTTAAAGTGAAAACTTCTATGGGCGCGTTGATGCATTGATTGTTGGGCACTGAACGAGACTGAGCCGTTACGCTCGGAATGTAACGCTCGTTCGGGTAAAGTCGGCTCGAGTCGAGTCGACTAAGCGAGCGAGAGAGATATAATTAACACGTCTCTGCCGGTCTCTGCTATACTCGCTCGGCAACCCTCGGCTTTGTATTATAACACTAACTAGCGGTATTTAATTTCAATTAAATTGAAATTTAGAATAAATACGCGAAATATTGTATTTTTATTTTCTGAAAAATTCTTGTCCGCGTGCAGATGCGATGCCGAGCCGCCCGGGTATGAGGCCGGCACGTTACCATTAGACCAGCGCGGGTACTCGTATGAGAATTATCATATCGTCTATTTGTATATATACATGCGTACGTAGTTGAAGTGAAGACTTGGATCAGACCGAGCGAAATGTACTAGAATAATGTATACACAATAATAATAAATATATATTTTTTAAATGTAATATAGACAGGGCTCCCGCCAGGTTACTTTTATAGTAAAAAGTTACTTTTTTACTGATACGGTTACTACTGGTTACTTTTTAAAAAAAAAGGTTACTTAAGTTACTAATAATTCAATTATTAATTAAATTGATATTTATATTATATTTAATTCAAATTATGCTGTGGCACCTGTTTCACATTTTTTTAACGTGGCGCCACTTGCTGATGTGGGATGTCATGTGATGTGCCCCGTCCGCCTGTTGGCTGTTAATCGCGAACTTTCTGTTTTAACACGACTAGAACGTCACTAGTATTTTGTCGATCGGGTCTTTATGTGCGACGACACGGAAATTGCCGAATGTGTATGGTTACACCATGCTATTGTTTGTGTGTAATGGCAATGGTAACCTCAAATTGGAAATGTGCTAAGCTAAGTAATTTTCATTAAAACGTAAGTAAAAGTGTAGCGATTTGAGTTTAATTAAATCAAAATCTAGATTTTTTAGCTTAAAAAATGGGGAAGTGCAAGTTTCGAGCAAAATGGTTAGAAGAAGAGGACGAAACTGGTCATAAAATTGGATCTTGGGGAAGAGCAGGCGACAATGAGGGAAATATAGTTTGTTTTATATGCAACCGATCTCTTGCTGTTACAAAAGGGCTGCAGAGCATCAATCAACATGCGAAAACAGCTTTGCATGTACAAAATGCAAAAACAAAGTTAAATGTTCGGCAGCTTACCTTCACTGGTACGTCTTCATCACATAGTCTTTACCAGATTAAAAACTATTCTTTTTTTTGTATATACATATAATATTAATATAACATCACCTTGTTATTTTCAGCCAATTTCACATCAAACGAAAGTATGGGAAATTTAACATCAAGGATGATTTGCAAAGCTGATAATGCCATACGTGCGGAAATTATTTGGTGTCTGAAAAATATTCAAAGCAACATGTCAGCTGCATCAACTCAGGGTATAACTGAAGTATTCAAGGCTATGTTTGGAAGTCTGCCAGAAGGATTTTCTTTATCATACACAAAATTGAGTTACTATATTACAGAAGCTTTAGGACCTTTTTGTAGGCAGAAATATGTCATCAGTGATATTGGTGAAAACTTCTACAGCATCCAGTATGATGAAACAACAAATAATAAAGGTTTGAAAGAACTGCAGGTGGCTATTCGGTACTGGTCGAAAGAGCAAAACCAAGTTGTAGTGAAACATTTGGAAACTTTTTTTTTGGGCAGTGCAACTGCAGAAATTTTGAAACAGCATATACAAGAAAGTTTGGATCATGCAAACCTCCCTATTAAAAATCTTTTGATGTTGGGAAGTGATGGTCCCAATGTCAATAAAAAAGTGTTCAGTTTGTTTAATGAGGAACTAAAAGCATTAAATCGAAAACCACTTATTGATATTGGTACATGCAGTATACATTTGATACATAATTCTTTTTTAAAAGGCCTACAAGTATTTGAGTCTCGTGTTAGTGACTTCATTGTTTCGGTTTATTATTTTTTTGATGGATGGCCCCTAAGAATTCAAGATTTTGAAACTATTCAAAATGGTGTTATGTTGCCAAACCATCGTTTTCTGAAACATGTGTCTTCAAGGTGGCTTACTGTGGGCCCTGCTATATCTAGAATATTAGAGCAATATCAAGCAATAACTGAATATTTTCTAAAATTTGTGCCTGTTCACAGAAAAAGTTTAATCTCAACAAAACACTATAAAGATGTAACGAAGTACTTAACTAAAAAGTCATTCAAGGCAGAGCTCATTTTTGTAAAAAATGCTTCCGAATTGTTTTCAAAATACACTGCTTTTTTCCAAAAGACTGAACCTCTCATTCATATTTTATACGATGAACTGAAATATTTTGCAGTGAATCTAATTTCCAAGATATTGAAATCTACTGTTACTATAGATTTTAAAAACACTGCAAAATCAGCTGAAGAATTGTTTAAGTTTGATAATCTGTTACCAATAAAAGACATACATTGCGGAGAGAGTGTAAAAACTGAAATCTCAAAATTGACTGAAATTGACAAGTTACATTTTTTGAAACAATGTCAAACATTTTTCATTGAGTCTTCAAAACACATTTTAAAGAAATCGCCTTTGATTTTGAAAGTTTTGAAGTACTTTTGTTGGTTGAATCCCTCCAAAATTGCTGATGTACCTGAATACTATTTAACTCGAGTATGTGATATATTGCCCACGCCAGTTAACAAAGACTTGATTAAAGATGAATTAAAGATGTTCAAACTTTTGAAAGAAAACTATGGCAATAATGCTAATGGTGAACGTATAGATATTTTTTGGGCTTCTGTGGATAATAGTAAATATCCCACCCTAACCAAAGTGGCTAAAATATGCCTCAGCTTGGTACACGGAAGTGCTGATGTAGAGCGTGGTTTCTCACTTTCTGGTCGAGTAATGCCCGAGGACCATTCATCAATGTCATTAAAAATGCTCAATAACAAACTTTACGTACACAACGCTCTTGAATTGTATGGTAATCGGCCAGAGAATTTTCCAATTACTAAAGATCTAATCGGTATGGCACGTTCGGCTTGTGCATCATATAAAGCATTTTTAAAGCAACAAGAAATTAATACAAAATTGAAAGAAGATGAATTACGAAGAATTGAAGAAGAAAAGGAAAGAGAAAAGCAGGCTCTTGTGGAATTGCAACAGACACAAAAAAGAATAGAGGAATTGGAAAAAGAATTGCAAACTGTTAGTAAAGCAAAACTGGAGTCACAAATTACTGTGGATAAATTATTGAATGAAACCTATAATAAAATTGAACGTGCAATAAAATCCAAAGACATAGTTGAAGTTAAAGTAGCCCAAGCAATGCTTTCTTCGGCATTGAACCAAAGAGCAGATGAAAATAAATTACAGAAAGAAGCAGATAAAATGACTAAGACAATATGTAAGAGACAAACTTCTGCCATTGATGCAATTAAAAACAAAAAAATGAGGTGTGGCCACCACACGACTTTCTTATACGTATGAGCGTTTCAAATTATAGAATTTTAAGAATTTCTTTTACAAAAATTATTCAAAATCCTATTCTAAGTACTTCTATTCTCTTAATAGATCTCTATAGAATGCATACTTTGCAAGATATTATCAAAAAAGTGCTACTCGCTAAGAGTAAACGTGCTACTTCCGGTCCGAATTTTGAAATTTCATATATACAAAAAAAATTGCAAATCCAGTTTTAAATACTTTTATACTCTTGATAAATATATATAGAATGCATAACTTACGACATATTTGCAAAAAATCGCTATTCGATAAGAGTAAAAGTGGCACTTCCGGTCAGAATTTTGAAATTTTTTTTATACAAAAGATATTGAAAATTATGTTCTAAATACTTTTTTACCCGTAACGTACTTGTCTAAAAAGCATGACTTGCGAAATATTCGCAAAAAACTGATTTTCGATAAGAGTAAAAGACCTACTTCCGGTAGGAATTTCGAAAAACTTTTTAAATAAACTTATTCTCAATTTTAATTTTAAGTACATATGAATTCTTTATAAATTTGTATAAACTTAGTAGTTGACGAAATATTGGCAAAATTCGATTTTTTCGCTGAAGTAAACTGCTACTTCCGGTCTACCGACTTTACTGAAAAACTAATCAGATCTCAAGAGGGAGATTATACACGTAAATACAAAATTTGGAATTGATATCTACAGCGGTTTGACCGCTATCGTGGTCACACACAGACACACACACACACACACACACAGACACACAGACATTTTTTAAAAACCACTTTTTCGGTATCAGGGGACTTCAAAACGTGGACATCTGCAAAAATCTCGAGGTCGAAAATTTTCATCATCACAATACTTCCTTATACTACGTATAAGAAAGTAAAACTGAAAAAATAATTAGTTTTTGAAATAGCTTTTTACTTTCTTATACGTAGTATAAGGAAGTATTGTGATGATGAAAATTTTCGACCTCGAGATTTTTGCAGATGTCCACGTTTTGAGGTCCCCTGATACCAAAAAAGTGGTTTTTAAAAAATGTCTGTGTGTCTGTGTGTCTGTGTGTGTGTGTGTGTGTGTGTCTGTGTGTGACCACGATAGCGGTCAAACCGCTGTAGATATCAATTCCAAATTTTGTATTTACGAATATAATCTCCCTCTTGAGAACTGATTAGATTTTGAGCAAAATCGGCACACCGGAAGTAGTAGTTTACTTCAGTGAAAAAATCGAATTTTGCAAATATTTCGTCAATTACTAAGTTTAAACAAATTTATAAAGAATTCAAATGTACTCAAAATTAAATTTGAGAAAAATTGTTTTAATAAAGTTTTTCGAAATTCCTACCGGAAGTAGATCTTTTACTCTTATCGAAAATCAGTTTTTTGCGAATATCTCGCAAGTCATGCTTTCTAGGCAGGTACATTACGAGTATAAAAGTATTTAGAACGTACTTTTAAATATCTTTTGTATAAAAAAAAATTCAAAATTTAGACCGGAAGTACCACTTTTACTCTTATCGAATAGCGATTTTTTGCAAATATGTCGTAAATTATGCATTCTATATATATTTATGAAGAGTACAAAAGTATTTAAAGTTGGATTTGGAATATTTTTTGTATAAATGAAATTTCAAAATTCAGACCGGAAGTAACACTTTCATACGTATAAGAAAGTCGTGTGGTGGCCACACCTCATTTTTGTTGATTTGGTGTACTGTTACCATAGATATAGTATAGATCTTTATTTGTTGTGTTTCTTGTGTTCTACTTTGAGAATCAATATAGATGCTACATTTTCCTGAATTTAGTTTCAATGTGTTACTATCAGTAACTATTGGTTACTTTTCAAAATAATATTAGGTTACTTTGTTACTATTTTAAACAAAAAAATTGGCGGGCGCCCTGTATAGAACAAAATAGAAAATGTAAATGTAAATGAATATAGAACGATAAAAAAGTTGTATTTCGTATTATTAACCTCTCCTTGATGAAGTTTTCACTTCTGCCGTGTGGTCTTAAGCACACCCATTTTTTTTTAAAAAATCATATTGGTTAAAGCATTATGTGTACCCTACTGTGAATTGTCCCTTCCACAACTACCATTTAGAGAAACAAATATACTCTGGATTTCGACAACCGAATGAGGAATATGCAAGCATGTGTAATATTAAAAATTATAGTTCAATTTAGTAGCAGTCGACTTAATTATGACATAAAATCCATACCAATAGAAATGTATTAAAAAAATCAATGCATCAACGCGCCCATAAAGTTTTCACTTTAAAAACATTTGTCCCAGTTGACTGTACTTTGAACGTCGAATCATAACGAATAATACATGACCATTATTCTCAAGTGATGAGCGATATGGTGATTTTCTGATATCGTCGTGATCAGTGACTGTTACTTTTGAATCACGGTGATTTTAAACGGTGACCGTGATCACGTTATTGTAGTACAAATCCCGATTTTACACCTAGTAAATTATATATTATTATTATTATTATTAAAAGCCAAAATAACCACAACTACTTACCTACCAATACAATACGATGTTCACTTCCACTATAATTGACTTTCTGTCGCTTATCACGGCATATTGCAATATAGTCAGGTGATGTAGTGTCCTTTTAACTACATATATTTAAATGTGTATACAAAAAGAATGAGTTGGTTTACCTTTCAGAATTATTACTGTTTTGAAAAAAAATACAATGGTTGAGAAATTGAAATGAAAAAAAAAACAATATATACTTTACTAAAAATAAAAACCAGATCTATTCAGAATTCACAAATATTTGTAATTCACATTTGAAAATTAAAAATAAAATCATTTTGGCTTTTGCATCACGTAAGGAGATTACGCGGAGGTGCCGACTATTGTAAGCTGCATCCGGTGAGATCACCAGTCACCGTGAATGCGAATATTGGATCACTGTAGTGACCAGTGATTTTTTGAGCGATATTTCACTACCGGTGATGTCACCGGTAGTGAAATATCGCTCATCTCTAAAATACATTTGCATTTTTAACTTTCAGGTGGTTGATCGCATTCGTCGAAAACCAAGAAGAACAATGGAAAGGATTTTTATACGCCGGCCTTTTGTTTGGCACAGCTGCAATACAAACTCTAATCCTCTCGCAATATTTTCAAAGGATGTTCATCGTCGGTATGCGTATACGTACCGCACTGATATCCACTATCTATCGTAAAGCGCTGAAAATGTCCAATACGGCAAAGAGAGAAAGCACCGTCGGTGAAATCGTCAATTTAATGTCTGTGGACGCGCAAAAATTCATAGAATTGACCGCTTATCTCAACATGATCTGGTCGGCACCTTTGCAGATTATTTTGGCCGTGTACTTCTTGTGGGACATCCTGGGTCCGTCGGTCCTAGCTGGTCTAGCCGTGATGGTCGTAATGATACCCATAAACGGATACATAGCCAATAGAGTTAAGGTGCTGCAAATAAGACAGATGAAGAACAAGGATGAACGCGTCAAGCTGATGAACGAAGTGCTCAGCGGCATAAAGGTATTGAAATTGTACGCTTGGGAGCCCAGTTTTGAAGCACAAATCTTAAAAATTAGAACGAAAGAAATGAGAGTATTAAAGAAGGCTGCTTATCTGAATGCTGGAACTTCTTTTATTTGGTCCTGTGCTCCGTTTTTGGTAAGACATATTAATTATAATTGTTAGTTGTGATATTTTTATTTTGAATATGTATGGCAGTCAATAAGTTCTCACATGTGGGTATTTCAGTACATAATTGGCTTTAAAGTAGAACAGCTTTCCCTCATGGATCAAAACATTGATGGAACTCTCAAGGAGAGACTTTGCTAAAATCTTCTGGTCTTCCACCTTTCTGATGCATTTTAATTTTAAAATACGAAACAATCAATAAACATGTTGATATCCATTGAATAGGGCGACTAAATAATATGAATGTTTTTATCAACAACAGGTTTCTGAACAACAATAAATTTGTGGCAAAATTATTTTTTGTTGTGTTTTTCTATATCTGTTATATATTATTCAGTCACTAATTTGGAAATATCACAAGAATCATTTACTCAATGGGAGTAAATGCTAATATTTGTTGTACCTTTACATTGAAATACCACCATTCCGAGATCATGACTGTCCTATAATGTGCAACATATTAACAAAACTTTAAATATGAATAAACAAGTATGAATTGTAGTTAGGGTTATTATTGTGTAACTTACAGTCCAATTAATACACTGTAAGTTTATATCTAAAAGAATGCAAGAGTATACCGGGAACATTCTATTGGAAGATGAACATCACTTTTTGTAAGCGCCATTTTGCATATAACAGTAGTTGTATGAAGATGGCGCATTCAAATTAAGTTAGCGATGTGCATTTGCAGCAATGTCTTATATATGAAAAACACCTCTTTATATTGTGATATATATATACACGTTTGGCCTACGATTATCTTGCATGCGGTTTCCCGTACATAACACGAAAGGAGTTGCCAAGCCGTACTTACCTAATAGTAGAGTGCTCAAGCCAAATTATTTTCACTTTACTGGGCCTGTCGAGTTAAAAGCAACCAAGTAGCCACAATTATAAAGAATGCCCAAATTAGCTTAAATTCAAAATTTGTCCAAAAAACACCAACATCTAGGATTCCAAAAGTTATAATTTTAGATTTTTTAAACTATTATCAAACGAGAAAAATAATAAAGTTCAAACTACTGCAAAATATCGATCGCTCGTCGCTTTGGAAGGTCGATGGAATCTGTCGCGTCCCCACCATAAGATTGCCATGTGGTATCTCTCCCCCGTACCCCGACCCACGACTACAGACCTAAATCATTCCGAATTGCGCCTTGCAAAACAAACACATTTCGGGAGTTACTGTGTATTTAAATTTGATTTTTCGAAGTTTTGAGATAACCTGTGAAGATACTTTGTGGAAAAACTGTGAGTACATGTTAAGGCCGTTTGTCACGACGTAAAATTTGGCATAAAATTTTGGAAAATTTACAAAAACAGATTGATGTAGGCTTAGGAATTTTATGCGTGACACTTATGAAAAATATACGCATAAATTGCATCATGCATAATGCAATTTTTTATGACTATAGGGTTTATTTTACAGTAATTCATTTAAAAGCAAAATCCTGAAAAAATACGAACTATATGCATTTTGCATAAAATCCTAACTCTACTGATTAGTTATTGGTCCTAATCGCGGTTGATTCTCATTTTGTAACAAATTTTATAATACATTTATCAGCGTGTCATACGGCCCTTGGATGAAATCTAAATTCCAATTTTGATAAATTTTAGATGTTAAGGGATAGTGAAACTTCTGGCACAAGTTCAGATAGTGAACTTGAAAGTGCAGTAGATCTTCAAACCACTGTTGCTAGTAATAAGAGTACTGGAAAGTGTATCATATGTCAAAAGACTGGATATCTTGTTCAGGGCACAAAAAAAACTGTTTGCACTCTAAGAAACGCCTACAAGATTAGAGCCAGTTTAACAAAAAATGTAGACTCTTCATTATATGAGATTTTGAAAGATTCAGACAACTGTGAAAATATTAATTGGCACAAGAATTGCTATGCTTCATTTACAAGCAAACATAATATCGACAGATTAAAGAAGCAATATCAACAGACTGAATGCAACATTGAGAGCCAAGGTATTCTTCGTGTTTCTTCCAGAAATAATGAATTTGTTTGTGTTTTTTGTCAAAAGTCATCCAAGAAAAAGAAACTTTCACAAGTACTTACCACCAACGTAGAAATGAAAATAAAATTAATTGCCAAAAATAATGAATCTTTATTATCGCGAATAGGTTGCAATGATCTAATTGGTATGGAAGTTAAGTATCATCCTAACTGTTTTACTCCGCAATGGAAAAAACATTCTAGGATGGGATTTTCAGAAAACAGTAATAATACTCGTACATCAGAAACTGCTTCGGGTGATGATGACCAAGCTTTGAAAATGATTTTTGAGGAACTTAATAGAAGGGTACACATCTACAATTATTTTTAATAGATATTTATCTTTGAATGGCACCAAATCGAAGAAAAAACTAATGGCTCTTATAAGACAACAGTTCCAGGAAGTAGAATTTGTAGAAGCAAAACATGCAAACCAGCCTTGTGTTGTGGTACCAAATATAAGTAAAACAGAAACAATGCAGACTCTACTAGAAGTTGCTTCATCTGAAAAATATACTCCTTTGTACACAGCATCGTCTGAGGCGTCAGAACTACATAAAATATGTGCAAACATAAAATCTGAAATTGACAAAGTACCTGAGTTCAAACAATACAGGCACTTGGACATTCATTTATATAAAGAGCATATTCCACAGAGTTTGTACTTTTTAATCTCTTGTTTATTATCAAAAGATGAGGAACCCAATGAAATTGTAGTAAATAGCATATGTCAAGATATCATTTACGCATATTCGAATAAGAAGAATATTCCCCCAAAACACATCAGTGTTGGATTGATGGTCCATCAAGAAACAAGATCTAAGAAATTAATAGAAATGTTACACAGCTGTGGGCATACAATTTCTTATAAAGATGTTTTAAGATTAAGAAATACCATTGCTCAACAAGAAATAAATAGATACATAGAAAATGATAATACTGTTATACCAAGACAACTTATTCCCGGCCGTCTCGTCCATTTTGCAGCAGATAACATTGACGTCCTTGAGGAAACATTAGATAAAGCACCTACATTCCATGGCACTCAAATGATAGCTTTCCAAAAATATTTTCATATAGAACCAAATCACGAAGAGTTCAATATTTTGCCTTATAAAGTAAAACTGAATATACCTAAAAATTTTCATCTTCTAAGAAATGCCAACTTTACTACATCTTCTATGCCGACACCGATAATAGAAAATAAAAAGGCCATACTTCCTGAGAAACCAGAAAAAGCTGACAACTATATTCGCCAACATAATATGTCGTGGGTCCTTTGTCGACTAGCTAATGAAAATAATTTGACGGTACCTCAATGGTCTGGGTTCAATAAATTATTGAGTGAGGATATGGAAGATGTTGCTTGTTACGGTTATCTTCCATTGCTGCCTCATGTAGCTTCGGATTATGATACTGTCTGGACAGTCATGAAGCGATGTAGTGCCATTGCTAGTCATTTGGGAAATCAATACACCATAATTACTTTTGATCAAGCTATTTATTTTAAAGCAAAAGAAATTCAGTGGTTGAAAGAAGAAGAATGTAAACATTTTGTCATCCACCTAGGAGGTTTTCACATAATGATGAACTTTTTAAAAGTAATTGGGCAGCACATGACACAGTCTGGACTTTCTGACGTATGGTTGGAAAGTGGTTTGTATGGTGAAGCAACAGTGAATGGCATTCTTAGTGGAAAGAAATATAACAAATCAATTAGAGCTCACAAACTGACTTATGAAAGTCTCGTGCGACTACTGCTGCCCTTCTTCGAAAAGTGGTTGACGGATTGTAATGATGAACAGATACATTCTATGAATTTATGTAGACTAATGTGCAATGAAGTATGCAAACAAATTAAGAACAACAAACCTATAGAGTCGTTCAAAGCAGTTGTACATGAATTTCAAAATTTGTCGGAAGCCTTTAAAGATTTTGTTGAATCTCAAAGTCCTATTTTTCAGTTTTGGATAAGTTATTTGGAATTAGTTGAAATTTTGTTGGGTTTTTTATTTAGTGAAAGAACAGGCAATTGGAATCTTCATTTGCAATATTTTCGGAAAATGCTTCCATGGTTTTTCGCGTATGATCATACCAATTATGCAAGATGGGGAAGTGTATACTACTTAGATATGATCAATTTGAAAACTCGTGCTCCTGAAGTTTATACTGAATTCTTATCAGGAAATTTTGTAGTAAAACGATTACCTGGCAAATTTAATAAACTGTCCGTTGATCAAGCTCTCGAACACGTTAATAAAACCTCTAAAGATGGTGGAGGAATTGTTGGACTAACAAAGAACAGCACTAGGTTAGATGAATGGTTTCTCAGTTATAATGAAATAGGTCTAATGCTTGACACATTTAAACAATCCCTTCAAAATGTGACGAATATAGATCCTATTAGCCAAAATATTGAGATTGGAGCTGAAAGAATGGTCGTAGATGAAGACAGTGTGATAAGATTATTAGAACAATTCAGTCGTTTTAAAGTTTTCCAGCGTACAGAAAATAATATACTTTGTATTTCAACCGACGAAATACGACCATTACATATACAAGAGACTTTGTTATCGGTCTGTAAAAAAGGAGAGGAAAATATACGCCATTTCTATGAAAGCATAGATACCAAAATGTTTTATAAGTCTTTAAAAAAAAATAATATACTGAAAAATGGCGAACAACACCCTGCAGCAAAAAAGAAAAAGGAACGGTTATTTCAAGGTCAAGAATTTTTACAGCAGCTTTTGGCAGTAAAAGAAATGGGACGTAATATTGACTATCAAGAAATTTTCAAATATGAACTAACTGAATATCCAATGGCCTTAGCCCCAACGGGAATTTTAAATACTTCCAATAAAAGTGCTTTGGGTACTATCTTACAGACGTTTACTAGAGTTACTAACCAATTACCCAACAGTGATAAAAAAACATGTCATATTTTTGATGGTATGTCAGTTGTCCAAGCTCTTGGAAAACCAGCAAACGCTAAAACATTTAAAGATTATGCGCAAATTTTCAATTCGATTGTATTTAAAAATAGCTTTAACGTTGACAGAATTGATGTAGTACTGGATCATTACCTTGAAAAATCAATTAAAAATTCTACCAGGTTAAAGAGAACTTCAAAAAATACTGTACAAAGAATAATTGATAGTTCAACTTCGTCTCTACCTCAACAATGGCATCAATTTATCCATTCCACTTTCAACAAAAAGCAATTAACGCATTTCCTTTCCACTGAAATGTTCGAACATTCCAAAAATGTAAATGTGGAGTTTGTCACCAGTGGAGGTTTTAATAATATATGCGAATATAAAGCAAATTTCTTACTCGTGGATGATATTCTTTGTTCAGATCATGAAGAAGCGGATACAAGAATATTATTGCACATATTGTCCGCAAAAAAAGCAGGATACGAAAGATGCATAGTAGATTGCTGTGATACCGACGTATTGGTTCTTTTGGTCTATTTTAAACAATATTTAACAACGGAAGTGTGGATGAAAACTGGTAGATCAGAAAAAACCCGATTTTTAGCAGTTCATGAAATTGCTTTAGATTTTGCACTTGTAAATAATTTACCCGCTTTTCATGCATTAACTGGGTGTGGTACTAGCCAGTTTACAGGGATTGGCAAAAAAAATGCATGGAAAGTGTATATAAAATATTGTCAATTACTTGACGACGTAGGTGATGACCCAACCGAAATTATTTTGCAGAATATGCACGATTTTGTGTTAAAACTATATACAGACAACCCTGATGTAAATTGCATTGATACTTTAAGAGGGCTTTTTGCGGCTTCAAAAACTGTTGAAAAATTACCACCGACAAAGGACAGTTTAAAATTTCACTGCTTGCGTGCCATTTATCAAACCAAAATTTGGGTACGTAGTTTGCAGCCTAAACAAATGTTACCATGTAGTGAAACTTACGGGTGGAGTACAGTGGACAATAATCTGGCACCAGTTTTGACTTCTTTACAATCATTTCCACTAAATTTGAACATATTGTCAACATGTACATGTAAAAAAGGTAAACTATCACTCTGAATATACTTTTACATTTGTTTTTTATTATTGTTTTTAACCATAGACTGCAACAGCAAATGGTGTGGATGCAAAAAAATGGGTATGTGTTGTATTGGATCCTGCAAATGTATGGGTCAGAAATCTTGCAAGAATAGGACCAAAGAAATTAAGGGTCATATTATTTCTTCACCCACTGATTTAGATGATGAAGAATCAGACTAAACCTCTGAAATTTCAATTGCGCATATTATGTGGAATTTCCAATGCTTTTATTACTCAATTCATCTAAACTTTTCTTATTACACTTTATTTTACATAATTAGTTTGTGAATACTTTGTGAATTGTTTTTATTTATACGTATGATTATTAAGTATGTAACAATGTATAATAAAATAATATTCATCGTTCTAGAGGGATATATATTTTTTTGCAAAATCTTTAATATAATTAACATAATTCATAAAAATACATTGATATCCCTATTCATTGTTTGGTAATTTTTGCATCACATTTTGCATTTAAAATTTAGTTGTTTCTAAAAATTATTAATTAATTACACTTTGCATTCTAACCTTTCAAATATGGAGATCTATAGTTTCCAATTTAATTATTGCTGATGATCAGAAGACAAGACAACGGTATCTCATCCTCCAGCGGGGGTAGTCAGTGGAAATCTTGGGGTGGGGACGCGACAGATTCCATCGACGTACCGAAGCGACGGGTGATTGATATTTTTGCAGTAGTTTTTAACTTTCTCATTTTTCTCGTTTGATATTAGTTTAAAAAATCTAAAATTATAACTTTTGGAATCCTAGATGTTGGTGTTATAAAAATGAAAGAGAGGTATTTTTCGATTAAACCAACCCTTAGTGAGTTATCACTTGAGAGAGCGAAAAATTGTCTGGAAACCGATGTTTTTTTGAACAGTTTGAACTGAGCTACAAGCATTTTCAAATTCTTTCCGCCGTAAGCTGCAATGCATTGGACCATGTTCAAAAATAAAAGAAAAAAACATCCAGCACAGACAATTTAATGAAAATTGGCGAGTTGGTAGTATGTATTTGAATTTTACTTTCCGATTATAGCAAAATCTCGTTTTTCTTAAATTGTGCCTTAACGGCCAGGACAATTTTGGACAAATTTTGAATAGAAGCTAATTTGGACATTCTCTACAATTATGGCTACTTGGTTGCTTTTAACTCGACAGGCCCAGTAACTCCCTTATTTGAAGACTTTTCGCCGTGCGAGCACTCTACTATAACAGATATACATACGAGAGCCGACAAGTAGACCTTCAGCGAAACCAAATTAAATTCTGCAGTTCTGCAGTTATTGATCAATAACTGCAGTTATTGATATGTTCAATTGTAAATTTCTCGATAACTTTTGAGTTTGGGTATAGGACTTGGTACATGAAACATACTTAGAATTCGATGCAGAATTAACAAATTAAATAAAAAATATATGTTTCCATTAAAAAAAAAAAGAATTGATGGTCGTAACTTATTTTTGGACCAGCCTTTGTACATCAATTTACCATCAGAAAAACCGCAGCTAAAAATAAAAATCGACCTATCCGAGAGTTTTTCCATAAAACAAAACCAAAAATTTTAAATGAATTTATTCCAACCCGCGCGTCCTCACTGTATAATGATCTTTGTGGTAAAGAAAAGTCTTTACCTTGTTCAAATTTCGACCATATACTCTGATACTTTCATTAGTAATTTTAAATACATGCATTGCATGTCTAAAGTCTCCCCCTCTTCCTGTTATCTTTTAAACAAGTAGAATAAAAGGATGAAACAAAAGTAAAATGAAACCACTATAAAAATACTAACTTTATGACCATATCTCATTTTAAAATTTTGACAGATGACGCTGTAGGCTAAATCACATCGTAAATCGAATTCCAAGCTGTATACAAGTGAAATACAAGTTTTTAATTATGTTTAGAAAGTTTTTTTCAATTGTTACACAAAAATTGCCCTAATTACAGCATTATACATTTCATTTGAGAGTTGTATTTCTATAAATGTTTATTTATCTAATTATTTGTATCTACTTAATATACAAGATCACACCATGAAATTCAAACGCAAAACAATAATTACTATCTACAGATTCGAAGAGTTCGCTTTTTCTTATACAACCTAGAGTACTTGTTAATTATTATTGTGTAAAATAGGTGACAGCACTGTCGTTGGTCTGCTACACGATGACTGATGACGAGCACGTTTTGACACCGCAAGTGGCATTTGTCTCCATCGTCTTATTCGAAATAATAAGAATACCGATGTCTCTACTGCCATTATTGATTGTATATACTATAGAGGTACAAAATAATTCAAAAGAAAAAAGAGAATGCAGCGAAATATGAGAATAACACATTTACTTTATCATGCTGCTGGTTGTGGTCATTTAATAAGTTCGCCATCGTTATATTTATACTTATCCTTGTTGAGGATATCTCAGTATTAAGCTGTATTTTGCAGAATAATAGGCAGATGTTTATAATTTGCACAGTTTTATAATTTTTATTTCACAGATCTTTTTTACAAATAATTTGCCCTGTGCGGAAATCGATGCACTTACCATAATTATTAATGAAACAATTATTAGAATTTAATTTGATTTTTCTCAAAGCAACCCAAAATATATATGTATATAAAGGTATCTAAAGAAAATAATAAAACTCCTTGAAACATAATTATTTTAATTTTTTTTTAATTGCAGCAAGACATATCCTTATGATAGTCCAATAGAATTTATTCAATATTTTCATAAAATTCAGAATTGTCTCTAAAATAAAAGAAATTTAAACATTCTTCTAGTTTTTGTAGTTAAAATTTATTACTTTTAGACGCTATATGAATATTAATCAGGCATAGTGGCTACAATATTTAAAAAAGTAGAGAAATTGTAAATTGAATAAGTTAAACCCTTTTGTCTAGTTTTCGCATTGACGACTTTCATGTTACTTCAGAGAGTTGACAGTTTTATCCAATTTTCAGTTGTGTTTCAGATATTGCTCGTTTATTGCAATACTGTAAAAGCAACTAGCAAAACTTGAATTAATAAAAAAATAAGAGTCTTGTAAGAACGAAGCTCTTGCAACAAAAATATTGAAATATCCTCTATAAGCCTCTAACTTTTAATATACAGGTTGTTCACCTGTAATTGTATTCAACTAAGAAACTTTTTATGTTGAACGTAGTTACAGATGGAATATTTACATTTTGGAAAATAGCGAAGGATTCTTATACTATTTCTCTATTTCCTTAATAACAAATCATTGATTGTCTTGAAATTAATGAACGAAATACCATCTCTATTTCACTAATAATAATTCTTAGGTTGCTCTGGTGTCTTTCGCTACATACGTCCTCGTTGATGAAAGTAATGTTCTTGACGCGTCAAAGGCCTTTGTCTCGCTCTCATTATTCAATATACTTCGATTTCCATTGAGCATGTTACCCATGATGATCTCCAACATGGTTCAAGTAAGCATTTATCATTATTTTTTAGGGAAAGAAGCGTCAAGGCCGGTGTATAATGAAAATAACTATATTTTACAGTCTTTGTTCTATATTTTGTAAAATAATTGCCTTGGTGTATATTGCCAACAAAGATATGATATAGTTAATAGGGTATTACTTTTTTCAAATAAAATGACATTACGTAAATCTTGTGCAAGATTGTCCGGCTAATATTCTAATTTCACAATTAAAATTGGAAGATGAATAATAATGAAGTTTGCGCTATCTGTGTGTGAAATAGATAATACCAGTACATTAATAATTGCACTGGTTGAGGGCATTACGTATTTTAAATTTCTTAAAAACCCGTCAACATTTTGTAAATATTTAACGGATATTTTCTATTATAAACAAAGGTATACAAAATGAACTATTAATAAATTACTTTTATAGAATAAATATATGTTATTGGCATTATAAACCAGCCCTGAAAAGTATAATAATTTACAAAATCATAAATTTTTGAATGTTAATTATATATCAGCTAATATCCTAGAATCTATAAAATATGCAAATATGAATTATTTGCCAAAAATTCATTACAAAAGTTTCAACAAATGCGTATATTTTGTATGCAATTATCGATAATTATAAGTAATTCTTATTAGTAAATATTTTATAGTTTCTAGGCCTCATTCAAAAACATTCCACATATTTAAGGTTACTGTTTGATTAATTCTTTTTTCTCTTTCTGTCTATATCTGCTTATTAATTCGCCTCGCCTTGACGACTATACGAAACAATTTTTTTTAAATTTTGTTATGATTAGGCATGGGTTTCCGTACAAAGAATCAACAAGTTCGTGAACTGTGACGAATTGGACCCCGACAATGTGTCTCACGATCCTTCAGAGAGTAAGTGCAATTCATTTGATGTATATTTGTGCGTGTATCTTAGACGGTGCTTTATCTATTTACATAGATTCATAATTGTTTTATCATTGAATGTAATAATTGCTTGTGAAGGTTTTTTTCTACACTGTTATTGTCTAGAAATACTTTTTGTTACATACAAATTTATTTTTTGGAATAATTACTATACATTTTCCACATGTATATAACACAAAATGCAATACATTTGTATACGAGGCTTGGTTCAAAAGTTATGTAATATAAATGACATACTATTAAAGATATCAAAAATAAATAATCATTTGGAAAGATCTTTCCTAGACATTGTGTACTTATTTACTGTTCTACAGTATCACATAAAAAAATATAGTTTTTATGACCAACTTCCATTTTTTTTATAAATCTGAATTAATAAATAAATTTCCTAATACAGATAAGAGTAAAGCGCTTAGATGTTTAATTTCAAAGAGTGATACGTAATGGCATTTAAATCTATTTAATAAGAATCTCATTCAAAATATGTACTACCAATTAATAAATTTTTTCTCAAGAATTCTCGCGCACCAAAACATACACGTCGGTAACGACTATTTTATCTTATCGTATTATCGATGTTGCAGTGTACTATACACCCTGTCCAGTTTAAAATGCAGTACATGGGGATATTGGAAACCGTTGGAGATACAACGTCGGTTAAATGGGAGAAAAGTTGCGTATTCATTTGTCCATGAATAATCCGACATCAGATTTTGAAATTTTTGTTTCATTGGGCAGATACAGGGTGAAAAAGAAAAAAGTGCATTTTTGAAAATTTTCCATATTTTGTTTCCTAGAAGAGATAAATTTACAAAAGTTGTAAGCTAGGGATAACAAGTCATGAGGATTTTAAAAATGATTAAAAAGAAAATCTAGGTCTACTAGATTTTGCGTGACAATAATCAAATTTTGTTTTTCTTATGGCAGCCATATTGGATTTTGAAATTTTTAATATCTTCAAAAAAAATGCTGTTCAATGATGTATATAACATGTTTATGTTCAAGATAGTAAAAACATGAAAAATAGAGAAAGTAAGATTTTAACATAGTAGGCCGTGATAATAAATGTGACATTTGGATTAAACATCTATAAAAGCTGTGAAGTTATTGTTAATCTCATTGTATTGTTATAAGTATCTGTACTGTGCAAACCTAAGATGGATCGTTTTACAAATAGTGACAAATATCAAATGCTGGAGTGTTTTATTTTGTATGGAAGAAATGATGAATTGGCTGCAGAAATGTATTTCGATAGATACCCTGAAAGGCGGCAGCCAGAAAAAAGCATTTTTCGCCGATTGCGTGATAATTTGATAATGCATGGAAGTTTTGTCAAACCCAAAAAAAGGCAAAACAATGAAAATAATGAAAATATTGTTCTTCAAGCAGTAGTTGAAAATCCCCGTACGTCTTTACGGGTAATTGAAAATACACTTGGCGTCGGTCGCTAGGTCAACAGCTGGTACCATTTTAAAGCGTTCCCAAATTCAAACCTTATCGTGAAAGAGCCAGTCAAGGGCTTCAAAATGGTGACGAAATACGGAGAGCACAATTCTGTCATTGGTTCATCGAAAAACATAATGAAAATCCAAACTTTTTTGCGAAAATTTTATGGTCTGATGAGAGTCGATTTACTAACTCTGGAATGTAAAAATCGTAAAAATACTATCTTTTGGTCCGATGAAAATCCACACCTAGTTCGTGGCATTAGACAGCAAATCAGATGGGGATTTAATGTCTGGATCGGCGTTATTGATACCCATGTTATCGGTCCATTCTTTTTCAATGATAATTTAAATTCTGAAGGGTATTTAGAACTTTTGCGCACACATGTTACTGAACGAATTGAAGAACTTCCACTTGCCACGTTGCAAAATATGTATTTTCAGCGTTCACACAATTCCTTGTTGGTTACAAATTATTTAAATAATCAATATTACAATAACTGGATTGGTAACCGAGGACCAATAGGGTGGCCTGCTAGGTCCCCGGACCTCACACCTCTTGATTTTTTTGTATGGGGCTATCTGAAAAACAAGGTGTATTCGATATCTTATGAAAATGTGGAAGAATTACGTCAAGCAGTTGAAGAAGCAGTGAATGGAATGACACCGAACATGGAACACGATGTACATTGTGCATACGAATGAACGGTGGCTTATTTGAACGGTTGTTACATTAATGATTCAGCTACCTAACCACCGTTATTTAATGAATACTAATAAATAAAATGTTAAAGATATTTTAACAGTACTTGGAGACTTGTTATTTTTGTTTTTTATCAGTAGACACATACATCATTGAATAGCATTTTTTTTGAAGATATTAAAAATGTCAAAATCCAATATGGCTGCCATAAGAAAAGCAAAAGTTGATTATTGTCACGCAAAATCTAGTAGACCTAGATTTTTTTTAATCATTTTTAAAATCCTCATGACTTGTTATCCCTAGCTTACAACTTTTGTAAATTTATCTCTTCTAGGAAACAAAATATGAAAGATTTTCAAAAATGCATTTTTTCTTTTTCACCCTGTATCTGCCCAATGAAACAAAAATTTCAAAATCTGATGTCGGATTATTCATGGACAAATGAATACGCAACTTTTCTCCCATTTAACCGACGTTGTATCTCCAACGGTTTCCAATATCCCCATGTACTGCATTTTAAATTGGACACCTGGTATATGAATAAACTATCCAGACTTGTTTAGCACCTGTATATGTCTCATAAAATTTATCTGTATATTAATTCAATTCAATTAATGAAAAATTAATTTCATATTTTCCAGAAAATCCGTTAATAATTGAAAATGGCAACTTCCACTGGGGTGAAGAGCCTGTACTGAAGAACATCAACCTCCGTCTGCCCAAAAATAGCCTAACAGCGATCGTTGGTCAAGTAGGTTCTGGTAAAAGCAGTTTGGTGTCAGCCTTCCTTGGCGAAATGGTCAAAACAAGCGGTCGCGTTAATACGGTAGGATCGGTAGCTTATGTTTCACAGCAAGCTTGGATTCAGAATGCTACCCTTCAAGACAACATAACCTTCGGAAAATCTCTCAACAAAAAATTGTACGATCAGATAATTGAGGCGTGCGCTCTCAAACCTGATCTGGAAATGTTACCTGGCGGGGATCAGACGGAAATAGGTGAAAAGGGCATAAATTTGTCCGGGGGTCAAAAGCAACGGGTCAGTTTAGCTAGAGCTGTGTACGCAGACGCCGATACGTACTTCTTGGACGATCCTCTGAGCGCTGTCGACAGTCATGTTGGTAAACATATATTTGAGAAAGTCTTAGGACCGCAAGGATTGCTCAGACACAAGACCAGAGTTTTGGTTACACATGGTATCACATATTTACCGCAGACTGATAAGATTGTAGTCATCACAGATGGCGAAGTTTCCGAAACTGGGACATACCAAGAGTTGTTGGACAGAAAAGGAAGTTTCTCTGATTTCTTGATGCTACATATCACCGAAGCTGGTGCAGAGAATGAAGAGGGTGAGGTTTATTAAGTTTCTTTTTATTTTACTTATTCGCTATTTTGAGTTCCTAATCTGTCTCACATTTCTGCTACTTCAGGTCTTTCTCGACCCGTTTCGTTTTCTATTATATTGATTTGTTTATTGCTCCTAGTGGTAATATAAATGCAGAGACATCTGTGGTGCATAAATGCTTCGAACAAAATCATATAACATTTTCAGATTATTAAAATGTCCTTAATTTTCAGTTGTAACATTTAATGTGTATTTCCTTAGTTTTTATTTTACGATAATAGATCTTCATCAAGTAATAAAATCTGAATCTATGAAATTATTTTTTGTACCAAATAATAATAATGCTAATTCGCCTTTTCAATCGTCTTTTCAACATAAATATTTTGTTTTATTTTCAGAACTTGATGAATTAAAGAATCAGCTTAGCAGTACTCAAGGTGCTGAAGAACTGGTGCGAAAATTGCAAACTCAAATTAGCAGAACACGTACCTACAGTGAAACAGGCTCTGATAAAATGAACGGTACTCTGCAGCATCAAAATAGTATCGATAAGGGCGTAAGAAAGCGTTCCAGCACCGTTGAATCCGATCAAATTAAACAACCGGAAGCCCAGAAACTTATAGAGGTGGAAAAAGCTGAAACGGGTAGCGTTAAATGGGACGTCTACAAGCATTATTTGAAGTCTATAGGAATATTTCTAACTGTCTCCACGTTGTTGCTCAACTTAGTGTTTCAAGGCTTCAGCATAGGATCTAACGTTTGGTTGACCGTATGGTCTAGTGACGATCAAATTTACGTGGATGGCGTTGTTAATAGAGCTAAGAGAGATACGTATTTGGGTGTTTACGGTGCTTTGGGTGTCGGACAAGGTAGGTTCTGTATTTTTCTCCCTTTCCTATATATTTTTTTTGCATATTGCATGTTCTTTCCTCCTACTAAAAATGCACTGCATGAAAATTTTATTTTCTATCTGACTAACAATTAATTTCTTAGCTTTGTTTCGTATATTTGAATGGATTAAAAATATGTGCTACTAGCCTGCACAAAACTGTTTTTTTTATGTAGATGTATTGAATAAATATTATTGTATAAGAAAAATATCGTTAAATATTATTTTACTATAATTGGTATATGAAAATATATCCTGATGTAATAACTTGTTGCTTTTTTAATTTGTTTTAGAAAAGACATTTGTTTTATTTTCCTTAAAAAGACAGGCTAATTAATTCCTCTCTTTTTTAAAATCTAGACAGGAAATTTTCCTCTGTCAAATTGTCAAATATTTTAAATCGTCTCTTTTCCATGACGATTTTTAAAAATGATTAATTTTGATTTTCCACAAAGATAAACACCAAAGAAAAACATAACTAAAAGGCTTCCTTTTTTTATATATTTGTTACTTAAGTATTGAATCACTGTGTATGATGTGATATATCAGCTATAACTATGTGAAATTATTTATAGCTAATCTGTTTAGTCTTTCAACCTCTTTGTGCTTTTGTTAAGTTTAATAGTAAAGTCTACATTAATGGCAATCTATACCGTAAATTCTTTTTTCTACCGAAAATTAGGTAGCGTTTTTTCGGGTCAAAGTTTTGAAGTCCTTGAAATATTAATCTAGAAGCAGACAATTAGAATTGGTCGCATAAAACAACTAAAATAAGAAGCAAAAGCCTTTTATTTCATAATGTTTATAGTGGAATTATAGAATTATGATGTATATATGATGAAAATCATGTTATACTTTACGAAGATAGAATCTAATATTTGGCAGTGATAAACGCAACTCTCATGTCCCGTATTTCTTTGTTTCATTGACACATCAAAATCAGAATCATGTATTTAAGCAATTCGTCTTTCTCTTTCTTGATGTTACAACTATTGTTATTCAATTTCACAAATTCCATTCATATGTGTAACAATTTGGCTGAGTCTTTTGCCAGGGATAAAGTTAGCAATTTTATGTAGGTACTGCAATGTTATTTACATATCTTTATTATTTTTGTTTTGATGTTATGACCATTTTAATGTATTTCTATGTACTTCTCTTTTTAATAACCTATTTTAGTCACATCTTTTGCATAGTAAATACGTCATATTATCTGAATATATATGCTACAATAGCCATCTTAATTCTTACCGTCGATACATAACGCTAGTAGCGTTACCAGTATTAGGGCTCATAAAATCAGAAAGGCGTTTTAATATATGAAAATATCTAATTTGCTAATGAAAATATCTAATTTGCTAATGTAAGATCAATAATGCTCATCCAAAGACGAAAGAAATAACAAATTATAAAAGCAAAAAGTTAATTGCATCGCATAAAAAATGTTTACCAAAATAAAGTATTAGGAGTTATATGCAAAAACAAAAAATTCACCTTATTATTTTTCATACGCGTTTGTACTTTTCACGAGGTATATTTCTAGGTTTTGCCGTATTGGCCGCAGTCTTGTGCAATGCGATAGGTTGCTTGAGGGCCGCCAGAAAATTGCACGATGTCTTAATGTATAGTAGCATGCATTGGCTGATGAGTTTCTTCGATACGACACCTATTGGTCGTATTTTGAACAGGTTCTCTAATGATATACAAATTGTGGACATAGCTTTACCACAATTGCTGTATTCATTCATATCTTCGTTCTTCGGGGTAATTTTTTGAACTATTTTTTTTACATGATGCAGTACAAATAAATACGCGCAGGCGGTTTGATTTAAAATATGTATACACATATAAAATAATCACAAAAAGGTTAATTTTCCCATTTCTGTCATGTTAAGGCAATTTTGTATTTTGATAGATGTATGATTAATATTCATTTTAGCTTTGTGTTTGTACTATTGAATAATTAATTGATAAATTCTAATATTCAGCTATTTAAATTTGTCAAATTTGGAACATTTTTTTGCTGTCTCTCTACCTTCACCAATATCACCACTACATATATATGTAGTTATATATACAGGTGCCCCACCGAAAACGAAACAGATTGAATATCTCGAAGGAGAAAACTTTTTTGAAAAAACGCAAAAACAGGTCGATTTTTGATCCAAGGGGGATACCCTTCCATCATATCTTCAACTGTGATACGTCATTCCCCTCCCCTCCATCACTCTAACCATTACAATTTAAATAGGGAAAGTACTAAATACGATACATCATTGAAAAGGTAATTGTACGGAGAATTCAGCAATGTGATTGTTGGTTGCGCTATTTTTGATTTAGCGCCCTCTAGCGGGAAAAAACGGTTACGTATTTCACAATGTGACACATCATTTCAAAGTTAATTTTATTAGCAATTTAATGCACAATTGAAAAAAAATTAAATAATCGAAAAACCTTGCAGAGCTCTAATATTAGAAACTACGAACTTATTAGTTTACAAAAGACGCTGACAGTCTGTACTTGAGAATGATGACAAATAAATGTCAAAAATATTACGTATTTAGTTGCTAATAAAATTAGCTTTGAAATGATGTGTCACATTGTGGAATACGTAACCGTTTTTTTCCCGCTAGAGGGCGCTAAAATCAAAAATAGCGCAACCAACAATCACTTTGCTGAATTCTCCGTACAATTACCTTTTCAATCATGTATCGTATATACTACTTTCCCTATTTAAATTGTAATGGTTAGAGTGATGGAGGGGAGGGGAATGATGTATCAAGTTTTCTCCTTCGAGATATTCAATCTGTTTCGTTTTCGGTGGGGCACCCTGTATATATATATATATATATATATATATTATTTAATAATAATAATAATAGAATTTTATTGCCAAAAAAAAGTATCTTCACGACATTACATACATACACTGTGACCAAAAGGTAACACCTTCAGTTAAGCCGTTATGGCGCCCTGATTTTCCAGGTGTTTAATATTCATAATTTAGTACGAATTAAACGCATTATCATAAGTACAGTTTTATTAACAAAAATGTTGACAGTCTAAAGTACAAATTAGGATTATTGTTTGTGGAAAAGACAGCTATAGCCCGAGTGTTAGGGATTGGAGCGGTGATATTCGAAATATTAGTGGTAACTTTTTTTTGGTTAGGATACATCTGGAAGCAGTGTTAGAAAACTTTTGCTGTATTCATATTAAAATATTATGATTACATATACAGGGTGAGTCATCGCCGCGGGTAAGGCCGATTACGCCTTTATGAGTAAAGATATTTCGAAGCGTTTTTTTTCTTGTGATAGATGCTCATTAGGAGCACATTTTAAAAATATTTTGTATTATATCGAGTGTTCCATAACTTGGTGGCTAACCATAGTTATAGTTTTTTAAATTGAACACCCTATATATTATTGCATTTTTGTATTCCCTGTATAATTTTTAGTCAAAAAGTAATAAGATGGTATAGGCCTAAAATCTAAAGTTTTTGACTTATTCCCATTTTTCTGAAAAATTCAATTTTTGTATAAAATTATATTTCTCGAAAACGACGTATCAGATGGACACAATTTTTTGCAGTATTGTTTACAATAAGAGGTCCTAATAGAAGCATGTTTTATTTTTTTACAGTTACTAAAACTGGATTAAAATTACATAACACGTTTTTGTATAAAATTCATTTTTTTAATGGAACACTTTATCTATCAGTACATTTTTGAATTATTTATTAAATTTTATGTCAGAAACATGTAAGACGTTAATACTTTAAAAGTGACAATTTAATTCATCTGTCAAAAACATGACATTTTAATACACGCTGTGTTAGTTTGCTATCGGATAAAATGCATGTTTGCTAGCGGATAAACTGCATGTTGATTTTCCATGGCAACGAAAATTCAATTCTGACAGTATCGTTCAAATAAATTTCATACATAAACATTTATATTTTTCTCTTTCTTTTGTATATGCATTCAAAGGAATGTTAAATAAAAATATTTCGGTTTATTAATATTAATTAAATGATTCATTAAATTGTCTTACCAAATACCATTCGAGTTTGTGTTTATTTCCGGAACAAACTTTCATTTTGACAAAACTCAAACTTTGTTGCTTAAGGGTAACACGACTCGAACAAATAACAAAAGGTAAAACCGCTTCACCTTCGGTGTCGCGGTTTTACCATGTTATTTGTTCTCGTCAGTTACCAAGCAACAAAGCTTTCGTTCAAAATGAAAGTTTGTCCGGATAAACACAAACTCTTATGGTATTACCCCCGATTATTTCCTTCACCCGTCAAATTTAAATTTTGTCAAATCACAATCAAAACTGAATTTGAAATTAACCAATGAACGGTACCGGTTCTTGATATCAGCGACTATTAGAAATCGACTATTCAAATGTAGGTAACAAATCAAGTATGTATTTTTTCATTAAGTGGCAAACGTGTCAAATAGATGAAAATGTCCGACAAAAAGAGATTTATCGATGTTTCGGATGAAATTATTGATAATCACATCGATTTGACAACTCCGATAAATACAAAGAGAAGTAAAGACAGCGTCTGGAGACAGTTCACGCAGTTTTTTGACGAACGCAAGTATATTTTGGACGAGTCGACGCCAGTAAGTAAACTAAACGAAATTTTGAAAGACTGGGCATGGAACATGAAAAAAGAGAACGGAGATGATTATATGGAGTAAAATGTATGTGGAATTCTACCGCCAAAAGTCTTCAAGAGTTATATTTTAAGAAGCATAACATTAAAATTGATCCTTTTCAAGGAATTGAATTCAAAAGTTCTAGAGATGCTCGTAATAGCAAAAGACGAGTACTGCAAAAACTTCCAGATAAACGAAAGCAAAGTGCGACCTCTTTAAGTATGGACAATTTATTTGATATAATAGACCATTGTGACGAGACAACGCCAAATGGACTTCAAAAAAAATTCTACTATTTAGCTTCCGTGGAACTGGCATGGCGTGGAGGGGAAGGTGTCAACTGCTTGGTACATTACTTCAAAATTGAAATTAGTTGGGAAACGTGGGCCTAATTTTACCTGCGATCGGCTATTTTTGACGCCTAATCCATTTTGGAAGAAGAAAAATTCCTTCTGGTACAAAAACTCGCCTATTGGGAAGAACGAAATTTCGAAATGGACCAAACAAGGAGCAGAATCTACTAGTTTAAATACCAAATGTCTCAAAATTACCAACCATTCTTGCCGTTCAACAGCTGTATCACAATTAGCCAAATCGGGAGTGCCCGAACAATAATTAATAAAAATAACTGGTCATGCCAATGCTTCCTCGATTCAGCCCTATTTACAGATGGACCAACAGCATCACCAACAGATTTTGAATCAGTTACGAGGGAAACAAAACAAGGGACTGGAAACAAGACTTTCCACCTCATCAGAGACGATCGGGAGAAAAACAGAGTTTGTAAAATCATCAGCAACACCAGGAAATATAACATACAATAATTGTGTGTTCAATTTTGGTTCAAAATAATTTATAGTTCTCTTTTCTTAACAGATAATAAAATATGCTTATTTTGCTCATTTTTTACTATGAAACTTGGTTTACGAAGTAATCTTAACAAATATAGCTCGAGCTTGATAAGTAGTCGACTATTACATTGTTTCAATTTTTCTCGTGTGCCTCCTAATTTGACTTAACCAAAATTGGCATTAATAATTAAAGACTAAAGCCCTCGAGCTAAAGCTCTCGTGCTCTAGTCAAATTATTAATGCCAATTTTGGTCTCGTCAAATTGACCGTAGCGCACACTCGAAAAATTGATCACAATGAAATAGTCGACTATTTGTCAAGACTTTTACTGAGCTACTGTTTTTTTTTTTGATATAATTTTGTTGGTTTTTGTATAAAAGTCAATTTTTTCAAATGGGACAGCCTATATATCAGTTCTTTTTGAATTTCTTATTAAATTTCACATCAAAAACGTAAGACATTAATACTTTAAAAGTAACTATTACTGAGCTATTGTCGTTTTTTGATATAATTTTGTCAGTACTATACTATATTAATTAAAACCATAAAACTCACAAAATTATATCAAAAAACGACAATAGCTCACTTATAGTCACTTTTAAAGTATTAACGTCTTACATGTTTTTGATGTGAAATTTAATAAGAAACTCAAAAATGAACTGATATATAGGGTGCTCCAAAACTGACTTTTATACAAAAACGTGTCATGTAATTTTAATCCAGTTTTCTGCACATGTAGTTAGTAACTGTAAAAAAAGTAAAACATGTTTCTATTAATACCTCTTATTATGAACAATACTACAAAAAAATATGCCAATCTAATACGTCGTTTTCGAGAAATATAATTTTATACAAATATTGAATTTTTCAGAAAAATGGGAATAAATCAAAAACTTTAGATTTTAGTCCTATACTATCTTATTACTTTTTGACTAAAAATTATACTGGGAATACAAAAATGCAATAATATATAGGGTGTTCCATTTAAAAAACTATTACTATGGTTAGCCACCAAGTTATGGAACCCTATGTATAATACAAAATATTTTTAAAATGTGCTCCTAATGAGCAGCTATCACAAGAAAAAACCGCTTCGAAATATCTTTAGTCATAAAGGTATAATCGGCCTTACCCGCGGTGATGACTCACCCTGTATGTACATAAAACGTATAAAATAAAGTGATATCATAAAAATGGGATTATTGTTTGTTGAAAAAACAGCTATGTACATCTGCAGTCATCTTACCTTTCACAGCACTGCATCGAGTTACACAGCCTCTGGACTTAAGGCTTGGGGTGTGACTATTTTTGGTAGTAGTTAATATTGATTTAAAGTGTTAATAATAAAATATCAAATTAACTTTCCAGTGGTATAACATATTATTGCAATTTCCATGATAACGTAACTTATACCAAAGGCATCAAATTCTAACTACTTACATTTTGAAAGGTCTTTAATTGAAGATTTATTGAGAAAATTTCTCAAGAATTCCAAGAATTTTCATATTATAATTGTCTTAGCTCATAATAAATATATATATTAGCGAAGGAGTAGAAATGGACATTGTATCGCCTGTAATAATTTTAAGTTCAGTTGCAAAAATTAGAACAGTGTAATTTCTGCAGCTTTTGTTGATTTAAATGTCGTATATCATGGAATTGATATGAATCTGTCACAGTATTATTGTTGGTCGTATGGAATTGCCGACATCTCTGCGATTATTTCTATCAATGAAGCCATCAATTCAAAGTGGTGGTTCAAAGAAAAACAACTCTTAGACCCTTGTTAATCAAGACAGAACTGTATTCCACCAAACTAATCATATTATTATGGGTTAGCAGAAGTTTAATATTCGATATTGTAGAATAAGAAAGAGAGAAAACCAATTTGTGATTATTTTTCTGTTGTATATATTTTATATAAAACCATCGTGTCTATGTAGTAAGAGCTTCATGTTGTTAGTCCATTATTTAGGGTATTATAAATTACGTTTGCATTATTACTAGGGTAACATCTCAGGTTTGATAGAAATACTGCTTTTAGTGTTTTGAAAGTGGTCGGATATTGTTCGAAATGGTATGGTAATTATTTGATCGTAAGAAAATGTGTATTGCTTCATTTTGTTTTCTTTTTTTCTGTTTGGAAATGCTTGAATTTGCTTGTATTTTTATTGCAAACACAACAACCTCCCTGTTATTTATAATTTGGTTGCTTTATCTTCATTTTTTATTTATATGTTGTTTTATATTTTTTCTCTCTATATATAGAGAATAAATCATATATATTATAATATTATATTTGTTTAATCTTTTATACATTATGAAAACTTCCTGTTATGAATTATTTTAAGTTAGAAGCTCTGATAGATATTTTAATTCGTGCAAAATGTGTATACATCGCTTTTTTGGTGTGCTATAGTTTCACTTCAGCTTTTTTTGAAAGAATATTAACAAGACCTTCTTCTTCTTTAATTCATTAACACATTTATCTGAATATTAATTTATATTTATTTTAATAACTACTGGAAGTAATAAGATGATGGTTTTTTAATTTCTAATATACATTTTAATACAATAAAACCTTGTTTTGTATTGAATAAAAGAAATGTTACTAAATATCATTTCTTTGTTCTTAATAATACTAGGCTTTTATTAATAAGGACTTCAATTCAGATGCAGTATCTCCTGAATATATTTTCACAATGTATTTTGCTCCTTAGGAGATGTTCGGTGTTCTATATTAATGCAGATCATGCCACAACTACGCCATAAGATTAAAATAGATAGGTTCAAATCTTTCGCCCGACTTCCGCCATTTCTTGCTGGCTTCGTGTCACAGAATATAGTCGCATTTTATCATGTTCAAAATGACGAATCTTGAGATCAGGGACATAGACTCAGACTATAGGCTACATACAAATTGTTAAAAAAAATGGGCAACGCATTTTAGACAGTTGATAGTGTCTTTACAACTGAAATATATGTAGCTATACAATCCCCGATCATAGGAGATGAATGTTTCTCAAGTAATTTGTAACATACCGAATGTAATCTTCTAACTGTGAACATTCTATTTTTATTTGCATACTGTTTATTACAACGATATTTGTTGCTTTCTAAATACATTCATATATTTGAAGGTATTTGACAGTGGCAATTCCTGTGTTTTTAAGGTTAAGAGCAGAAGAACTAATTCTGAATAAATGAGAAAAATTTTATTAATAACGGGAAATGCGACGTTAGTAACGTCTTCAAAGAAAGCAGAAAAAAGGGAGTGCGCTATCAATTTCCCGTAATTATTTCTGTCATATAATACTATCCACAGCACTAAATCTGTCAACTTGTACTATTATCAAATCACACATACATTCTTTGCTCATCCTTTGGTTAAGCAGTCTTTTTAACGACGGTGTTTTATAACAGTAGTTTACGCTTCACACACAACCCCATGTGGCGCTATCATGTTGTATAACTGGCCGCTAGGTGGATAACGTTAATGCTTTATGGTTTCAACTATAATCAGATATTTTCGTCAATGTTTAGTAATTCAAGGAATAAGTCAACCCGAAATATAACTTTAATTGTAAGCCGTATTTTCAGAAGCAATTTAATTAATGTCTAACTTGAACTGACTTTTTATTTTTGATTACTGCTTATAACTCAAATTTAGCCTGTGCTATATCATTGCAGTTATATACCAACCGTCGCTGGTATTAACATATTCTATCACAACATTAATGATCAATTGGTTCATCTTGAGAGCTCGCTTTTAAAGTTGATGTATCTGTTTTTTTTCTTCGCAACGTCTGTTACTGGTGCGGTGCCTTGTACTTACTGTCAAGGATTCGAACCCCGGTAACTCACGTCCGAGTGCTGAATGTTCTCTATTTTTCACCAATTTGGTCACGCTACAAGCACTGAATTAATAATAACTCATTGTTGCGAAAGCCTGTCCCAATTGGCGTAAAGGTGCTATGTTAATGACTGCTTCTACCTCGAATGACCACTGAGTATAAACTGCAAGAAAAAAAGATAAATCAATAAAATCATTAAAAATATTTATTTTGGTGCAATTACCCATATATATAATTTCTTCAAATTATGGCGCATCTTATCGGGGGAATATGGTTATCTTGTTTTCGGACTGGCGTAATATTTGACAGCATAAAGTCACGATTTTTCCACTCAAAAGTTCTACTACCAAATAAAAGGAACTTAATGAAATATATTTCAAAACTATAACTGGAATTTATTTCATTATTGCTGAACATTATCTGTACCGCAATGTGATAATTAATAGACTATACACAAGACCATAAGCGATCGATTAGAACTCGTTGTAGGTAGTGTGGCCAAGAAAATATTATGAATTCAACACTTAAGTGTGTAGGTTCCCTATAAGAATGCCGGACTTAAAACAGGTTGAATCCAACACTTTGTTGGGGATACAGTTTAAAAGTTCTTCCCTCAAACGGTTTAGAAGTGTAACAGAGAACCCATTAAATACTTTACCCACACTAGATGGCTTCAGTAATTGCGAGATTCATACTCATGAGCTGACTGCCAATATATTTAATATTTACCTATTACAATAAATATAATGCAATTTTTATAATGATCCAACTTTAGCCCAATTCTATTTTGAAAGATAGTATAAACTACTACAGTTGCTAACAAGCCTATGCCGAACAGTATATTCTTCACTAACTTCTTACTGTATCATTTTGTAGTTTTTCGTAAGTGTTTGAAACTTAATATGACTTAACAAGGTTTTATGGTATAAATATAATTATAATTAATATCATATATAACATTAGAGTATTATATACATGTAGGTATAACATCTTCAAACTACCATTAACAAGTTTTTGAGTTGAGAGTAGTTCTATCTTATTTTTCGGAAACTAACTGTTCTCACTGATATTCCCATCACTGTTTGAAGTTTATTGTATTATGTGTATGTTTTTTTTTCTTTTCCACCTTAAAAAGAGAACAACGTTTGGACTTTTTAGCTTTGTCCATATTCTTATCGTCTTTGGCACTGTACGTTGGCACGCTGAACGGTGCCTTTCTGATGCACAACTTGATATTAAGAAACGTAATCAGAGCTCCTTGTACCACCTTTTACGATGTAACACCTGTCGGTAGGATATTGAATCGATTCAGCAAAGACGTTGAAACATTGGATAACGTTCTGCCGATGACATTGAGGGGATGGATAACTTGTTTTTTTGCGGTACATATTTTGCATTCAATTGTCATTTTTAAAAGCGATACGATTAAAGAAAAACGTTAATTATTAGTTTTAAAATAATTATTACACTTAACACTTTGACTGCCTTCCCTAAACATAAATTTGAATTTTTGCTATTTGTTTTCGGTAGTAAAAAGTGTCAATTAAATTTCCAAATCTAATTTTGGGAATGTGTTATGTCAAATGGATATAAGTTGTCGTAAGATTGAATTATAATTATTCAAATCCAAAAAGCGGAATTTACTCGTATCGCCATTCACATCTTACTTTTTTTTAAAGCAGTTATATTTAAATCGATTTTGCTAGATAAAATTAGAATTTCTTCTCTACAAATGACACTGTATTTTGCTTTAATTTATTTTATTATTTATTTATTTATTTTCTTTTGTATTTTCGTTCATATTTCTTGGGATATTCCAAGATTAGATATTACCTACACTTTTAGCCAGGAAATATATGAATATATCATTTTTTGTAATGAAATTAACATAATTTTATAAGTGGCATGCCCAAAGGTATGTATATCACAATTTAAAACCACATTTATCTGGAAATCAAAAAGAAACTTTGAAGACCTATTTATCGCATTGTACAATGCACCAAAACAATTCAAAAAAAGTATTTAGAGGATTTTTTTTGTATTTATATTAGCATAACATTTTTATACATCCATAATATCAGAATATAACACTTATGCAAGTTTTATATGAAAATACGGACTTTTAATGTTGTATACAGGCAGAGCAATTTTTTAAAATTCTTCTATTTTCGTAGTCACCTGGTCACGAGACGATGTATGACGCTTGTTGCCATTTTATTACTTTGTACAAAAGTTATACACAAAATTCCGCATGTATTTCCTTCCAAATTTGCCTTGCTGATAATAAAAATGTTTTGAAGTTAAGGGTTCCACCATTGTTGCCTTCCTTATTATTAGTATAAAGTGGGTTAAATTAACAAGTACCTTGTATTTTCTGTTTTAATTGAGATGGTAAAAACAGAAAGAAATACTATTGAAATGTATGATTTGTTTCCAAGATACTTTCAAAAAACTTTTTACAATACTTTTACATATTCTGAAAGAAAATAATATAGGCAATACTTCTGAACATTTATTATTTTCTATTTTTTGGTATAGTTTAACGTAATTTAAATCTGTTAGATGATCTTCTTTGTTTTTTAGTGTACCATGAACATCAAATTTCTTAAGCTCTGTCATTTATTGAACTTGAAATAGATGATGAACTTTACAGCTTAGATATTTATTACTATTTTTTCAATGCCGATTTAATTATAATTTTATAATTGTAATAACTTTTAAATATTTTAATTGAATTTTATGTTTTTATTTATAATTATAATATGTAAAATATACATACCGTTATATTAAACAAAAGTATGTTTTTATAAATACAAACAAGAAACGCCATCAATAATAAGAAAATTAGCAGTAATGAACATTTTACTTCGGAGACAGTGTATGATTTCTTTTGGGATACAGAATTGACATCTCTGTGTCTCTCAGTGAGATTTGTTTGACTTTGTCAAGTATCAGTATGTTATATGTATTTAATTTAGAACAGAAATTAAACATAAGCAATTTCTTCAATATTATGCTGTTAAGAGGTGCAAAAAAGAAACTACACTAACATATAATACTGCACACCTTTCAGGTATGCCACTATAAAATTATAGCAACATAAAATAATTTGGTGACATCAAGATATTCAATTGTTGTTATCCAGCCGCAATGATAAAAATTTGTTGCATACTGAATTCTCACACAATATGTATTTATATATTTCCGAATTGCATCTTGTAGTGAAAGAAAGTCTTTTTAGATTGTTGCCACCTCTTAACGGGGGTTAATTGCATTTTTGAGGCACACCCTTCCCTATTGCCCTTATCGAATAGTTATTTCTTGTCGTTGTTAGTTGCGAATTTTTGCCTTTTTTTACGACGCATAATCGTGTGATCCATGCTTCTTCACCTTTTCTAGCGGTATCAATATGTTATTCGGAACTAAATTTGACAATAGCTTCGATAAATGCTGCCGCTAAAATTCACAAGCACTTCTTGCACAACATCCTGCGACAGCCCAATCACTTTTTCGACCTGATCCCTATCGGCAGGATACTTGCTAGATTTTCGACTGACATATCCACGCTGGACTGTGAACTTAATTTTAACGTCTACGAAGTAATTGAAAGCAGTTGTATTGTAAGTTTTTGTATTACACAAATAATGAGACCGAATGTTGTAGTGGTATTTAGCTTAGCAGTTATATTTAAAAGAAAAATATATCCTTAAAACAACGTACCTACAATTTTCAATTAAATAAATCCAATAACAAGTTTTAACTCGTATTGAAGCATATTGATCGTGGTGCTATTGATTATATTTACTTTGTTTTTATATTTTGTACAGTGAGGTTCAAAATACAAGGATACTGTTTCAATTTTGAAAACATTTTACGCAAAAGTAACAAACCTTTAGCGACACTGATGTTAATTAATTAAAGTAATTACAATAACTAACAATATTTTAGTTTTATTACTAAGGCTAGTGCAATGAGAACAGAGTATCTGTCTTGGTTTGTAGTTGTAAATTTGTAAATGCACTTAATGATTATGATAATTGAGATTCTTCTAATAGAAATTCTGATTATATCTGATATACTGGTGTCCCAGAATTTTCTATACAGGGAATATTCTCGTTATTTGAGTAGATACAGTGATGAAACAGAAAGTGTTTTAAACAACTAATTTTGTCAACCCGACCCGACCCCATTTCTTTAAATTGCGCCTTCACTTTTATTTTTTTAGTATTTTAAATTCGGTGGTTCAATATGCTGGTAGTTCCTGTCAAATGTATCATTGACATACGTAAATGCAAGTAACGAAAGTGAAAATTTGCTGAAAATCAGTAGATGATAAGGAAACTTACTATTCTTTTCTTGTGAAATAAAACACATATTGCCATCAATACATACTTTTATTTACATAAACCCGGTGTGTACCAGTATATGGTAGCCACTTTGACAATGTTAAATATTATAGTAGATACGTACATGTACCGGCTGTATATGGTCGCTCTCTGTCGATGAAAAATATAAAGGTGCTAAAATAAAACATAATAAAACATTCATGTATAAAATAAGAAACATAATCAAGTGGTCCTTGAGGCTTCAGTGAGAAAAACGATTTTATGAAATGTTAAAAATGACCTCCGCAGACTCCACACAAGGTTTAAAAGGGAGTATTACTTTCATTATAAAGACAGCTAATATTTTGGCTGGTGTAATGTACTGTATGAATTTGATATTTTAGGTGAGACACGTTCAAATATTGGCAATCTGACAGAAAGAAAATTTAAGTAACTTTGCGCAGCGAAGTCCCATCATCAAAATATTTGGTGTGGGTCATTCAGTATCCGTATAATTAGTCCGTTATACGGGCATTGAATGACTCACACCAAGTATTGATGTTAATATTAAAAAAAAGTGAATGCAAACGAAATTACTAATAATTATGCCAATATGCATTTAAACATTTCAATGTTGAGTTTAAAAGGAACTGTACTAACGCCCAACATGTTATGCACTGTATTTGAATTAACGTCTGCAATCGTTTTATGCAAAAGAGGTTGGTGTTATGACATAAGGGTTGTTGACATATTTCCGTTTCAAAAACCAGGTATCTTGAAAAGTTTTTTATGTTTAAAACAGTTTTTATCATTGTACATATTTACATTCTGGGATATCCGATATATATATGCATGCACGGCTATCATCATCAATATTGCTCGACATCGATTATTGAACTGGAGTAACAATACTGTCACTTCAGTTCATTAACTATTGTTACAATAGCTATATTGACACTTATCGCCAATTGTATACCATCTTACCGTACCGTAAATCTTTCTATAGAAGACGATTACTTTTAGTTTAAAAAATGCATTATCCATATTCGCAATTAAGCCCAGAAAACAATTTGGTAAAAGACTAAAGTTAATCGATTGAGTTGCTATTTATACTTTGTGTTTCACATGAAAAATTGATAGTGTTCTTTATTTTGGCCTCCACTGTATATTTGACGTTCTCTTTTAATTTTGATTTTATCGTAACCACCGCTCTTAATTTAATATATATAATATAATAAAATGACTTTTTTAACAATCTCCCATAAATATAATATATTATGCAATGTAACAATAATGTGGAAATGTCTTCGATATCTTTGAAGTGGAGAACTTAAAGAATGTTGGAAATATTTTGATGAAAAATTGTAATTTTGTCTCTATAATTTCAGTTTGCTATCTATAATTGTAAAAGATTAATCAGTTTGTTTTATATTACAATTTTCCCGAATACTTAATAGTCTTGCAATCATTAATATCAGCTAATTTGTTTTTTCTCTATTTTTTTATTATTACCTAATACAGTATTGGATTCTATTCAAAATAGACGTATTTTTCAATTCTAATTTCATTCGTTAATCTTTATCTCAAAATATGTAGCATATAGATAGTAATTTTAACTGCAGTGTCGTGAACGATATAATCCCTTTGTTTGTTTTGCTTTAATTATCCAAGAGTAAAATCGTTTTAGCCACCGAAATGCACCAATAAATAAAATGACGCAAAATTTTCCAGTCCATTTCAATTTATAGTAGTCCCTATTGAAATGTTACATCGTCCGTAGTTCGGTGCTAAAACCATTCTACTTAATGGTTATGCTATATATGTCATAAAAGAATAATTTGTTTTATAAATACTAATAAATGTAGCCTGCCTTACTTTTACTCTCAGCCATGAATTTAATCTTTCATACTTTTTTTTTTGCTCAGTACTCATCCTGTTACAATATTTATGTAATGCTTTCCATTCCATAGTGTGTTAATGATGTGGATGATATCACCTGTGTTTATCGCAATTTTGCACTTGTCTTTGATATGTTGGTGTAATGAACGAATAAACTTGGCTCCAAAATCGTCCATGAAAGCCTAGAAAATAGTTACATTGAGGAGAATTGATGAGAAATGCTGAAACAAATCAAAACCTTATTTATTCAGGAAACAGTTTATAATTTTTTTTTTTATTTATTTGTGATAAATTTGCAAGGCGGTAATATTCTTTTCAAAATTTGCCATAGTTACAGATTTAAAGAAAGGGCTATATCGAATATATCATGTATAAATATTATATGTATGCATTTTTATTGTTAAGACTATTAACAGAGTCTGAACACCTCAGTGGTCATAACTTAAGCCAAGTTTATTTTAATACAAAACAGTCTCACATGTGTTTTAAGTCTTTTAAATAGTACTTTTTTGTAAAATTGAGAAAAATATGCTTTAGATCCAATATCAAAGAAAATGAAAAATTAGTAAATTTAGTCTAAATCGATGAGATTGACGTTACATAACTTGTGCATAAATTTTCCCAAGAGCGGCGTTGCCTGCATCTGCCATTTAAAAATTTTATGTTCAGTTAGACCTTAAACCACAGAACATTAACATATCTTTTTACTGTTGATATGAACACCACCAAGTTTGCCGTTTATTATCGTTCAGCATTCTCTTCTGAACAATCTCAAATACATTTTATGAACGCTATTCATATAAGTTTTAGTTCTTCAACCATACGTTGTGGCCAACTTGCAGTATTATATCAACAGTTTCTCCCTCTAAGCTCGAGACCCACCTTTCTTCTACGGATTATTGGTTAGTTCAAGTTATATTTAACAAAATGTTTACAATATTTATATATATATAAAAGCTAAGTAAGTAATCTTGTTTTGTATTAATTTTTTGAACCATTATTGTAACTTATACTTATAATTTCAGTTTTCTGAAGAAGACATTAATATTAAAAAATGTCGAAACGTTAAAACCTAGTATTTATTGCATTTCGTTAAAAAGGCCTAATACCAAGAATTTACCTACACGTTTATATATATATATACCCATCCCAACATACAATTAATCTTTAGTGTTTCATTTAAAATGACAATATCTATGGAACTTATAACAATATTTATAGAGAGTCTGCAACTTAACCGGGTTGTTCTTGCATGCTAATGTTTACTAGTCTACCAAGCACAGATTACATTGTATATCGCGAGTATTGAGGGTGTGATGAACTGTAATGCACAGTTCGGCTGGAGAAATATAGGTACTCATACTGCATAATTGAGTAAAATGTCGACCCGTTAATGATTTAATATAAGGTTTGTTCAAACCTCCAGTTCTGAACGGTTCTAGAACTAGTGCGCATGTCATTTAAAAAAAGACAAGGTTCAATGTTCGGTTCTTCAGAACTCGTAATTCAGAACAGTTCTTGAATTACGCGTTCTGAAAGACCGAACACTGAACTACTAGTTATCAGAATTTGTAGTTCCAGAACTGCATGGTCCGAACAGTCTTTTTTTTTAAATGACATGCGCACCAGTTCTAGAACCGTTCAGAACTGGAGGTTTGAACAAACCTATAATGTAGTGCAATAAAGTAACCATGTTCATTCCATTTTACTAAAAAAAACATTTTTCATTAGCTGCATTTTACAGTTGAATTGCAAAAATTCTTCAGATGCAGTTGTTTAAATTGTAGTTTCGAAAAAGCTAAACAAATCAGAAATTTGTTGATGTAACGCTTGCCCAGTATCATAAATCGGATTGATTTATTTATTATACTGAGTGAAATGCATCTGCAACAGTGTTTTGCATTCAATTCGATTTTGACATTTGTTTTTTTTTGTTTTAAAAAATTATTATTCCTATAAACAATTTTTTTCGATTTCTAGCTTTGTCCATTGTTATTTGGGAATTTATATACGCTAGAGGATATATTGAAAATGCAAAAAGGCTTCACGCGCTTCTATTAGCTAACGTCGTCCGACTCCCCATGAAGTTTTTTGACATGACACCCATCGGTAGAATACTGTCTAGATTTTCCACAGATATTAATGCGATCGATTTAGCCTTACCACACATTATCAAAGTGTTCATATCGAACACTTTCAAGGTTTGTCCAAATAAACTATCTTTTCTTATCGTCTCCTGTCTTTGTATTTGTTGGCGAAAATGAATTAAAATAACTACATGCGCAATTATTAGTAGGTATGTTAGTAGATACAAAAGTGTTAGTTGCAAATATATACTTGTTTTAGATATTGTTGTTAAATTTATTACAGAGAATTTATAAAATTATTAGAGCTTACACTGTCTATTGTATTTCTCTTTCAGTGTATATATTTTACAGGATTGGGTGATAACTATATTATTATCGCAGTTACTAGAATTTGTTTATTGTCGAGAGTATTTGTTATTAGAAACATTTGTTGTGTTATGTAGAATTGTACGCGTGTATATTGTTTTGAAGTATATATTATTTATTTATATATTAATTTAAAAGTAGCCCATCACGTTAAAAAGTGCTGTCTGTCCAAATTATATACTTTTCAAACGTTTACTTTTCAATGTTCATAATAATGACAAAATACCAATTGCACCACCATCAGTTTATAGCTGACTTCCAGATTAATATAAATTTACGTTACTGCAGGAGTTTAACCTTCGCTCAAAAACGTAAAAACACCAGTGTGATACAGCCCTTCATTGTAGTTTTGACACTTCTTCGTTTCTTGCATAAATTTCTATAATATTGGACGCAAGGTTGGTATTTCTATTAGTTTCGTACATGTCTCAAAAGCAGTAATATTGTCGAAAATGTTACTTTGTAATAGTACGGCTTTATTCTTGGGCACCATATGTAATAGTACGGCCCTAAAGTTGGTTGACATATGTATTAGTACGTCTTTAAACTTGACTGTAATTAATAAAGTAATTAAGTTGTTCTTTTGTGAGAGAAATTTTAGGTTTTTAAACAGGCTCGAATTTAATAGTGAAATTAATTAACTTATTGAACACTCCTCGTTACTAGCTCAGATAATAGGTCGGTTCGCATGAGAATCTTAATTTCAAGTCGGTTCGGGTATTAAGACACTAAGATTATTTTTATAGACGTACTATTTTTATAATCCAGATTTTTATGTTAAGGTAACCAAATAAGATGCAAAATGATATTTAAATATTATGAATATATTGATTAAAAAACAAACAACAAAGATCAGCTTACAAAACAAATATTACAAAGCGAAACACAATTAAAATGGTATGTATCAATACAAAATACGCATAAGTTACAAAATAGGCAGATATAATAGGTTAACAAGACGATGGTGCCTTACTTAGACAATATACCGTGAATTTAACTAGATGTTAAATTATTGGTCACGTAAAATGCATGCATAATATAGACCTCTAATTAGATTACACGTTGGGTACCTTTATGATGATGCTATGAAGATGAAGCGGCGTTCCCATTCGTTGATACTGGTAGCTTCCCGGGATAGATTGATGCCGTCTTCGTGGCCTGAACTGGGGCACACACTCGTTTTAATTTTACTTTTGCCTCGCGTGGCACACTATTTGATTTATTGTAAATATATCTATTTTCTCACTAGGCTTTTCTTTTTACTTAAGGAGTGCTTTGAATTACTATATTTTTATTAGCACTATTAACCTGCGAGATCGTTCCCTGTGAACTTATAAACGCCAGGAAATTTCTTCTGATGCGTTTATAATTAACTGGATGGGGTCCAGCCGATTTAGTTATTCGACAAGAGGGACCTGCTTCTTTGCTAGTCAGGGAACGTCTAACTGCCTCTTCGCCGCTTAAGGTGCGTCTCTCGGTATTCTTTACGGGTATTCCCCGCGCCACTCTTAGGGACTTTACTTCTTTTCCAACTTGTTCGTGAGAAAAAGCACTTCGTAACATGTTTGTTTATTTAGCATTCAAGGTTGACGACACATGTGTTTCTTTTATATAGATACATCTACGCACTCTTTTTTTTTTAACACCACAAATATATACAGAATTTACATGGAGACATTTTAAGAAAGAATATAATGATTTAATACAAATAAATGAATAATATATGTTTCCCGATCTGTGTTGATTAATTATATACATTAATTTCATGATATCATTACCTTAACATAAGTATCTTTGATGTTATTATATTTATATTTTATTTATGATATACAGGGCCTACCGTTACAACTTTATGTATTTATCTATATTTATATTCACTCTTCTGTAGAGAAATCATTGTGTAAATAATAATTTGATTGATAAACAAAAAAAATTAGAAAAAATAATAAAATTGGCCACGTTTACGTTTATCGTTAAACTAATATCACTTCTTTTCTTCTAACTTGAAAACGTGCCCTTCTACTGCCGATATCTTCAGAACTATAACTTCTTCTTTTATACTTGAAACACTCTGCTTCAGTTATATTAAAAAAACAGCAACCTTAAAGATGTTCTTTGGGATAATGGGCGAAACATCGGTAGTTGCAGAAGAGACGACGACAATCCGTAAGTTAAGGAGGTCATAATTGATATCGAATATTTATTTTGAGAGGCTGTTGCAACAAATGGCACTAAATCTAGTACAATCTTGTATGCAATAAAATCACTTAGTTCTTATTTAAGCAATCCTTTATTCGCTTATCTATAACAAAGTTTATTACTGCTGATGCCATTGTAATTTGTGCATTCAAACATATTTAAACGAGTTTGATTTAACTATAGGTGGTGCAATCGGCATTAATTAAGTAAATTAATTAAGAGCTACACGTGACTCAAGTACTGTATGTATGCATTTATTATTTAAAACACAGTAATTAGTTTTTTGAAGACAGGCGAATATGTCACATACAGATGTCGTAGTAACCTACATACACTAAAAGTACCAGAAGTCACTCCCATGATAAGAGTAAAAAACATATCTAAATAGAAACATGCATCAGCATGCATTGAAAAACGTCAATATATATGTACACTATGTTACAATTTAAATGTGAATGTGAAAACATTTTTAGCAGCACCCCGCATATCACCGGTGTATTGTTTGTGGTATCGATAAGTATACAGTTATTTAAATACAAATATGTAATTTTTAATGATTGCATTTGTAAATATCAAAACAAATAAGGAAAATATATTCAATTCAAAATAAATATGAATACGTATATTTACGGAATGATTCATATGAACAAGTTTATCTTTTAAAGTGGAACGTCCACGAAGTACTACTACTATTATATATGACTGAAATATTTGTATTTAAATAACTCTGTATGCTTATCGATACCACACACAATACACCGATGATATATGGGTTGCTGCTAAAAATGTTTTCACATTCGTATTTAATTTGAAACATATTGTACACCAGAAACATCACATTAATGTGTCTCTGTCACTGACGTTTTTTTGAATCTGTAGTAAAGGAATTAAAATTTTACAGTTTTAACAACTAACATTACAAACGCCTCCTCAATACAATAGCTCACGGTGTTCAATTATTTATTATTCATAATTTGCTTACATGTATCATTAGTAGTGATCGGCATTTCTAATAATTGAAAAGTCTACAATTTGTTTAAGAAGCATTTCTGGCGCATTTGCATATTTTCTTGCATTTTAGACAAGGAAATATCATTTGAAGTTTGCTCAGAATTACAACATATATTATATGTAAATTATTGTACATCCAGGGACTTGGTTTATGTCCCCTGAATCAAATTTTGGCGGATGGGTAACCACTTTACTCCAAATGTGTATATATGATTTTTATGTTACGATTATACAAGTATGTTGGCAACCATTAAAGCACTTAATTAACTTTATTTGCACCTGTTTCGTTACATTTGGCCTCATTAACGCACCTATACACCTGGTAACTATATTTGTAGCTTTGCACATTGATAGGCACACTATGCTTTGTAGTATTCTGTAGAGTGGGTCCAAAAGCCACACACATGTTATAATAGAATTTTAATTTTTACGTTTCTAGCTTTGACTGTTGTTACATGGGATTTGGTAATCGCCCGAAACGTTATTGACTGTGGAAACAGGCTTCATACTGTCTTATTAACAAATGTGCTCAGACTTTCCACGAAATTCTTTGATACGACGCCCGTTGGTAGAATCTTGTCTAGGTTTTCTGGCGATATTTTCATAATCGACTGTGTATTACCGCGTATTTTAATAGGTGTTCTATCGCTTACATACAAGGTTTGTCAAAAGTAGCCCATTATGTTAGAAACTGTTTGACATGATATGGAAGTCTATACCCTTTTCTTTAATACTCTTTCTTTTTATTTATTACTTTTTCCCTGCAAGAAATTCAAAATTTAATTTTACTGTAGTACGAAAAAAAAATAATAAAATATAAATGTTCTTTAAATATACAATTTTTTGGCGTAAGTAGCACTTTCATTAAAGAGTTCTCTCTCTCTCTCAGTGTATTAGACATATTTTTAAAAGTTGTAATAGTAAAATGTAAGTATTTAACAAACATTTTTTAGTAATATGACGACAGTGAAATTAAAACTATTGGGCATCTGAGTAAAGTGTTAAAATCGACAGTTCTGGGCTGTTCACTTTACTTAACTGCTTCAGAAGTTGAACGAAATACACTAAAAATACCGTTACCACGCTAATGCTCAAAAAGCTAAATACGAATTTCGACAACTATGCTGTCCTCATCAGTAACACTGGTTAATAAAAACCGCGTTGTTTAGGATAGTTTAGCGCATACAAAAGCAGTAATTTGAAATTTACGTAGATGGCTTATTTAAAATGTACATTTTAAATAAAGTTCTGTATGCGCTACGGTATACAGGCAAAGCGGGTTTTTATATTAGTCAGTGTTACTGATGATGAGAACACAGTTGCCAAAATAGGTATTTAGCTTTTTATGCATTCATGTGGTAACAGTGTTCTTAGTGTATTTTGTTTAGTACTAAGCCAGGCACCAAATTAGCTGTGTCGGAAATTAACTACCCATAATAAAAGAAAACGTACAAATAAAAATTATTTTCGGTGGCATATTTTTACGTTTTCTACTTAGCCATGACACAAAATATATCAATGCAAATCATTAACAGGGATCTGTAGTTTTATTAACACTACATGTGCTAAGTTTAGTATAATGTGTAGCTTATATACCGTATGTGTCAATTTTCATTAGGTATAGGATTCAATCTTTACGTGCGATTTATACGTATACAAATAATACATGGCAACGTGTGTCACCTCTACCGTCCGTCACCAATCCCGGCAACAATCGACATTACATCGAGTTTCTCCGATCTCCCCACCAGATTTTACATTCAATCTTTAGCTGCAAACACGTTGCGATCTAGTCCAGTCTGCAATAAAACCCGTCTTATTACTGGAACGGGAAACATCAAATGGCCGCCGCGATCTCCGGATCTAGTAGTTTATTATTATTTTCAGAATCCTTTTTTATTTACCTTATTTTTAATTTTATTAGAATTACGCTTTTGTTTGTGTCATGCAGCGTGAACGCAGCTTAATAATTCTCTGCATTTACTGAAAGGAAAAAGAAAAAGAAAACCTTGCAACGCGTAATTATTTCTGAACGCATTACAAACATCCAAGTCAGTGGTCCAACAGTTACTGCTATAAAGCTTGAATCGGTCGCGCTCGCATTGGAGAGGAAAGTATGGGGTGCCATGTTGTCACGTATTGCATGAATTAATCGCCTATGGCTAATGAAAATTGACACATGCTGTATGTAAAGTATATTCCTGACAAAAAGTCGATGTTTAAAAATTATTCATGAAAGGGTACTTGCAGTGTATTGGGAAAGCACAACATCTGATTTTCAAGTAAAATTTTGGCCTGGACTCTTTCGATGAGTAGAAAGTCAATTTACGATGATCCAATGGCCGAACAATGAAATTCCTGACAAATATCATATTCTGTATATCAGCGCAATTACACTTTTAGATTAAACGTTCTGTACATGAAAAATAATATAGACACTACTAATTACTACTTAATTTACATGTACAACAGTTAACAAACATTTAAAAAACAAAAAGAATAATTATTACTGTCAGAATTATAGATAAATAAAATCGTTGACATCTTTTCACATTTGAAGTATCCTTTGCGTGATTCAGTGTATTTCCATTGACATGTATTTCTGCAGACTGAATAATTTATAATAACCAGACGGGTTTCCCCAATACAGTAATCCATATGTTGTATTACAGTTGAATATCTGAAAGTATGTAAGATTTGCTATCTGCTTCGTAACTAATATGTTAATATTAGTTCAGCTCTCGTCCATATACATGCCTAAAAATATTCCACTAAATTTGGATACACTTCTTAAAAAATAGTTTTTGTGTTTTATCGTTTTTTCGGTTTAGTTTAGGCATAGATGTATTACTTCATGGAGGATCCTCTTTTCAAGATTGTGATATCACTTGCAATAGACACGTACTTCAGTATCCTTAATATTATGGAGTGAGTGATTAACATTGATGCTAAAAAGAAGAGGACTCAAAATGTATCCTTGTAGGACACCACTTCATACCAATTTGTTCTCTTCTATTTGATAAGTATTATTTCTACAGTTTCTAAATAGACATCTAAACCCATAATGTTCAATTTCATTGTAGTAGATAGCTATCTAGTAAACGCTTTAATTAAATAAAGCCAAAGAAGACAATGACTCAAAAATTTTGTATGGAAAAACTAGCTGCAAAGTGTGAAGAAGATGCTCCATTTTATTTCCAAGCTTATTTTAATGTGAACTCTTTTGATGATGTAGCAGAAAATGCATTGGCTATGTTCAAGAGTCGGAATAGCCTGTCAATGTTTAAAAGGTGGTACAAAAAACGAAAATTTGATACTTCCAAATTGGTCCTTACGTGTCTCTGTTAGTGCTAATGAAATCTGTGTATCTAAAATAAGTATCATAAAAGTTTTGCATGACGATTGAGATATGAAAAATGTGTCTAGAGGAAACTCCCCACATTCTTATTTGCAAAAAGACTTTTGCCGCACGTTAATTGTCAGTGATTAATTGTCAATTTTCAGCACAAGGCATAATCAATAACTCACATACTTTTACCTAGTAGTCTAAGATTTCGCCGTTAAATTTCCCAGAAACCTAAGAAAGCATGTCATGGTAATGAATTTTGCATCTCATGAAATACTCTAAGAAGTTGTTGGATTCGAGGTTTTTTTCCATGGCTAGGTTGATAAACACGAAAATAGTCCCGTGTATATAAAATAAAAATACTTTGAATTTATGCTCTTCATGTGTTCGGTTTATATTTTTGCTGTTAATGACACTCTAACTGAAATTTATCTACCAATGGGTTTTAAAATCTATATATTTAGTCTCTCTACAAAGTAACTATCATATATTAAGTTAGAGAACGATTTTGTTTTCCCTACCTAGCCCCACTAACGCATATATTCTGCAAATAATTATGTTGCTTTGCACATTAGTACCAACACGATACTGTCGAGTGGATTGTGTTAGGGCTAAAATCGTATTTATTTGTTTACCTTGTTTTTACATTTCTAGCCTTGAGTGTTTTTGGCATGGAATTGATATTTAACGTGGAAATTATTGAATGTGCAAAAAGGCTTCACGCTGATTTACTAGCAAATGTGCTGAGACTTCCCATGAGGTTCTTCGATAAGACGCCGCAAGGTAGAATCTTGTCTAGATTTTCCGGCGATATTTTCATGGTCGACTATATGTTACCGAGCTGTATGCTGTTTCTTGTGAGATGCTTATACGAGGTTTGTCAAAAATAGCCGCATTTTCATGTTACTATTCTATACAGCATTATACTTAAGAGATATCAAATATTTGTATTGATGATAATTAGGGATCAGAAGTCAGGTTTCCATTCCAGAACTGGATTTAAATGAATAATGTAATTCGAATTGGGCACAGTAATAGCAGTAATACAAGAACATGTAACAAGCTGTACATTCTGTATTTAATATTCTAATGTACAATACGAATTTTTCGGCAACCTTGCCTTCAATAAAAATACATAGATAGTTACATCTATCACGGCGAATGTAGGGGACCACAGCACAGCCTTTAAGTATTTTAGTGAAATCGTAAGCGCTGTGTGTAGCGGACTGATCTATTGTTTATTTTTATTGGTTACGTGTATTCTATTGCGTAAGCATGTCCTTTGAAACATGGATAAAAGTTTTACTTGCGCTGGCGTTCGACGGTTTCACTCGGATGCAAAATTTGCAGTGTATTACTATCGTGACGAGCATGTGTCGTCGGATACACATGAACAACGTATTGCTGGCTTTGCAACTGTGTATGAAAATATTTAATTCGAATCTACTTAAAGCGCTGGTAGCGCATAACATTCTGTGAAATACTGTTAATCATTCTGAGTTTACTCATTTTTAACAAAATTGTGTAAAAGGTAAATATAGGAACTTGGGTGTGCCCGAGGAATCTACTTTGAGAAAATATTTGTCCTCGATGTACGATGAAATTAAAACTTTATTTATCTATGACATAAACAATACAGATATTTGGGTGTCAGTAGGTGAAACTATTGATGTCAAAGGATGCAATATTGCAAATATGTATTCTGTTCGGTTCGAAAGAACTAATGCAGAATCCACATCATATAACGTCACTTCGTGTTTGAAATCGCTATGAGGTAAAAAGCACTATAAAATTAAAGAAAAAGTGTTATTATTTGTAATATATGGAGAAGCATATATGAAGGCGGCTGGTCGGCTCTTACAACAACTATAAAGTAGTTTGACACGGTATTACATGTTTCGCATGTTGTCATCGTCAGTTCGTTTCCCAATTATCTGCTGCTGGTGCTGATAATGTCAAACAAAAATTTGAAGCAGTTCTAATAACAATCCAAAAATACGTCCTGTAGGCCGAATTGTTGACTTGTTTACTGATAAAGAAGTACGTTTTTCCCAACCGGGGATAAAATGTGCTTGCACTAAACAACTTTTTGTACTTTTAAATATGCCCCTATTACAACGGTAGATGTAAAACGGTCATCGTCAATGTATAGATGTATTTACGGAACGCATATGGAACAATTAAACTGTCAGGATATGTTTTATTTACTGTTACTTGGTAAGTACTTCTTGCTCTATAAGTATTATGATGAGCGTGTGAAAAACATCAAATCGAAATTTATGATGTTCTCGATGCGCCCCTGAAATTGACGTCATGTAAACCTGACTTTCGATCCCTAATTATAATTAACATGTTTATCTTCAAAATTAAATATGGAGAATAAATTAATTCATTACTGATATTGTCGAGACGCTTATTCGTATGACAACAATGATTTATTCGAACACGATAACTCGCAATTCGGCAACACTTAATAATTTCTTCTACTAGTAAAAAGTAATAATGAGGATAACAATGTTACTTACTATATTAATTTTGAACAAAAGTTTTCTGTTTTAGCATATTAATTAATAAAGTTTTAAAAAGTTCTTTAAATTTAGAACTAAATATGTAGATCTGTTTCTTTGATTATGTGCTCGTTGTTTTATGCAAAAAACGCATAAAAATTATTATCATTAACTTTAGCAGCACTTGAGTTATCCATTGGTGCTAATCTACAAATTAAATATTTACTGCTAGTGCATTTCATATTAGTGCTTCTTTTCAAATGGTGATAATTTCTTCGGATGTTCAATTTCTATCGGTCGTCCTGTTTTTTTTTATTATTAGAAATTTGCTAACTGATCTGTATGACATGTGCATGTCTAGATTAATGTTATATTTATTGAATGTGTAGAAACTTACAAAATTTATACATTACGGCGAACGGGTGGCCCTGTGGTAAGATCTTCTAGGCCTTGTAGTGGACATTGCGCATTTCTTAAATAATAGGCTCGAACGTCCAAGATGAGAGAGATTTTAATCAACAGTTCCATCTAGCGGCGTTAAGTTGAACAAACCGATTAACTTGAATTGTGCACTCCAGAAACAAAAATTGAATTAATATGCCAATATGGAGAACTTTTAATGAAGGATAATTACGTGAAACAATTGTACATATATATTATTTGCAATACATGGTATTTCTGTGCAATATGATGTATAGCTATATAAATAATATACATACTATACAATATTTATCCAATGAGACATGTTTCATATTTGAAGATTTATTGTTACAACCTCGTCATCAAAAATATTTTATCAATTTACCCAAATCGTACTCTGAATTCATGTCATTATGCTTGCTGCTGCTGTAGGATCAGTAGTTCATATATTTCTTCGTTTTTTTTCTGGTGAAGGGTTCGTTTCATAAAGAACTTTTCGCTAATTTTCTCTCCAATTTTATTTTTAAGTAATTCGTTTGAACTGATGTAGGACATCTTTTTATAAATTAATATTGTCTATTATATAATCTATGGTAAATAAGTAAATAAAACAGAAAAAGTATTGCTCGTAATATATTCATATTTTTCAATTATACTGTTAGTAGTTTCGAGTACACTGCTATCACAAACAGTGGATGTTTTGACTACAATGTTGGAAGCAATGTGCCGCCCAATCTATAAAAAATTTCAACGAGATGTGCTTGCAAATAAAATTGTATTCCCATTCACGCAAGTTTTCACGTACATATATTGTCAGCTGACCAAATTATAATAACCAATCAAATGGCTTTATACTTTCAGTTTTTTGTAAGCGAGACATTGCATTGGTCAGAAACATTCAACCTCTTATTTGAAATTCTGGATGTGAAGGTGTATAATATGCATTAAAAAATACTTTATAATTTCTTGATTCTGTTCTTAGTCTATGTCACTTTTTTCATTACGGGTCCTCGCATTTGTTTTTGTTTAATTTTTTTGGTAAGTCTTGCCATGACAATCATTATAATTGCTAGAATCTGCCTATTGGATAAACTCTGGATTAATAAAACTTGCCACATTACCATAATAGTACACAGCTAGGCAAACCTTCCTTCTTACAATTTTATCATCATATTAAATCGGCATATATTTCTATTATTCTTTCTTTCTCGCCTTCTATTTTCCGCCCATTCTTTCCATATTATTCTATTTTGTCCCTGTTCTTTCTACATATACCCTCTTTGTCATTCTATTTAGTTCCATCCTAAGGCGGTATCAATGCCAGTTTATTTTGCTCCTAATTGGGTTCTTACTTTAGTGTTTCTTTTACTATTTCATTTCTTATTTTGTCTAAGTGTGCTTTGCTGTCTTTTTTTCTGAGATATCTCAACCGAAATACATTAATTTTGCTATTGTGTTTCTCTTGTAATGTGAAAATATCGGTGGTATCTACTATAATATTATATACAGATTGGCGTAGTTAAAAGTTAATATGCATCTTCAAATACACACACATAAACATGTACCTATGTATGTATGTATACAACAGTTCAAGAAAGAGGGGAGACCGAAAGCATGCGCGCATGGCATTCGTTCCGTATCTTTGGAGCGTGAACTACATTCTGTCTGAGCAAACTCGCAAATATTAAAATAAAATGCCCTTAACTGTCGAGGAAAAAATACAGATTGTGTTTATGGTATGCGAAGGATAATTCGTACAAAGACGTGCAAAATTTATTTGTTGCGGCGTATGAAAATCGTCCACCTCCCTCTGTCTGAAATGCTACCGAATGTACGAAATGGGTTTTATAATCGTTTAGGGTACTGCTTGATGCAAGAGGGACAGACATTCGAACATCTTCAACATTAAATTTTGTATAATTCATTAAGTATAATATTTTGTTTCGTTTTAAATGTGAGAATTTTATTTAATTTTTTATAAGAATTTTATTTTAGTTACAAATTTTATAGTTTTGTTTCAGTTCAATGTTAATACATTATACATCAGTTACCAAAATATTATACAAAAGCCGTACATAGCGAAGCAATTCTTTAAAGCAAACGTCTGCATACTAACTTTCAACGTTTTGCACTGAAGCCTCGGTAACTCGGTACCCGGTCCCGATCTGTACTCCCCTACTATCGTACCCCTCCATTTCATGTTTGCATGCACATGTGTGCGTGTCTGTGTTTCCCTATATCTACTTTTATTTCAGTCAAACGGTATAGTTTCCTAAACCACTTCTCCTTTCTAGTAACTGTTTTTAATGTAATGCACAGATTTTATATTGTTTACTTAATCATGAAAGAAGAGAATTTTGAGAAAAATAATATATTATTCTTCACGACTATTGAATAATGCATACGTTCCTATTGAAATTAAATTAAATTAAATAATGACATCAATTCCACGCCTTGTGGATTCCAAACTGGAATCCACGGGTTCTCGACCAATCATGCCCTCGAACTTACGGAATCTACGGCCAGATTATCGAATCAGATTCCCTTGCTGAAACATTAAGCGCAGTCGCAAAGTAACCATGAAAAAAGTCCTTACATTTTAAAACGTCAAATATCTGTTGCTGACATTTCGCATTGAAAATCTATAATATATATAATACTTCACTAATTTTTTTTTCGTATAGTCGTGGAAAAAGTATAGACTCCTACTCGCACATAATAGCTATTATTCAAGAGGATGTTGCGACAATGGATGTTTTCTCGCACTATTTTTTAATTTCATTCTAATGTTTCCATCATCTGTAAACATGTATTCGTAGTTTGTTTCTACCTTACTTCAATTTCTTTGCATTTTGACCTTGCTCTGTTATTTTCATTTGGATTTATTATCATTATTTTGCTTTTTTCTGTATTTATAGACATTTTCATTTTTCTCTATGTTATGTCTGTCTGTATTCTGCAATCAACATATTATTCGCCTACATCAGTACTTTTATTTTTACTAGTTGTAATCTGTCCTATTGTTATTCTCTGTTCAACTCCTGCTGTGGTTGTTATTACTTCATTTATTACTATTATAAAGAGCAATGGACTTTACTATTCTTATTCATTAAAACTAAATTCCAAACTCTAAAGCTAAACGTGGATCAACTTTTATCTCTGATGATAACAGTAGTAACGAAATTTGTTCCAAAATACATTTGAAAACATACAGAAATACTTTTTCTAATTTATTACGCTTATTTTAACATGGACTAGATTAATTTTGAAAATAAGATTTCCTTCATACATAATTCTTCAATGATTTTAATTCCTTGTTTTCAATAGAAATCCACGAGGGTAAGTATTTGTATAGTAATAATTCAAAACCAAGCACGAATATTGCCTAATTTTCAGCTTTTACTAATCACTATTAACATCTAACATTTATTCTGACTTACTACCGCTTACATAGAAAGCTTGTACTTAACTTTTTTGTGTGTAAATTCACCTGTATTATACATTTTGTAGTTACTACATTAGAGGCCGTAGTGATCTTGGCGCTTTCGTCAAACATGTCTTGGCCCTAACCACATCGTTTTTTCGAACTTTTCAGCGATTGGTGCTATATTTACCGAACTAGCGCCGGAACTGGGCTGTTGGTACGCGGCCTTCGCATTACACAATTCACTATTACACGGTGTGTTAAGGGCGCCGCTGAATTTCTTTGACGTTACGCCTCAGGGCAGAATTTTGGCTAGATTTTCTAAAGACATTGAAGATTTGGATACAGATCTGCCGTTCATTGTTTCTGATGGAACCTATTGTCTCTTCGAGGTACTGCCCATGTCTTTTATTTCAAGAAACCAAAAAAAAAAAGCTCAAATAGAGACTTAATAGAAGATTAATGTAATGAGCATATATAAATAATACAATTTAATATTAAAATGCAAAAGTACGGCGAAAATGAAACAACTACAACACAGCATTAATAAAGCACCTAACCGCATGTCAAAGCATGATTTTGATCACTACATTTATAGTCTGATATCACTGTGGTAAACTACAACATAAGAAAATATAACTACGAAAACAAGATTATTTCAAGTATTTGTCTTCTAAGTAATAGAAGCTTATAAATTATTATACGCGATTTAATGTAAACATTACATAGTAGAATACTCTCGAAATTTAGAGGTATTATTACAAGGAGATAAAGATAATCAAAGTGTTATTATTAATTTAAGTTACAGTGGTTATTGTAAATTAGCGTACGACCATAGCTAATTACATATATTTCCTATTAGAATCCGAAATGATATAAAATGTCAAATTTAAAAAAAAAATATCGATAATAAGCAGTGCCTCGATATGTTAAAACACAACATTAAAGTGAAATGCAGGTATAATAACATATAACATTTCTAATTTCACGTTATATATTCAAACTGACAATTACATTGTTAACTTAAGAATTTGAAATATTTATTCCAAGAAATTAAATCATTTTGAATGGAACTATTCTTACATTTTTTGACTAAATAACACTCCAATTTTCTATTCTGTGGATCTCAGTTATAAAAACATTACTATTCTCAATTCAAACATATCTTTTATTTACCTTAAATATATCGAATGATTGTTCCAAGACAGTTAAATGAAAAATGACATATGCTCCCTTGCTCCCGCCCTCATTTGCCGCCCTTATTTCCCAACCTCAATTTCAATCAAATGTTTGTTTACTTTTCCAATGGAATGCAGTCCTTGAATACTATAATACTCAACGTTTTCTTACCCCAAAAAACTGACGTTTTGGCTATAACTGTGGCTATCACAAAACTACCAAAAATAGTATATATTATTATTATCTGTGCGTTGTTCTATTCTTTCCTCGTAGATAATTCCATATAGGGTGCCTTTATAATCAGAGTAGTGACACTGAAGAGATTAGTTTTGACACCCTTGACGCAAATTGTATCTACATAACGGCACAGTCTATGATAAAGTCGTCTTGTACAAAAATGAATTTTACAGTCACATTCTTATCTTTATTTATCACGTTTTTTAAAATACATATCCATTTAATACGCAAATTATAGGTTACTATATCAATCCATATAACCATAGGTTATTATACCAATTGATGACATATACAGGGTACCCACATTTAGCTGATTTGGTTTCTATTGATTTCCTATCTTTTATCACCACTCTCATTATAAAGGCACTCTAGTCCCATGCAACGTTAAGGCTGCCTAATCCAAACAACTCTTTGCCTGATGCTGGTTATCAAAATAGCATATATCAAAACATGATTTTATTTGGTTATGATGCATATCATATAATTTTTGATTGTACAGAACTACGTCACATATGGACATAAGCATACAATATGAGAGATAGGGAATGAGGCTACATTTAGATAAGCTGTCGTTTTATCAACCTTAAGGCCTTTCGTTTTACATCTGCTTCACTTCGCTTATGACGTCAACTGAAATTCCACGGAAATGCTACTGCAAGTGAAACGTTTCAGTAAAAGTGAGACGCGTTATATTTACTTCAGATTTTGTTCAAGCGCTTCAGTAAAGTGCATCATAGAGTGCATTTCCACATCACATAATTTTTAAAACGAAAGGGATTCGCAACTGAAGTGAAGTGAAACATCAGAAGCGCATGTAAAACGAAAGGCCTTCTTGTATCCCGCATATTTTATATCAACTTGGAGTTCTAATACGAAGTATAATTATTATCTGTGCGTACGACCAAGTCTATGGCAAATGTTTGTCAAATTTAACGAATATAATTGAATAAATTTGTTATATATTGAATAGACAATCGATTATATCTAGTAGTACTGTGATCATTAAAATCTCCAACCCCGAAATTTGCAGTCTCCACGTTTTCTGATTACTGAAAATATGGATTCTCGATTATGTCTATCCGACACCACGATTATGCCTGTGCTTATATTCCTAATCGGAAGAACTGATTAGTCTTTGAAACACATCGGTAAATCAAAATTTCCACTTTACCTTAGCGAAAAAATCATATTCTCCCTTTTCTGTACAGTTCGAAGTAGGTACTTACCTACTTAGAACTCAGTTTGGAAAAACTTGAATGAATAAAAGAAATTTCAAAGTTCACAAATTTGGTCTAAAGTTAATTTCAAATCATTTATGAAGAATAATAATTTTTAAAAGAAAATCGGACCACGCATGCGTATAAGAAAGTCGTCTGGTGCCTATATCATCATATTTCTAAAAAGACTTGGTTCGGCATAACCCCAGATTCTTTAAATCTTAGAATGGAAAGAAGGCATTTTGTCGAATTCGTGCTTGTTAGAAAACTAAAATATGTCGCTTTGGAGCAAACATATTTTAAATTGAAATTAAATTAGCCTTGAAAAACACTAGTTCCAACAGAATAATTTAACTTTTTAGTTCGAAAATACCGATTCATTTTTGCCAATTAATTTCACTTTCATAACGTATAAAAATCTACGGAAATATAAACAGAGGCAACAAATGTATTAGTAATATTCAAATAATTTATTACAAATTAATGCTTTTGCTTTTGAAACTAAAAGAAATGTGTATAAATAAAAAAAAAATGTCAGGGAAGAGAATATTTTGTGATATCACATAAATTTAAGATATTCCTATCAAAGTAATAAAACTACTATTCTAAATGGAATATAAATTATCTAAAGTATATTTCCCTTTTCATAATCAACTAAAAGCTATTTCATTACTGTCTTTCTGAATATACAGGGTGGCCTAAAAATTTCGCACATTAGTAATAATTGTTGAAATAATGGTCTTTCTTGAAGAAATCATTAAGAAAAATCATATTATAAGTAATTGTCTATAGCAACACCTATTTCAATTTGTTTTACATATAGTCGCTTCTCTGCAGTGATGACCGTTTGGTTTTTCAAATGCGACACTATACACAACAGATTTGATTGTATGACAACAGGTTTGTGTTAGAAATTTCTAGAAAAATTGCCTTTGAGGTTCATTTTGTTATATCCCTATATTAACTCAAGATATCTGACTGCAGTTTCGCCCATCTTGGTCATTGTACAACAAGAGAATAAAGATATATCTATCAAATTAATATAGTTATTAAGGAGCGGTATTTCCGAATTATGCAAAGCTTTTATTATTTCAAGGTCCTCTAAAAGCTCCAGTTGTTTCTCTTTGTCGGCGTAATGCAATTTTTTTAGTGTTCATAAATGTTCCAGTTGGTCGAAGCACTCATCGTGTGACTGTAGTATACAACAAAATGTAAGTGTTTTACTTTATTTTATTATACAACTGTCTCCCAAAGAAAAACGACTTAATAACGCCATTATTTACTGGAAGATTTTAATGAGAGATACATCAAATTAAATGTTTGTAAATAGACTATACAATACGCCAATGTAATGCTTTCTAGCCCAACGGAATTTTAAGCCCCTGCAAATAAAGGCGCTATTAACTCGTATGCTGTCAGAAGCCATCGCCTTTTTCCGTGTCATCTTTTGGGTGTTAGATATCGCTGTGATACTCTCACTACATTTAACATGCGTAAATGACATAGGCAGCGATTTAAGTCTTGAAGCTATTGTCGAGAATCTCCACGTACACTGATGAGACCTCATAGGTCGAAACACCGGTGTCTGTGCGTTCGATTATCGGCAATGGCACTTAATGTATGTGTGTATCTCAAACACATGCATATATACATATACGTTTTACGTATAAAGGTATATATGTAAGTCACAGTAATTATTTACTGCTTGATGTTAGTTTCAACATCCATGTGTTCACACTTTTCATTTTCGTGGTGCACTTAATGTATGTGTGTATCTCAAACACATGCATATATACATATACGTTTTACGTATAAAGGTATATATGTAAGTCACAGTAATTATCGTATTGTTTTTGTGGGACACTGTATCATATCATAAAGTTAACTGCATTAGTTTTGTAAAAAGTGTCTCTTTCAAATACAACATATAAAATAGTGTCAATAGGACAGACAAATTGAAATTCATGTTGTTACAACACCTTTGGTTATTAATTAATACATGACAATGGTTTCGAAACGTCACTGTGATCCAATGTATACTCGCGGCAAAAAGTTTTGTCGGGTCGTAAGACCAGCTATATGGAAGGCATCACTGGTCAACTCTAGTAAATTCTAACAGGAAATATAGAGGGATTATATTCAATTTTTATACTAAAAGAAAATACATGTGGGCTATAGAAGTAAATATATTTCAAATATTCTTCATTTATGATTTATCGCGCGATAACATTGATGTGTCAACATTACAAAAAAATCTTTTTGCTGTTCTACAAATGTTTCCGGCTTTCCCAATTTATTTTATTTTTCAAGGGCGAGAATGAATGCTTTACTAAGTTCTCGGTTTTATAGAATTTCTAATTATTTATATCCATGAATCATGATATTTACGAGTAGGTATGTTTGTCATTAATTTTTTTCTGTAATATACATTCTATTTATTTTAAAATAGATACAAAAAGTTATGGGTTTTTCATTATAATTTAATTCAAAATTCTTGATTATATTACTATATCTGCATTCTAAGCCTTTTTTAACTGGGGAATGTTTGTCTAATATATCTTTACCTTGGTATTTACAGCGCAATTGCTAGGGGTGTTTTAATTTTGGAATATTATTTAAATCAAGATTTTTGTAGCCCATATATCATTCTTTTTTTAATAGTTCAGCCACCTCTCTAAAGATCAATTATTTCACCATTGCTTGTTTTATTAGTATGGTAATTTCTCTGCATTGTTAAAACGTCGGGGATGAATGTGATATTGCTCTTATTTTACATTTTAAAATATTTTCCTTTAAATATATTGTCTTCAAATGATTGTTTGTGTAATTTATTGTTTGCTTATTTATTGCTTTATTATGCTAGATGTATTTTATTTTTGATGAAATTTAATATATCTCTCAAGCGTAAAAATATTACAATCTCCCTTTATGGTTTATTAAAATTTAGTGGGAAATATTATCGGATTACTAGAGTTGACCAGTGATACCTTCCAAACCCGACGAAACTTTTTGCCGCGAGTATACATTATTATTTATGAAAACTTAGTTCTTTGTGAACTACTGTCATCAATTAATTGATAATTGCATATCTATTAATAAACAATATCAGTATTTTAAGTTATTGGCAATATGTGGAAGTTTTCACCCACTTTGTATTCTATGTACATTTTAAATAATGACTAGATTGTTTGATGCCTCTGTATATATATAACTTGCATCTCAACTCATACTTGAACTTATAGCTAGTATAGATATGCCCTTCATTGCTATGTTTAGTTCATCTTTTGAGCATATTCGTTATCATTTTATGTTTCATTAATTCTGTTACATTGTTTTTACCTTGTTGTTCATTTTATTATGTCTTGATTACGATATTTTACGTTAGTCAATATGTTTGTTTGGTTTCATTGACATTTTTTTTGAAGGAATAAGTGTATAGTATATGTGCAAAATATTTAAAGAAAAATGAAACTGTATTGCTGGGAATAAAATTTAAATATGACTGCTTAATTGTGAAACATTTGTATTATGTTTGCTAAGAATAACTTGATAATAACTGCGCATAGCTTACAATAAAACTCATTGTATAAAAAATAATATATGTGTGTTTCAAAAAAAGGTAAATGTGTTGCAGTGTTCTCTGAAACTGTTTTATCATATTTTATTTTCTTAGCATAGAAACTATAGAGATAAAATAAAAAATACACACATATTTTGAAATAAATTTTGTTTTTGCTATATTTCAAGTTATTCTTGCATACAGATCCTTTCAGTCGAATGTTTCGACGATATTAACCATTCTCTTTTCTTAGGTATTAGGTACGCTTGTCGTAATCAGTTATACGACACCGATTTTCGTAGCTGTGATTGTACCGATCGCCATTGTGTACTATTTCATTCAAAGATTCTATGTAGCCACATCGAGACAACTTAAACGGTTGGAATCTGTTTCGAGATCCCCTATATATTCCCATTTCGGTGAGAGTGTCACCGGAGCCCAGGTTATCAGAGCTTTCAACGAACAGAACAGGTTCATAAGTGAATCTGAGGGCAAAGTTGACTTTAATCAGGTCTGCTATTATCCGAGCATCATGGCGAACAGATGGTTGGCGGTTAGGTTGGAAATGGTGGGAAATTTAATCATTCTATTCGCCGCTTTATTTGCTGTGTTGAGCAAGAATCAAAGTTCTGGAAATGTTGGATTGTCTGTTAGTTACGCTTTACAGGTAAGGTTTTGTTTTTATTTATTTTTATTAAATCAAAAAGTGGTTGTTTATCCATTGAATTCTTTGATTTCCTGGAACTACCTTTACTTGTTCTTCCCATATCATGCCTGCTTACACAAGCGCACTTGCTTAGTAATTTAAATTTAGATGCTTTCCTATATAAATCCTTTCTTTTTATACACATAAATGTGTTCATTTTGAAGTGTAAACTTCTATGGGCACGTTGATTGTGGGCACTGAACGAGATTGAGCCGTCACGCTCGGCTATGTAACGCTTGAGTCGCCATGGTTACCAAACGAACCGTAAATTCGACAAAAATCGGCAAAACTGTGCAAAGAACTCCTCTCTAGATACGCGAAATTGAAAGCTGCCCTTTAGCATTGGTGTACGGGCGACATTGAATTTCCGGTCGACGGAGAGATTTTCTTCCTAAGTGGAGCGGTTGTAAAGATATGGGCTTTTAAAGAAGAGCGTGCACTCGATGTTTTAACAGCAAAATGACTTAGTCATGACAATTCACGTGACAATCAAAAAATCCCGAGAAACGTCAAACTGATAGTCGAACTGAGTTGCACCACAGATTCACTTTTAAGCGTGAAATACGACATTTTGAAGGTTGCAAGGGCTCATCAAGACTCGGGCTCTTATGGAACCGGTTTTTTGGGACCTTTTGTATGCTTGTTTCGAGTCGGCAGTCGCACGCAATCGAAGGTACCGGCAATTTAAAGGTCGTTTGCAGAAGGATTTGGTAAGAAAAATTGCCGTTTAAATGTGCACTGATATCAATGTATTCCGGACGGGCGAAAAATAAATATCAGATTCTCATGTGCACTTGCGATCAATGTATTACGGTCCGGCGAATTGCATCTCCACACAATACATAATATACAGGGGTCGATTAATATTTTAATAATGATTTGAATTAAAATACGATAATTTCAGAACGTGTGTATTTCCTTAAAGGGGAAAAGGAGGATTGCTTTCGACATTTATGTGCCCCTACTGCGAAATAATTTTATTTAAACGATTACGCAAACGTGCACAGTGGGCGGAGCCGGCTGAAATCAATTTCTCCCTCTTCTGATTAAAATTAGGCACTTGGGAGTTTTTGCGGTCGGCCATCACTAATTCAAATGTCGAAATAGAACAAAATGGCCGGAGGATTTTTTGAAAATTGACGTATGAAAGTGAAATTTTAGATACGGGGGTGTCTTAGGTCGCCGATCACCAATCCATAGTCAAAATGTCAAAAAAGAATTAAATGGCGGAAGTTTTTTTTGAAAATCGACGTATGAATGTGAAATTTTAGATACGGGGGTTTTGGGGGTCGCCGATCACGATTCCAAAGTCAAAATGTCAAAAAAAAAATGGCAGGCAAGTTTTTTGAAAATTGACGTATGGATGTGAAATTTTAGATATGGGTGTTTTGGGGGTCGCCGATCACAATTCCAAAGTCAAAATGTCAAAAAAACAAAATGGCAGAAGAATTTTTTTGAAAATTGACGTATGAATGTGAAATTTTAGATACGGGGGTGTCTTAGGTCGCCAATCACGAATCTAAAGTCAACATGTCAAAAAAAATAAAATGGCGGACGAGTTTTTTTGAAAAGTGACGTATGAATGTGAAATTTTAGATACGGGGGTGGTTGAGGTCGCCGATCACGAATCCAAAGTTAAAATGATTAAAAAAAAACAAAATGGCGGTAGAGTTTTTTGAAAATTTATGAATGTTTGTGAAATTTTTTGGATACGGGGGTGTTTGTGGTCGCTTATTACGTCTTCAATTTGGCGATTCTTTCGGCGACCGTTACATGGGAGAGTCTTGATAAAGTTTTCACTTCTGCCGTGTGGTTTTAAGCACACTCATTTTTCTTGTTTAATAATTAATCGTTCTGCAAACACTGCAAAATAAAAATGTCAGAGTGTTATGATTTGGAATTACTTCAGATATAGGTGTGAATATGGATTTCATTTTTGGAATCATCACTAAAAATTATATAAAAAACAATTATCCAACGCCATTTTATTTCATATATTTTAATTTTAAAAATACTCCCACAGTTCACTATAACTTGATTTCACTGCCTGATAATGTTATTTAACATTGACATCAATGTTAATGTAATTACCTTCCGTTTAAAAATAGCTTCATATGATATAGTGCATTATCAAAACGGCAAGAGTTGGTATAAACGTCACAATATGAGTTAATTCTTCAATAAAATATTTACAAGTACAGTAGAACCCCGATTATCCGTGTGCGGATTATCCGGGCTGCGGATTATCCGTGCCATACGCATGATGACGCAATATCGATATCGCCAGCAGTGTACTAGGGGAATCCCTGGGAATCATTCGCTTTTCATCTGCTTTATGTACATAAATGCAAGTTAACCTCTACCTATGTAGAGTTTATTTTTGCTTATTTAGTGTAAAAGTTTAATTATGTAGAATTCTGTTTTTTATTTTGTTATCTTTTTAGTATGTATACATACATACATATAAGAAATAAATGTTCGGATTATCCGTGCTTTTCAATTTTCCGTGCCTCGTCCGGTCCCGTGGAGCACGGATAATCGAGGTTCTACTGTATGTTCTTTAATTTATCTATCTAAGAATTTAAAAGATTTAGTATTATTTGCAATTCCAGATTTAGTTGTTTTCGGTTTGCACCTACTATACATACATTTATCTTTGTGTCGTGAACGTATTTTATTTAAGTGTAAATTACAAATCATCTTGAAAAGCTAAGATTTTCAATCTACTGAGAATATTATGGCAGATACAGGAGCACAACTAAACCATTCATGAAAGTTGACTTTCAAAGGCGGTTGCAGAAAGTATCAGGAACCATAGCCCAAGTATGTTGGAGAAGCAATGGTTTGATGATAAATGACTTTGAGAGAGGTGCTAATAATATATATTACTACTTAGAAAATATGAAGATAAAATTTAAAAATCATAAAATAATAGTTTGAGTTTATAAAACCGATTTTAGATCGTATGGTTATGACTTTAATGACAACATTGTGTTTGAAAGTTATTTATAGTGTTTATTTACCAAATAGAACCGATAATAATTACACAATTTTGTTATCTAAATTATATATGTATTCTTAATTTTGAATCATTCATTATGAATGTCCAGTACATATTACATTCTTACATTTGTTTCTCACTTAAATTTGTCAGAGCAGAGAAAACTTAGCTATTATGCAGCGCAAGATGGCTGAAGTGCTTTTTACGCAGTGCGAATCAGATATTTGTATGTTATTAATTCGGCAACTTCGAAACTTCTGCTTTCATATATCCTGCCACCAGAGTGGTGTCTAATTACTCAATTTACAAAATAAAAATCGTTTTACAATCATTTGATCACGCTTGTATGCAATATAACATTGCCAGTATGATTAAGTAGCATAGTAACCTGTCATTTTAAATATTATATTAAAGTTCATTAGTTTATGCCTATAATTTTGTAATCATGGCAAAGAAAACCTTTAAATGGCGCTTATGGGATTTTAATATTAATTTTGAGAATTATGTTGAATTCAAACATTGGGCAGAAATTCTAAAATCAACTCATTAAGTAAACCAAATGCAAATAGGCATCTTTAGACATTTTTTACGATTGTTGAACTAACATCTGCAACATATAAATAAGCTCATGGTTACGAAGACAATAAAATTTAAGTATTCTTAGCCTGGTGTTTAATAGTCACCTTCAACCGCTGCAGAGTAAATAGAAGGTGTGATCAGTGTAAACAGCTAAAATGCTACTATTCAATATAACTGAAGTAATAGAAATATTTCGCGACATAAATTTGATGTATAGAGAAATACGTTAGATTATTTCTCCCACTTAGTAATAGGAAATGCTTAAAACTCTCATGAATATGTGGGATATCAAATGGCACATGAGATTTTAAGTGGTTATATTGCGCTTGTGCTGTGCCAACTTTGTCAGCCATAAATCATAGCAATAATAGTAAAATTATGTTTTTTTTGCGACTTTCAGATTACTAGTGTTTATATATGATTTACGGTAAGAGTGACTAACGCAGCTTGTTCTTCTTGTTTGAAAATATTTGCTTTCAAAAAACAATTATTTTAAGTAAACACAACCTAAAAAGCATGCTTTAAATTTCAACACGCTCGTCTGTCAATTCATAATCCACATCAAAGCTCCATCTTACCAGATATGGTTAATATGTCTAACAGGTGTCTGTAATTCACTTACGAATTTCGATTTAGAAATTTTAAACATCATTTTATAACTATATGTCCATGCCTACTTGCAACTAAAACATGCCAATATGATGAAATAGCACTAATGATGTAATTTCTAATTCATATTCTGTTAAAGTTGATAAGATTTTACCAATAATTTTCAAAATCACTGCTAAAAAACCCTTTAAACTGTGCTTATGGGATTATGCCAAATTTGACCATTTGAATTCAAGCAGGGGTGGAAATTGTAAAACTAAAAAATCGCTTCAATTCAAATAACGCCGACGTAAATCAATAAAAAGACACATTATATAACATTACATTATTATTAGAGTCCGGATTTTAGGTAAAATGCCTTTTCTTTTATGTTAAGGCCCATAAACGAGAGTCATCCCTAGATACATTTTGAACAAAATAAAATATTTTGATGAAAATCCTAAAATCCTAAAGTGCGCTTATATGTCCTAAAACTGAGGCAGCATCCTAATTTATCCTATTTTCAAGATTTTATCCCCAGTTCAGATCAAATATCAATATCAAAATACAAAAACTATTTTTCCATTTTTATGTCATTTCGTCACGATCCGAGTTGTATTGGTCGCTGACGATTGCTAGTAGTTGCCCACACAAATTCGGTTTGGTTTATACCACCAGTCAGTAACATTACACCTACTTCGCAGGCGGAGAGCATAGAAGCATTGTATTGTTGTTCCCACATAGAAGCATTGTATTGTCGTATCCACTTCCTAGTATACATACGATAAGGTTGACATAACCTAAAAAAAATGCCTAAAGAAAAAAGTTCTTTTGAAAATAAAGTGAGGGTTTGGCTCAATAGAATTGGCACTAACTTTGAAATTGGAAGCTAGGAAATATGTGAATCCAAAAAGGAAATGTTGTTTTGTAAATCTTGCCTGAACAGTATAATATGTACAGTTTTGTGCAATAAATTGGCGTACACGTCTTATTGCTAATTTTGACATTATTTTGCCATTGTGAAAATGGCTTAAGTTAAGTTGACAAATGGAATTATAGCGTCAATTCAATTTGTCATACATGACAGATATTCAAACAAAAGTCATATTTACATAAGCGTATATTAAGTGTACGCCAATTTATTGCACAGAACTGTACATTGCACATTACATTAATACTAGAAGTGTTTTTAATACCTATATTTCTCTTCTGTTTATTGTTTATTTAGTGTCTATTTATCAGGTTCCTATGTAAAAAAATATCACACCTGGAACAGCATGAAAACACCAATGTTCTGTTAAGCTGCCTGAAAGACAAACCTTTATTATTAATACTCTTAATTCAGATAATGAGAGAAATGAGTTTAATGCTGATCTATGTAATGCTCTTGTAGCTTGCAATACCGTATAGAACAAATTGAACTGGCCAGCATTTAACGAATATTAGGCCAATATTGTAGTAGGCACATACCCAATGAAAGCACATTACGTAAAAATTATTTGCTCCCTTGTTACAATGAGGTAGGGACATTTGGTAGTGCCATATTTGAACAAAATATGAATATGTTTTAGGCTATTGACAACACAAGAAAAGCTATCGGACAAAATGACATATGTATAGTTGTTGATGAAACGACAAACACTACTGAGCGTTATATGGCAAATATTATAGCCAGTAAATTAACATGTCATGAAGCAGGTGCTCCATATTTGCTATCTTCAAAACCATTGGTAAAAACAAATCATTTAACTATCACCTGTTTCATAAATGAATCACTGGGTAATATTGACTCAAATTTTTTTTTTATGTATTTTATGTTAATATAATTATTATAGGTATTTTGTAGCCTGATGGCATTCAGTACAGTAAAGTAAAATTACTTTCAACTGACGGTTGCGCATATATGTTGAAAACTGGGCTGAATATAAAAATATTCTATGATGAATTAATTTATCTAACATGTATTGAACTTGGTGTGTGAGACTATTAGACTTAAATACAAAAATGTCAACAGTCTGATATCTAGTGCGAAAAAATATTTCTAAAAGCCCCCTTTAAGGGTAGAAGTATATAAAAATCGTTTGCCAAATCTTCCTTTACTCGCCGAACCCGTTTTAACTCGATGGCGTACTTGCATCGATGCTTTTATGAAAAATTACAGGCTATTATTTTAAAAAATCCTGGATATGAAAAACTTACAGAAATACATATATAATGTGCTAAACAGAGACGCTGTAGATACTGATGTAAATGTGTCTATCTGTTTTTAAATATGCTCACATGACCAGCTGTGATGTGGAAAGAGATCATTTTCGGTTTTGAAAAACGTATTAACTGAGAAATGTATTAATTTCACAGCAGAAAATTTAGAAAAACATTTAGTTTGTTATGCAAATGCAAAATATTCATAAATGTTTTGTTTACTTATATATTCTGTTCTTTTAATGTTTTAAATTTGTTTAACGAATATCATCAAAATATCTATACTTACAGGTACTTTTTAATACATATGTGGAATTTATTAATATTGCAAATTCCACGATATGTTATTTACGCTTTCTTCCTCTTTTTTTACCAAAGTTTAAACAATTAATTGTGCAATTTTTCTAGAATTAGTTTTATTTACAAAAATAAGGTTTTATAAGCTATAATTAGGGATTTTATTTATTATTTTACTTATGTTTCAGAATTTGTCCTATTTTTAATTTTCGGTCCTAGTATAGGCTCTTAATGTCCTATTTTGAGTTTTTTCGATCCTATTATAGGATCCTATTTTTCAACTTTTAAGTTCCTAGAAATCCGGACTCTAATCGTTATGTATAAAGCTGACATACTTTTTTCTTGTGTACATTCATAAAACAGCTTAAACCAAATAATACAACATAAAATTTACGTTACTGAAATACGCCTTTAATATCAAAATATATGCCTATTAAAAATCACTACAAAATTTGACATTACGTGAAAGTGCCTTGATTGTTCAAAATAATTCCAACAATCATATTATAGCATTTTTCGCACTTATTCAGAAATGAGCTGTGTAATTGCATGTATACATCCCTTTGAAGGATGTCCCCTGATTCCTTTATTTTTGCATAAATTATAAATACATTTACATCAGTCGACTTAAATTACTTACTTAAATTCTTTCGTTTAAGATCACCCAAACATTGAACTGGCTGGTCAGGATGACATCTGACGTCGAAACTAATATCGTGGCGGTAGAACGTATAAAAGAGTATGGCGAAACAGAGCAAGAGGCACCTTGGGAGATAGACAACACAAAACCTAAAGACAGCTGGCCCGAAAACGGCACCGTGGAATTTAAAAATTACGCAGTGCGATACCGTAAGGGTTTGGATCTCGTACTTAAAGGCGTTGACTTCTCTGTGAAGGGCGGTGAGAAGATCGGTATAGTAGGAAGAACAGGAGCCGGCAAATCGAGCTTAACTTTAGCTTTATTTAGGTAATTTTAACCATTTATTATTTTATTACTCTTTTTAAAAGGTATTTTTTTCGACAGAATAATCGAAGCCGCGCAAGGTGAAATACGCATCGACGGTATCAACATAGCCGAATTAGGTCTTCACGCTCTCAGATCCAAGTTAACTATTATTCCTCAGGATGCCGTTCTTTTTTCAGGAACTTTGAGAATGAATCTGGATCCGTTTGATAAGCATAACGACAGTGACGTTTGGGCAGCACTAGATCATGCCCATTTAAAATCATTTGTTGAAGGTATATAGTAACATTAAAATAATTAATTTATTGCAATAATAGAATTACAAAATATCGCACACCGTGCATTAGTATGGGTGCATATCCACAAAAACCGAACACAATCGGTCAAAAAACGCGAGGTAATTCCGATGAAATATAAGAAGATGAGATTTGGGGAATGTGTGAGTCGCCTATCAGAGTTTGTTTGTGAAAAGGTTTGGTAGTTTGGTTTTCGAAGATATTTATATTTTCATTATCGTGAAAAATTTAGTTTGACAGGTACACTTGCTTAAAGAAAACTTGATTAGTGAAAGCTCGTGGTGCTTCCATTTATACCCAAAACTCCAGCAGTTTCTCAACTGAAGAAAATTCTAGAGAGAGTAAGAAGTTATTGCAGAAATAGAATAGTCTTTTGCGACCATAATACGGATGACTGTAAAACTTGTATAATAGCACTCCAGCACCGCTGGCCCAAGTACATTAATGTTAAGCAGCAATATGTTGAAAAATTAAAAAGTGCTATAATTCAAGTGTTTTCGTATTTTATAATACTCTTGTACTAATATCTTCTTTCTTCTTTTACTATTTTAGGCTTACCAGCTGGTCTCAACCACGAAGTGGCAGAAGGCGGTGAGAATCTTTCGGTCGGCCAGCGACAATTAATCTGCCTAAGTAGAGCCTTATTGCGCAAAACGAAAGTACTTATCTTGGATGAAGCAACTGCCGCTGTCGATCTAGAAACGGACGACTTAATTCAGAAAACAATCCGAACGGAATTCAGGGACTCCACAGTACTTACGATTGCGCACAGACTTAACACTATCATGGATTCAGATAGAGTTGTAGTATTAGATAGAGGCCAAATAGTAGAATTCGATAGTCCTGCAAATCTCTTAGCAGATAGAAATACTATATTTCATAGTATGTGCAGGGATGCTGGTTTAGCGTAAATCTGTATAGGATAAAATTGTTTTGTTATCATTATTTTTATTTTTTTTTAATGTTATTGCTCATGTATCAGTTGTTAAATGTGTGTTGTAGATTTTACATGTAAAAATGTCTTGATTTTATTACAAATTATTTATTGACTTATATATATGCCGTACAGCGTAACTCTTTACACAAAATGGAATAATTAGGGTACTCAGAAAAGTAAACCGGCTGATAACCAGTAACCCTTTAATTAAATTACAACAAACGTGATTTCTTTTATTTTGAAATTGTTAAATTTTAATGACACGAACGGCCAAAAGTTGCTTTAAATACTATTAAATAGCATCATTGAATTATACCTCATTTTTTAAATGAATACTATTTCTCTATAAATAATTTAATAGTAAGAAAAAAACATTATTTGTGGAATTTTTATCTGAGAGTAGGTAATTATAATTGAAACATACTTTGTTGGTACACCATCAATTTTGCAAAGCGGTCCACTACAGTGACAAATAGGCGGAAACTACAGATTAATTAATACAAAAACAAACGGTGGTTTGCTTAGGTAAGCTATGGTATCCCTAATTAAGTCTCAAATGTCACCGAGATAGGAGTAGAGGGACGAAATTACATCAGTGCACATTAAGGCGATATCGCAATTTCTTAAAAGATAGATTACGAGAATTTTTTTCATGGAGGCAATCTCATTTACATAATTTTAAAACGTTGGTGTTGGAATGTATTAATGCGCATGTAATTAAATGGCCACCGCTCCACAACATATTCAGAGTGAGCGTACATCATCTGAATCCAATCACTGAACAGTTGCATAACTGTTGTGTCTGCTGAATGCGACCAATGTTTCACAACAAGTTGCAAAAATAATCATTTTTTAAGGGCAATCAGGCGCTCGAAGTTGAGATGTTATTTTTTGGCGACAATATGGAACCTTTATAAGATAGACACCCACACTTTAGATTTCAATTCTTTAGCCAACCATTTTGGTACTTGATAATAGATAAGAAATGAACGTTTTTGAGTTGCATGAGTGGGAGGTACCAAAATCAATTTTTCTTGTCTGCTTTTGCTCACAGCTTAAAACATTTTTAACGGGAGCATTTTAGGTAGAGAAGCAATATTTTATTTCATTTGAAGTAACCAGCATGAGAAATACCTGTTTTTATCAAAACTGCAGCTAAAATTTTCAAGTCATACTGTTTTTCAACAAATTGAAACTTGCAGTCTCTCCTCTATAAACAAAAGAAATGTGGTGTCACATCGACAAAATGCATCCAGAAATATGATATCGAATATCATTGAGCCGATCAAAGCTTCGTGAAGCATGCTTTTTTTTTGTTCGTTATCCCTGTGACGAAATTATGGAAAAGAACATCTTTTATTAATATTTGTACGAGTTGTTAAAATTATAGGATGTGTCTTCACCAACCAGAACAGTAGCAACATCAAAATCAGTCTACTTTTATTTTTAATATTGAACAACAAATGAAGCTTTTGGAGAACCGACAGAGTAGGGCTACACATTGTTACTAATATTTTTATAACCATCGAAATCGATAATTAAGTTCTAGCCAAAGTGATTTTGCGCAAATAAATAATCTATACTTGGCAAACACCAACATAGTTTTCATTTCGATGCCGTATAACACGGTGAAAGAGGAATATGATGATCCATGGATGATCTATATGGCATTTAGTAGGTTAATATTGTTTATATAAGGGTATATAAAGTTTAGGTACCTGAGCCGACCCTAGCCGAAGAGGTCGCCAATACTAAAATGTATGAGAGTAGTCAATGTTTAGTCTTGTGTCCCTTCCGAGAACAGTAATGTCTTTACAATAGTTTTTACGTTTTCATATGCAAGCAACCTTTTACTTTTAGTCCTTATGGTCACATAGCTATATGAAAGGTATAGAGTAAAACCTTTTTAGATTATATTCCTCTGTATGATAAAAACTACTGCAAACATATTTTTTTCTTTGAGGTAGGATTTTTCACTTAAATTTTTGAAGGAGATAATTGCTTCTAAAAACTTCTTTTCTTTTTTTGGGGTTTTGATAGTTTTTGAATTGCTCTAGCGCTTTTGGCCATAAAGTCAACAGATATTTCGAAAAATTCATTTAGCAGCACGATTGTAGTCATTCATAAAGTTGTCAAATTTTTCCCTACAGTCTCGTGCCACCTCACTTTGGAAACCATAACTTACTTGAAAAACCATCACTTGGCTAAAAAGTATTATAGGTAGGTGACCGTGCAAGTAACCTCGTTTTTTACTTTTTTACATTTGGATAGATTTTCTTAACTAGCATTGTTTTATTTTATATTCACATTATGAAATCTCCAACACAGATAACAATCACTATATGTATAAAAAAAATTCTAATTAATTTTAAATATAAGCACAATCATACTTAAGTGTGTCACTTTTTTGTCTTTATACGACATACATTTGTTCTGTTTCTTGTAATCCAAGTGCGAATTGCTTTTACTTTTTATAGTCATTTTTACATCACCCACATATTATCCAGTCAAGCATCTTAAATACTAAGTACTTAAAAAAATATATTTTTTTTACAGTTAAGTTTGATTTGTTGATTTCTATTACTTATTTACATATTCTTTGTACTTATTTTTTTACAATTTACTGATGAGCATTTTAGTTAATATAAAAATTGCCTTATACATAATACTATTAAAAAAAAGAAACTATGTATGTACTTTAATACTTTTATAAAATTTCCTGAATATAAGATATTTGTAAAAAAGATGAAAATAATAGTGTAAATATACATTTAAACACATTTGACGAATTGCTAATATTGTGTATTATAAATTTAGATCGTGTAACACATTCAGTAATGTTATCTAATAATGATCAAGAATCTGTATTTGTATATTGAGTATCAATATGTTTATCTAAAACGTTTTCGTCTGTTTTCTGTTGTTAAATAAAGTTCAAATTAATTTTACATATTATGTAATAAAAATAAACTACTATTTGATCATGTTTTTCTTTTCCTCGTACGGACAAGACAACCATAGTGTTTACTCTTCATAAATAACCGCCATGCAAAACAAACTTCTAATTTGTTTGCCTATTTACTGTTAAAAATTGATTGGAAAATATTCTGTTATGTGAATGGTAAAAGGACTGCATTATTCCCATTTCGGAAAGACATGACCTAATATTTATTGATCAAAATACAATTAAGAAGCAAATAACACTCATTTCTGTCTTGACTTGATTATACTATACAATATTATTTGTAAAAAACAGATATATAGTATAATTTAATTGTAGGGGAAAGGTGGGTACAGTGTTACATAGGGAACAGTGTTACATTCAAAATCCCCGCCCTAATTTTGTAGATATCAACTTCATATGCATAAGGTTTGTTCGCAGCTTCTACACTTAAATGGCAGTGTACACTACAATTTTCTGCACTGCACTGCAACAGCCGTGACGTGAGCAAAGAGTGAGTGTATGAAAATTCGTGTAACACGGCAAAGTTGTTGTGCACGACGTTCGTAGATAAGTTAGTGTAGTTTGATTTGAAACAGTTATAGGTTAGTTACTAACATGGATAGTGAAGAAGAAATTTTGGAACAATTTTTAGAATCGGAATCGGATGACGAAAAATTATTTAGTTCGTCCGAAGATGATACAATATTAATGTTGGGATGCGCACTTTTAAAAGATTCAAGAACAACAATAAAAAATTATGTCGAAGAAGTTATTCCTAAATATTCAGAAACAGAGTTTCTGTCCCATTTGAGAATTAGAGGAAGTATGTTCCAAAATCTCTGTGAGAGATTCAAGTCTTCAAGTTTTTTTTCTGATAGGGATGCACATGGTATGTGCAAATTATTATATGACACATTTAAATTGATTTCTAAATTTAATTCATAGGTCTGTTGTCTCCAGAAAAGTATATGGCAATTTTTCTCTGGTTCATAGGACATCAGACCACATCATACCGTGATGTTGCCAATCAATTTGATGTTTGTTTAAGCACTGCTCATACAGTAATTGGTAGGGTATCACAGTTCTTGCGTGATTTGGCACCAGAAGTCATTAAATGGCCAACAGTTGAGCAACAGCAAGAAATTTCAATGTTCTTCAATACCACAAAAGGTTTTCCTAATGTTGCTAGATGTATTGATGGGTCCCACATTCGTATAGACAAGCCCAACACTGAGTATCCTGATAGTTATATTAATAGAAAAGGGTATTATTCAATTCAAATACAAATAGTTTGTGACCACAAAAAAAAGATAAGAGATATATTTTTGGGATATCCTGGCTCTGTCCATGATGCAAGAGTATTTGCAAATTCCAAAACTTTACTATTATGCTCAAAATTACCAGAAAATGGAAAATATATTTTGGGTGATTCAGCATATCCATGTTTACAATATTTGTTAACACCTTACAAAGATAATGGCTATTTAACAGCCAATAAAAAAAATTTTAATAAACAATTAAGTTCATGCAGAGTATTTGTGGGACACACAATTGGTATATTAAAACAAAGGTTTAGGCAATTGTATCACTTAAAAACTAGGAACATTTCCTTACTACTTCACCAAATTAAAGCATGCTGTGTATTACATAATCTGGCATCAGAAGTTGATTTGCATTCTTTTGAAGAGCAAGAAATTACAAGTGATGAAGAGGAGGAAGATAATGATATTGACACATTAAATTATAGCAAAAATGCTGGAAAATTGTTAAGAGATTTATTATCTAGTACACTATAATATACATATAAGTATGTATGTATGTTTATATAAATAAAAATTTGAATCGATGTTATATTTACATTTTACTTTTCCTTTGAATGTGGAAATTTGAGTTCCAAATATTTTTCAAATAAATCATTTTTTCGTTTCAGTTCTCTGTTCCTATCTTTTATTAAATTTATCTTTTCTTCTTTTTCTAAGCTTTTCAGTTTTGCACTCTCTTTTAGTTCATTTTTTATGTCAATCAATACATCCACAGATCTTTTATGCCCTTTTCGAGAAGGTGTAGAGTGATAAGATGTTGATGCACTTTCATCTACTGAATCTGTATCATTCTGACATTGCTCCGTTTCACTACTATAGAAAATCATATAGTTATAGGTACAGCATGATATGCTATGTTAACAAAAATATATTACCTCATGTTGTACTTTTTACGCAATTCTTCTTTATGGATTGTTGCTGTTGCAGTCAATAATATCTCTGGGAATATTTTAGGATCTTTTTCAAATATATCATCTAAATCTCTGATAATAGACATTGATAATTAAAAAAAAAACTAATAATCAAAATACACACCTTTTATATTGGAACACATTTCTTCCACGACCAGTACTTTTATTGCTTTCATTTGTAGATTTATACCTTCTTTCTAAAGTTTTGAATCTATTTTCTATTTGTTTGCTATTGAAATTAAAACCTTTATTATGAAAGTCCAAAGCAATCTTTTCCCACATCCTTGCTATTGTTTTTAATTTTCTGTTTCGGACAAGTTCTATATATTCTTTATATAGAGAAATGAGAAATTTTGTATTATTTTCATTCCAAATCATTTTGCTCTCCAGTTTCGTTGATATTATCATTTTCTGGATTAATAAACAATTTATTAGTGATTTAAGATAACTTATTTACATACCATCTAGACTGTCATTCACATCATTGCTTTCATTTGGTAATGTAGTATCTACATTTCTGGTGTCCCTAACATTATCAAATTAATTTATTTCATCAAATAATAGAATATAATTGTGTCCATCATCAGAACATTTTATGCATGTCCACCCTTCTACACAAGAAATATCTACATTGCAAGAAATATATTCACTTTTATTGTTATTGCAATCACCTAAAATGCAAATATAAAAAATTCTGCATTGTAATACATTTTTTATACACACCAATAATTCGAAACAAATATCCAGACTCGTCTTTAACTGGCTCACCATTATCATTCTTGACTAAAACAGCACGTTTAGTTGGATACTCATAAGCCATTGTAAATAAAATTATTTATCCACAATCACTATATTATACGGTCATAATTCAACTGCTTAGCAACCTTTTATGGGGTCTATAAAACACTAGTGTTTTATAAATCATAAAACACGCCATAAAACTCTCAAAATGAATTTATTTATTAAGATTTACATTGATATTCAAGCTAATAGAGAAAAGGTTATTATTCTTCTTTTGTTTTATTAGCGAAGACAAATTAACTTCAACCGTAGATGGAATTGAACTTTCACAAGAAGTTTCACCGGTATGATTCATTGCAACTTGTTTCGCAGTCTCTTTCTGAATCATTTCCCCTGTTTTCAATTTATTTGATAAACAATTCTCCACGTAGCTTTCTGTGACATTAGACGACTTCCATCCACCGTGACGTTTGATGGCCATAAGATCGCCACCAGCATTGGCCAATAATGTAGCTGAAGAGCGTCTCATGCTATGACCAGTATAGGAACTAGCATCCCGTAATTGCAAAAAAGAAGCCACTGCAGCAGGTATTCTTGACATAGTGTTGATACCCACAGATTGACTTGTACATTTTCCATCTGTATATCGTAGAAAAAATCTGCCCTGGGAAGCGATAGAAGCTGGGCGTAATTGCATATACTTCCTACACATGTCCAGAGCGTTAACAGAAAAACCCTCTTCCAATACTGTAAAACTTCGAGAAACGTAGGTTTTTGTATCAGCAATCGTAATAAACAAATATTTTCCTTTATCTTCGACATTTTCAATTTTCAAGTACGTCAACTCATTACATCTACAAGCGCCAGCTACACCCATTATAAGTCCCACCTAAGGAAGTAACTCTAAGTTTGAATGCAAACAAACAAAAATCACAACTAAGTGTTACCTTCATCATCAAATATTTTTCATCTGGAGCCTCCTTCAAAAATTGTGTGATGTGTTTGTTTTCAAGAATTTTGGCCTTCTTAGGTTTGTAGGTACGACACTTGCTTTTCAAAAAGGCGATCAACTTGCTGTATTTTGAGATATCTATATTTCTGTGCACTTTTAATGTTGTCTTCAACATAGAATACTTTGTCCATAATGATGATGCCGCAAACTTCTTATTAACATTGTAGAAATATGCTAGGAGTACCTCTTCGTTTATCGCTCCTTTTACACCACTTTTTTCTTTCCAATTATTGAAGTCGGCAAATACTTTTTCGTAGGCGTCCTTTGACTTCCACGGCAATAAATCTAAAGTTGCTTTCTGAGCTTCTTCAAGTATTTGTTCCGGAATAAACTCGCTCTCACAAATCTCTTCCATCTTTTCCACTTTTCAACAATGAATGCTTACAAATGGAGTCGATAAACAATCGAAAATACATAGTAACCGATCCAAGACCGAGGGGTTAACCACTCAGGAAATCCGTGGAACATTCATGTTGAAATCATCTTGAAATCCTCCTGCAATCCAGTGAAATGATTTGAAATCTCATGACATCCCATCAAATCCCATGAAATCTTATGAAATCCTATGAAATCTCGTGAAATCCCGTGAAATCTGAATAAAATCCCATGAAATCTCAATAAAATCTCAATAAAATCTCATGAAATCTCATAAAATCCAGTATGAAATCTCATGAAATCCGAATAAAATGCGAATTAATTAAAATGACAGTTTTTGTTAACACGTTGCATAAAATGTTCTTAAGTAAATTAAGCTTCTAACGATAAAGAGATTGATTTTTGTAAAAAGGAAGCAGTCCGGTACTTCCCCGACATCGCTCGAACTCACGCTCGAATTTCGAGTGGGATCACATGTTGGGCGGCATCCATCCGGCAATTTCAGGCGAGTTTCAATAACCCAGAATTTTTTGCGGCCGCGTTGATGTCATCTTTACACTGAGGGTGTAAAGATCTTGTAACACTCGTTGCTAAGTGTATTGTTTAAGAGATTTTTTCGTTGAGTGCATATTTTATTGGTAAGTAGATACCTAACCTAGAAATTACTAATATTAAGTACCTTCGAGATTTTCGCTGACCGTATACAGAATTGGAATCTGCAAGAAAATTTGTTCTTGGCACAAAGACAGGATCAAAATCAAGAAAAAATCAACGTCTCATTATTATTCTTATTCCTGAACAAACAAACTAAGGGGCTGATTTCAAGTTAGATTTGCGGCGCTGCAACTTTGCGTCAGTGATTTTCATATACGTATTACAAGTGACTATAGCAAAAGTTTGTGACGTTTTGTGGCAAACTTAACAAGATTGTGCTGTTCTTACGTGTCTGCAGTAAACTTGGTTTTGAAAATGGTTAAAAAATTACAAAAAAGGAGTACAAAAATCAGTGGCGCAAAGTTGCACCGACGCAAATCCAACTTGCAAATACAAACATAATACCTAATTTGTGCAGAAAAAAAATACTGACATTAAAGTTAAAAACCAATAATAAATTCTGCTCAAAACAAAAACGAACAAAAGTACTTCTTTTGGAGAAAAATCAGACAAATGAATGCGTCTACCTTAACAACAAAGCATAGTATCCTAGCAACGAACTGTCGTTGCTAAGATAAGTAAGATTTTCTCCAATTTACTATTTATGCTGTAAAATAATTCCAGTCAGGAACAGGCAGATTCAAGTGTTACCGGGATATCTCAAAAACCGGGCAGGACACCCTGCTCAAACCGGTATAGTCCCGGTCAAACCGGGACGTATGGTAAGCCTACCAATGGACAAATTCGTTCGTTGTTGACTGAAAAGTAAACCGATTCGTAACATAGCCACTGCCATATTTAGTAAGAAACTGGCTTGCTTCAAACCCCTCTAACTACTTTACTCTTGAAGTCAGGACGTTTTTTCCTGCAGACTGCGATTCTGTATACGGTCAGGAATAACCCCTTCACTGGTGTGGCGGTAGTTCTGGGAACTCTGTAGGTACGGGCTGATTCACGAATGTGTCTGCTTTAGCGCCGTTTTTTATGCAACACAAATTACTTTGTCACAGGTATTATATGGGAGAGTAATTTGTGTTGCTGGAATACAGACGCTAAATCAGACACTATTCGTGAATCACCCGGTATATAAATATGTAAAGTGTATGTATTTTCGTCCTTAGATATCCTGCCGATAGTCAGGGACTCATGGCATCAAGCAACTCCGAGAATCCTCGCGAGAATCCAAATGAAGCGCTCGCTGAAAAATCAAATAGAGAAGTAGAAGATGAAGACGGAATACCAAAAGCCAACCAAAACCCCAAAGAAAATATATTTTGGTGCGCAATTGAAAATGATTTAGGAATTAACGATCCCTTATATTTAAAAACTATAATAAAATTATGTGGTTATGACTCCGCAATTGCTTTCAAAAATGTAAGGGAAGAAACTATTGAAGAATTCGAAAAGTTTGCAAAAGAAGAAATGCATTTGTTTATTGAAGAAAATGAAGATCTGAAAAACTATTATGATAAATACTACATTCACAAGGACAAATTTAAAATAGTTAACGGATACAAAGAAACTATCAGAGAAATTCAAAAATATATAGCTTTAAAAATTTCCGAAAATGACATAACGTATTTTAGTCGTTATTTTGATTACGCCACGAATACCAAATGTGGAATAGAAAATGTTCATAAACGTTTAAGCAATCCCAAGCAAGTAATGAAAAATCCTGACTTGCAACAGTCTACAACATCTTTACCACGAACTTCATCAACACTAGCAACAGATCCAGATTCTGGATTAGATCTAAACCATGAAACTAGTCAATTATACACATCAATAAAAACCTGGATGAAAAAGCAAATAGATTTAACTGAGGTAGGTAATATACTTTTTAATTAATCTGTTATTTTAATTCGGGTACTTAAATATTTGTATTTTAACAGGTTATTCCAAATTTTACATCTTCTATGGTCCAAGTTAAAGTAGAAGAAAATGAAGATGATTCGTTTGTCTACTCTGCAGTAGTTAACTGTCCGTTATGCACTGATAAAATCAAAGCCTTCAAAGTGGGATATGGCAATCCCAGTCAGGGGAAACTAGATGGATAAAATCAAATTTCGAAAGACACGTACGAGCACATAAAAAACGAAATTTACAAAAATTAAGTGACGAAACGAAGAACCAGTCACAAAAAAACATCCGTAATTTTTTTAATAAAGCATCTTCGAGCAAAGCTACTGCCACATCTTTTGAATCTGTTATTAATGAAACGCTAGAGGAGGAGATTTACGAAAAGGAAAAATTTCAAGAAGATGACGAGTATGACAAAAGCCAGGACGAAGACCAAATAATTTCACTTAAAAAAAGAAAATGTTTGAAAAATGTTTCTCGAATCCTCATATCCAGTAGCGAAGAAGAAGAAGAAGAAGATTCAGAAAGGATCGAGCAAAGAACAACTGAAAGTTTCCTGCAAGCATTTGCAGAAGTGAGGTCAGATGTAAGTGTAGTGTCAAACGAGGAAACAAGGGCTTCGGGGGAATTAGTCCCTGGGGCAGTACTAGGACCACCTGCCCCGGGGAAAGCAAAGGAGTTCACATTTTCCACAAAGAAATAAAAACCTTGAATAAGACAATAAAAAAGAGATGTGACAAAAGAACTCGACAAGACAGAAAACTTAGAAGACTTCACAAAACATCAAAACGTAGCTCTGGTAATAGGCAAACTAGAATACCACAATATTTTAGAATTTTAAAAGATATAGAACTGTTGAAAGAAAAGCACAAGGAATTACAAGATTGTTTTAAAAACTTTTCTAAAAAGTTCCGGATTTCAACCCAAATGAGAGACTTATCTGACTCTGTAAATACTAACACAGACACTACTACCTTAAAGACTAAATCAAATGACAATGTAATATTAAGCGTACTAATAAATGCAGCACATCAACATTCACGAACTGCAAAACATGGTTTTAGGTATGACGAAACAATTAAACTTTTCTCTTTGTACATCTTTATGCTCGGAGGCCGACTTTTATACGAAACTCTCCATGCAAACTTACCGCTCCCCTCCCCCACAGCTATTAGCAGATACATGAAAGACAACGGACCATCAATTACTGAAGGCAAATTACGATGTGCTGAATTAAAAGATTATATAGAAAAAAGGAATCTACCTTTAAAAGTTTGGTTGTCCGAAGATGCCACAAGAATAACAGGTAAAATTCAATACGATAGGTACGTCTACAAACCAATTGGTCGGCTTCGTTCTTCCCTTTGACAGCCATGGTATGCCCATACCTTTTACGTACCAAGCTAGATCAGGCAAAGAAATCGAAACACATTTTAAGAATAATAATTGTCAACATAATGCATCATTGGTCTATGCTGTTATGGCTCAGCCGCTAAAAGAAAATATTCCTCCATTTTGCCTTCTACTTTTTGGAACTGATAATAAATTTACTGCGTCTGACGTAACGAAAAGGTGGGACTATATAATTGCTGAGTTAGCCAAATGGAAGGTTGAAGTGTTAGGCATTTCCTCAGATGGAGATCCAAGACTTTTAAAAAGTATGAAGCTAAAGGCAAAGTTGGGTGTGTCAAGAAGTGTATCCAGGACGTCACAAAAGTCAAACTTTAATTGGCCGTGGTACAATGCTTCGTTTAATGAAGATAATAATAGTGAAGTTTTGTTTGTACAAGATTCTATACACATTGGTAAAAGGTAAAAAATAGATTGCTTAAACCGTCCGTCATTCTGCCAATTGGTTCTAAAATCATTTCTGTTTCTCATTTGAAAATTTTGATAGAAACTATACAAAAGGATAAACATTTATTAACCCCTTACGATATTGATCCAAAAGACAGAATGAACTATCCATCAGTGCACAAAATCAGTCAGCCTCATGTATTTTCTTTATTGCAAGAACATGTTCCAGATAGTCAAGGTACTGTTACTTAGGTACTTGAAAATCATTAATTATGTTACAAGCTCTTATCTTGATCCAGAATAAAATTGTCACCTCTCCAAAGAATGTATAAAATTTGGTACGCTGTCTTCTTATTACGAATATGGCGCAAATGTATTCAAGATAAAAAGAATGTGTTTAATCTTTTAGATAATTATGTAACTCTCAACTGTTACACGTGTATTGAAATAAATGCACACTCTATTGTTAAGGTTCTGATTACACTACGGAATTTGGAATTACCTCATCTGTTTTTGCCAACATTATTTAGTAGTCAAGCATGTGAAAATTTTTTCAGGCAAATACGTTCAATGTCAACAACGTATTCCACAATTGTTAATTGCAGTATGCTTGATATAATTCATAAACTTAAGAGAGTTGAGCTCCAAAGTGACATATCAATGTATGAGCTCCCAAATATTGTGTTTCCAAGAATTTCAAAGAAAATATCGGAAATTTCACCAACTATTTTGCCGACTAATGAAGAAATATATGCAGAAATAAACAAGTCTAAAGACGACGCTACTATTGATGCTATTTCTCTTGATCTTACTGTACCCGCAGATTATGATTACAAATGTTCTCTACCAGTAGCAAACGATTCTGAATTGACGATAGACTTAGAAGGTGAAGATGATTCTGTCATTGAAACAAGTGATGCCATGGATGAAAACGATACTACACAAAGTTTCGATGACTATAATTCAGAAAACAACCATAATAGTTCTCATATAAGTAACGAAGAAATACTGGAAGATTTGGCTGTACTATCTTGTGTAACAGACGAACTTGTCCTTAAAGATTAGGTATACGGAAAGCAGTATTAAACTAGACGAAACTAGTCCATTCACAACAGTAAGGGACGGCATGGGTAAGGAGATGGTAGTAAGAAAATCATTCATATGCTGGTTATTGCAAAAGAACAGTGGCCGTTTAAGTAGTGATCGCCTACAAAGAGTCAAGGAAGCCGAGTATAATTCTTCCCACTCAAAGAAGCAGTCTATAAGCAAGACACAAGCCTGTAGAGTATGTGAAGACATTTTTATTGGGGAATGGTGTTTGTTTGTAAACGATGAGCATGTAGCCTATCTAGGTTTTGTTCTTGGATTTTCTTATTTGATAGGAAGGAGTGCAAAAGAAAGGGAATATTCGAAAGCTTGGGCTCCTGTGAAAACTGAAAGACTGACAAGTGACATAGGCGTCTTATGCACTTGGTATAAATGGACTGATGACGGACATATTTTCTCAGTACCTGTAAACACTCATGGCTATATAAGCATTCAAACCTATAAATTTACCATTACCAACCCGACTGCGACACACACTGGCTTACGAATAGACAAAAATGTGTTAAATCGTCTGAATAGAATAGAATAATGCTGATAAATAATCCTCATGTTCATGACAAAATTTATGTTAGAATTCCTTACATATTATAATAACTTCATATTTATTTTTATTCTTTAGTTTTATGTTTGTTGTTCATATTAACAAATGTTAGAATTTCTTATATGTTTATTTGATAACTTTTATTTTAGTCACATTTCCTCGATTAATTATTAATACATGTTTACAAATAAGTGTAATACAATATGTAGTTTCAACTTAAGTAAAAAAATTCACAACTTTCTATGAAATCTTATGAAATCAATGTGAAATGCCGTGAAATCCTATAAAATCAATGTGAAATGCCATGAAATCCCGGGAAATCTTTGTGAAATGCCGTGAAATCGCGTGAAATCTTTGTGAAATTTCCTAATACCTCGGAAAATCCCATGAAATCCCATAAAACGCCGTGAAATCCACGTGAAATGCGATGAAATCCCGTGTCACATGAAATCTGTGGAACACGTTTTCCTTTAGTGGTTAACCCCTCGTCCAAGACCTCCCGATATTTTTTTAGTTAATGCGAAATTTCAATGATTTTTGAGGTGACAGCCGCTGTCAGACCGAAATGTCAGATCATTGTTTCATAAATTTCGGCGATTCTGATTATAAATAAGTGTGATTGTGGATAAAACGTTGTATTGCATACGGGTTTTAGATGCATTTTATTCACTTAAGAAAATTAAACGCTCGAGCAAGCTCTCGCGTTTAAACATTCTTGCGTGAATAATATGCTATCTAAAACCCTTAAACAATAAATAACTATTAATTTTTAAAACCTAATTCTTCTACACTCCACTCTTCACACTTGCTAAAAATTTGTGTACCTTAACGAGTGTGGCGGGATAATTTTTGAATTATTTGAACAACACGATTTTGCAACGAACAAGTTGTAGTGTAAAGTAGTGTAACACGTAAAATCAACGAACACATTTTATGTTACACTCTCTACACTATTGTACAATATTGTAGTTAGTGTAGGTGCAACACGAACAAACCTATAATAGTGTGTGGTGGTGTGGATTTAGTTGTGGACAGTTGTGGCAGAGATAATACTTATTGTAATACAACAATTCGCCGTCTTACATACGCGCTTGAAAACAATGCACAACTTCATCTTCCAATTGTAGGTGGTGTGGTTTTGTTGTGTTCTTGTCTCGTGCTCTCTTGTATCTTCCTATAGAAATAAGGTTATAAAATGTATGTTTTTTTTCAACAGACGCCCGGACAGTTTTGCAAGATTTAGTAAGATGGGAAAGGACGGTTGTGCCGTGCATAACTGTACACCGTCGAAAACGGTAAATATTAAATATTAACTGGTCGTACTGATTGATCTTGATTTTATTTACCATTACAGGATAGCCGGCATAGATTTCCTTTGCCGCGTAAAACAGTATTGTTTGCCTTGTGGTTGAACGCAGTTGCTAACGATATTTTAAAGACATTGCCACAGGAGGAAGTGCATCGTCGCTATAAAGTGTGTGGAAAACATTTTAAAAAATGTGATTTTACATGCAGTGGTCGCCTTAATGAAGGAGTTATACCAACATTGCATCTTCCAAATATTGCTGATAATACTGGACACATTATGCATGATCACAGTTATCCTTTTGTGGAGAAAACACTTTCCCAAGAAGAATCTCCAAGTGAACTGTTGGGTTTAGAAGCCTCAGGTTCATCAGAAATAAATTTTAACATGACTACGAAAAAGGACAGTAATGGTAATTTCTTAGAAATTGAAATTGAAAGGAAATAGTGTTAAGTGATCATTTTTTAGGTTTATTAGAAAAAATAGGGGTTCGTTTCCAAAAGGATTTAACTCCGAAGGCCCAAAAAATGTATCGTAAGGCATCTTACTTGAGAAGGCAACACTCTGCAATAAGAAAAAAACTAAATAATGTCCGAAAAAAATTATTTAGTTGTAAGAACAATATTGTGCAAAATGCTTTTGCTACCGTTACTAGCAAGTTTAGTAACACTGTCAAAGACTTTTTTCACTGCCAGCTCAGAAATGGTGATAGGAAAGAAAAAGCGAGACGATATACTTTGCAAGATAAAATGTTATCCTTGGCTATATTCAAGCAAAGTGCGAGTGCATACAGGTAACATTTACATTTACTTGAATTTACAAACTCATTTCTGTATTCCTGTAAAAAAGGTCCATATCATTGGATTTTGGAATTATATAAGTGTATATCTTATAAATTATAATACGAGATAAAGCAAAATTTACAAAAATGTGGGTTACGACATGTTGAAAGCCATCAATACAGATAATGACAAGTTTTCAACTAGTCTCTGCCCTGAGTTACATATATACCTCTACGTATAACAAGGGTAATTTTTCATATTAACTATTCTAGTTTTAGGCTTCTGTCAAGAATATTTGCTATGCCAACACGCACAACTTTGCAGAAAGTGCTTAACAGAATAATTATACATCCTGGGATCCATGATGTTATTTTTAATGCTGTAGCAAAGCTTGCAACAAAACTGAAGAAAGACAAAAAGGATTGTGTTCTTTTATTCGATGAAATGGCCATATCCCCTCATTTGCAGTACAATTGTAGTCGAGGGTTAATAGAAGGCTATGAGGATTATGGATATTATCGAACCAATCACATTGCAGATCATGTGCAAGTAGGTGCTTTTCTATATTTCATTATCTTTTGCGTTCTTAAGCAAATATGGAATCGTAATTTTTTTATGGCAATATGTCACTATTATAACATTACATCTGCATGAACATGAAGTTTATGAGTAGGTACTTATTGTTTAACTTTGTAGGTTTATATGCTACGGGGTATTAGCGGAAACTGGAAGCAGCCAGTTGGTTACCAATTTGTCAAGGGAAGCATGAAATCAGAGCATATTGTCAAAAATATCAAGACAATTGTCACAAAGGCTTCTCTGGCTGGATTTAATGTTGTCAGCACTGTATGCGATCAAGGTTCTAATAATGTGAAAGCCTTGAAAACGTTACTTGCTGACACAAAAAAGAAGTACATTCAAAGAGGTCAAATATTGGAGGATAATATTTTTGAAATAGAAATTGACGAAAATAGTTCCAAAAAAGTTATACCTCTTTTTGATACCCCGCATCTTTTAAAAGGCATCCGAAATTCTTTATTGAATAATGATATAGAATTTAAAATAAATGGAAAGAAAATTGTTGCGAAATGGAGTGACATTGAGCGCACGTGGCAATTAGATAACCACAGCGTGGAACTGCGAACATTGCCAAAATTAACCAAATTCCATGTGGATAAAAAACAAATTAAAAAAATGAAGGTGTCAATTGCTGCACAAACTCTTAGTAGAAGTGTTGCAGCTGTAATCAATTTGCTAGCGAAAGGAGGTAATATACTTATAAGAATAAATGCGTGATTGATTTTCATTGCAACTTTTTTTTACAGTAGACTATGAACACCTGGATCACTATCTTCCTAAACGTGCTATTGAGACTGCTGAATTTATACTTTTCTTTGACAAACTATTTGATTCAGTCAATGGCACAGCTGGATTTGACAAAGTGGGCAAACCATTAAGGACAACTGTCAAATTGACTACAGAAACTTCTGTTCAGGAAGATTTCTGGCGTGAAGCCTTGCCTATCCTGAAAACATTAAAAATTTCAGGGCTTGAGGCAAACAGAGATAGGAGGAAGCAAGAGGTTACGCCATCATTTACTAATTGGGCATTAACAACAGCAAACTTTTTATTACTTTGTAAAGAACTTCGAGGCTTAGGGTATACTTCATTTAAAGCTCGCAATTTTCAACAAGATGCCCTAGAAAATTTTTTTGGGCGAATTAGAGCGAAAGGCTTTAGAAACACCAATCCCACTGCATCTTCATTTACTGCTTTATATAAAACCACACTTGTAAATAATTTGGTGTCCAAACATTCTTTGGGTTCAAATTGTGAAGATGATGGTGGCGATATCCTTTTTACCATGGAACATTTTATGGAAGACGTAATGATATAATACAAATATTTTGCAACTTTACCAACATGTTTTGTTTTTAGAACACCAGAACAGAAGATACAAAAGAGGTTGAACAAATTAAAAAGTTGAAGCTTAGTGTTCCTCAAAATATGGAGAAGCAGGCCCTGGGTTATGTGGGCGGTTATTTACTCAAAATTAAAGGAAAACTAATTCAGTGTGCTGACTGCAAATTTAACGTAATTGCAAGAGAAGGGGAACAAAATGACTACAATGATTTTGTTCACCATAAAGAATACGATTCAAAGCGCCGCCTGAAGTATTGTAATCGGGTATTTTTGCATAATTTAAGTGAAGCGTATGTGGCAATTAAATACATTATAAGAAAGTATGGGCACAAACCCAATGTTTTAGAAATTGCTAAAACATACGTAAAAGCAAATGTAGATTTTAATTTTATTAGGTGCCCACATGCCTTACAACTAGAAAACAGTCTTATAAATCATTTTTCAAAATTGATACTTAATAATCATTGTGACGGGGTAAACAAAATTATAACTGGAAGAGATGTTAGACCTGTTCCAACAACGGCATCTGAAATATTTTTAGAAGCTAAGAATATATTTCTTAAAAAAGTAACTAGGTATAAGTAATTATAAGTGAAGCTCGATTTAAATAAACGCTTTAAAACGATGTCTTACATATTTATTCATTACCTACAAGCAATAATTTCTGGTATTATCGCAGACAAAATACTTCGGTCGGATTTGAGTGTAAAACGGGCTTAATTATATGCACTGTTACCCCGATGTACACTGAAATTCGACCAAAGTATTTTGTCCGCGATTGTACATGCGACTTCTATAAAAAAAGGAACAAAAATTTCGTTTTCCTGCAACCCGCAATCCCGGTAATTCATCTTACAATTGTAGAGGCGCTGTCATCGCTGTTTAGGTCCAATAGCATTACAGATTGCGATCTATTGTATTACAATAAGCACAGTATAGAGCTGTATAGACACAGTAGTTTCTCTCGCCGTCGGCACCTTTGATGTTTGTGTCCCAAAATAGTACTGCGCATTCACGCACGCGCAACCAGAGGCGTAGTAAATTTTTCTATTCAGGAATAAGCCAGTGACGCAGAACCAAATCGTTTATGAGATAATTATGTTAATCTATTTTTAAAATTATGAAAAAGCTATATCAATAATACAAAAAACGATGATAAAACACTGCTTTTTATTAAGTACATATTACACACGCATTTAAAATGTAATACATTATACGTACAACACAAAAAAAGGCTCCTCTAACCTAAAGATTACTTAAATTTCTTGACACAATTCGTCAATGGTGTTGTAAAATTGTTATTTTATTTGAATTGCCACTAACTTTGAAATTTCTATTGCAAAATTTCACAGTATAAAAAATTCTTACACGAATAAATAGCATTATCAAAAATTCAGTAGGAAAATTTTCGCAGGGATGTTTATATGATATCTCCTCCAACTTCTGTTTTAATTTAAAGCTAACATTTGGTTCGAAGGAAAATGAAGAAAAAATTCACAGAAGGCTTTTTCCTAATGCGGTATTTATATATAGGTATACTGAAATTATGGTCGGGCGTTGCCAAATTAGTAAAGCTGTTTCACAAAGTTAGGACATGCCTTAAAATAAGTGTAAAATTTGAATTCATTCATTTCTTGTGTTTTAAACGTATAATTGTTGGAAAACTATGCTTTTCAAAACATTTGTGTCCCAAATAACCTATAAAATAAGTGAAGGCATTTTGTTCAGTTATATTTTCCCATTGTAGTAGATCTTGTGTAAAAGTCTTAAGTTACGTTACCTAATAGACTATGTAGTTATCTATACTTATGCATACAATACTAATGTATTTTAGAACACGAAAATATAATAAGAAGATTAGGCCCAAAAACAAACAATATTATATATATAGCTCATTAGTTTCAGTAGCAGCTCTTAATATTTTTGGTTAAATTTAGTGCCAAATTAGAAGGAATTATGCTGTTTGACATTACTTGTTAGTTATATCCTTGTTTATTAATACTATAGTTATACAACTGAAGGTTAGTTCGGGTAGGTAGCCAACAGAGGGGTTGGGCAGTAGGATGTGCCCATTCATAAGTTTTCCCGCTAAATTTGTTGTAGTAAAAGCAGTCTTCTCGTAGTAGTAAAGAGAAGCCAATGGGAGCTTAAAGGAAGTGACGCAATTTCCAATTACACCAATCGTGTTTGTTACAATTTTGTAGGCGTTTTGCTTTAGATTTAAATATCTTAAAATATTTTGAATTATGAATGTTACCTTTCAGCTTATAGGAATTACTCAAGATAAGGTTATTCGAATTACCTGAGCTCTTATAGCTGTAGTACTCTAATACGGGGAGACGTGGCGTCCTTCCTTCCGGATGGCACTACACTTATTCACTGGGTGTTCCAGGATAGGGCTGATATTAGTGTCGGGGGTTAATGAAAGAGTTGTTTCAAACCACATGAATTTATTACCACAACTCGATATGATAAGTCTACTGACACTAATTTTTCAAATTCCAAAAATAAGTGATGATGTGATTGTGGATGTTAAATGTTATTCTAAAATACATATTGCAAGACGATGTAACGAAGAAATGTCATTTTTCGTATATATTTTATCTTATAATTGACAATGGATATTGCAGTTATACAAGCTGAAAAAGGTTCAAAGTACTAACCTTTAATAAAATCTTTGCTTGCTTATGAATTAGTTTGTTTGTATAACTTGTTGGGTATGTACTATCCTCAACAATAATTGATTATTATTCATTCAGACTTGTATCATGGCAATTGTTGTTACGATTCAGGCCTAGATAAAATAAAAATAACTAGAACCATAATAAAATAAGTAATGTCAAAGCCAAGTACATTTAAGTGTGTATCTAATTAACTTTTATGAAGTGATATACCTCACTTCAACCAGTATGAAGGCTAAAATTCTACATATATAACACAATAAAATCCATGAAGATTTCAAACAATTGCAATTAAACGTGGGTGAAAGAAAAATTAAATAGTAGAAATATAAGTAAACTAGTTTGATAATTGTTATGTACTATACCATTAATAAAGGACGGTAATTTGTAAAAAGTCTTTAATGTTTATTTATACTATTGCAAGATACAACTTCATGTCTTATGCTAATGTCCACTAACTATGCAGTTGTGCCAACCTTGTTGACTTCTACTGTTAATACCACAACATGCCCCTTTTTTTTTTAAAAAGAAGACAACTGATGACATACATATTTAGCTTTCATCATTTTCCGTGAATGTAAACCTTCTAGGCCTTTTAACATGTCTACCGTAACGTGTAACAATATTATCACCCACATTTGTTGGTTCCGTTGATTCTACCTCTGTTAATACTCTGTCACTGAGAGGTTCATCTTCACTTTCTTCAATTTTCCTTTCTTCCTTTTTTTCATTAAAATTGGGACTAATGATATGTTGCCTGTTTCTATGGTATTCTACACCTTCCGGTGTACGCACTGTGAAGCTTCTGGGTGTTGGACCAATGTTCGTTATTACGGCGGGTTCCCAATGAGAAATCGGACTCTTCTTGTAGTACACCTTATCACCCACATCTAGTGGTTTCAATGATTTTGTTCGTGAGTCATAATATTTCTTTGTGTTTTGTGTTCTCTGCTTATTATATTCTTTATACTTTGAATAATCTATAACATTGGGCATCAATAACTTTTCGTTTATAGGTAGCTTCATTCTAAGACAACGAGACATTAATAACTGTGCTGGTGAGTTACCACTATCTTGTGGTGTATTTCTGTATTGTAATATAGCAATGTATGGATCCGTATTACTTTCGTCACATTTATTAAATAAAGCTTTTATTGTTCCTACCATTCTCTCAACTAACCCGTTACTTTTTGGATAGTACGGACTGGACGTGATATGTTTAATATCCCATTCTTTCACGAACAATTTCAACTCCTGCGAATTGAATGGAGGTCCGTTATCTGTTATCATCGTGACTGGTATGCCGTGTCTTGCAAAAATTGATTTCAAGTTTAATATAACTTCTTTTGCATTATTAGATTTTAACGGCATAAGTTCAAAATATTTAGAAAAATAATCAACAACTAATACATAAGTAATGTTGTTATAATAAAAAAAATCTACAGCTACTTTTTGCCATGGTAGTGTAGTAGCTTCATGTGGCAATAATGGCTCTGGTGAATTTGACTTTCTGAATTTAATACAAGCTCCACATTGCTCTACTTTGTTTTTTATATCCACGCTCATATTGGGCCAATATACCACACTTCTCGCTTGATTTTGAACTATCTACAGACAAAGTTACATTCAAATCTGAGTTATAATGTGCCAATACTGGTGCATTACTGATAACATCCTTTAATGCATCAAACTCAGTTTGATGTTTTTCATTCCAATGAAATGCAATGTTCTTTTTAAGCAATTCGCGCAAATTTACAGTTCTATGTGACAAGTTGTCAATGAATGAGCCTAAATAATTAATCATCCCCAGAAATCTCTTTACCTCAGTAATATTTGTTGGACTTGGTAACTCACAAATAGCTTTAACTTTTTGTGTATCTGCTTTAATTCCGCTCTCGTTAAAAATGTTACCTAAGTATTTTAATTCCTTAAGGAAAAACTGACATTTTGCACGATTAAATTTCAAATTTACATTGCATGCTCTTTCCAATACTTTCTTTAAAATTTGATTATGACCCTCTAATGTATCACTAAAAATCAAAATGTCATCTATATATATCGTAACACCCTGTATATCCCCGAACGTGTCAATCATAATTTTATGAAACATTTCAGGCGCACACGATATCCCATAAGGTAATCTTAAAAAACGATATCTTCCAAAAGGTGTTGCAAAAGTACACAACTTTGAACTAGTATCATCTAACTTGATCATCCAAAAACCGGACTGTGCATCTAGTGTGGAAAAATATTTAGCACCCACCAGTCTAGAACGCATGTCATCTACAGTCGGTAAAGGATAATGACATCTATTAATTGCTTTATTAAGACTGCGAGGATCTAAACAAACCCTTAATGACTTGTCTTTTTTTTCGACTAATACTATTGAATTGACCCACTGACTTGGTTCATTTACTTTAACAATAACATTTAGTGACTCCATTCTTTCTAATTCTTGCTGTAGACGGCTGTGTAATTTAAATGGTATTCTTCTTGGAGAATTGACCACTGGTATTATATTTTTATTTATAGAAATATGACAATAGCCTGGTAAGCAACCTAAGCCAATAAATGTATCTTTATATTCACTTAATAGTGACTCGTGACTCACACCAAATATTTTTTGAATAAGACCTAAATTTTGACAAGTTGTCAGACCGATAACAGTAGGAGCATCAATTCTCACAACAATAAAATCTATCGAGACATATCTGTTATTATTAACAATAAGACAATTCAAGTTTATTTTGCCCACCACTGGTATTTCATCACCAGAAAATGATGTAAGCTTTACAAATGTTGGTTCTATTGACTTATCACTCAAATATTTGTAATTCTTAAATGATATGACATTTGTTTCAGCACCTGTACCTAAATTACATTTTAATAACTTATTATTTACAAGTATGTCTATATACCACATGCTATTTACATTAAGTATATTATTTAATGTACCTATGAACAATACATTATCATCATCATCTTTATTATTTGTAACAGAACTTAAATTAATATTTTTCTGATTTGTGAAACAATATTTGGCAAAATGACCTATCTTTTTACATGACTGACACACTTTACCTTGAGCTGGACATTTCTGCCTGTGTTCTTGTCCACACCGACCACATGTTTTATTCCATTGTCTACTCTGATAACCCTGTATTCTAGACTGACTATTTGGCTGTTTATTGAAGATCTTTTTTTGACCTGTTGACCTTGACTGGACTGTTCCTGTTTGTGATTTACCCACTTGATGAATCAATGCATCAGTATTTCTATTTAGTTGCTGTGCTTGAATATGGGTAATCTCAATGCTTTTCGCAATTTGTAATGCTTTTTCTAAGGTTAAGTTATCTTCTTGCAATAATTTCTCTTTGCACATTGTAGTTTTATCATTGAGACCAACAATAAAAACATCACGGACTAAACCTTCCCTAAGATCACCTAACTCACAACGTAGGCTTAAATTCTTTAAAGCAGTTACATAGTCCTCTATCGACTCTTCTTCCTTCTGTACTCTTGTCAGAAAATTGTGTCTTTCTACTGTTAAGTTTGTTTTAGGCTTGCAGTGATTATCAAACTTGCTGACTAACTCTTCATATGTGCAGGTATCCATTTCCACATTGAATGAAGAAAATATCTGTAACGACTCTCTCCCAATGTGATGTAAAAATAGTGCTACTTTTCTCGCATCATTTTCATTTTCCAAGCCGCTTGCCCTCATGTATATTTTAAAATCTAAATACCATGTACTCCAATTATGAGCTAAATTTCCATTCACTGACAGAGGTAATACAGTATGACTGGTACTTTGTGGTTTTCTTGTTGAAGACGATGACGCCGTTTGGGAAGCCATTTCTTTCCTTTTTTTTTTTTACAAACGACAGAGACTAACCGCCTTTATGACTTATTGTTCCTTTTCTTTTTTTTTTTTTTTACTATTAGTATTGACCTGACACCATGTTATGTACTATACCATTAATAAAGGACGGTAATTTGTAAAAAGTCTTTAATGTTTATTTATACTATTGCAAGATACAACTTCATGTCTTATGCTAATGTCCACTAACTATGCAGTTGTGCCAACCTTGTTGACTTCTACTGTTAATACCACAACAATAATGACGTGTAATGTCAAAACTGCAGTCACATAGTGATTAAAATAAAGTGAAGTTATTCAAATTTAATTGAGTGTTTTATTTTACTTATGTATAAGTAACAGCCGAAAGTGTTACATATTTTAAACTAGTTTTGTTTGATAACCCCTACGTAGCTTCAATTATTAGGAATTACTATTATTGAAAGCAATTTTTAAAATCGCAGGTAAATACAAATTGAAGAAACGTCCATATACAGACCATGTGTAGGCAGTACTTACTATATTGATAATTACCAAGAATGTATAATGAAAGTTGCTGCGACTTCCCTGACGAGCTGAGGTATTGTGGGTGTAAAAGCAGGATTAATTATAACACTTCTACAGTAAGAAGGATAGTGTTTCTATTATAATAATAAATTTATTATATCAATAATAAGATATACATACAGTTTACACAATAGCACATCAAGCAAAAATGTAATGATAACATCAACACAGGGCTAATTTATGTCATTGACATTGTAGAATGCTTCTTGAAGGAGAATGTCCTTTATTTTCTCTTTAGATACGAAAGTAGAAAGATGTCTACACATAACTTTGATTTTGTTAAATAATTACCAGTGACGTGTTATACTGAAGTGCCTTTTGTCCTATGTAATGCGGGATGTGCAGCAAATGGTGATGAGGGGTGGAGACTTCTGTAATCTCACCCCTAGTCGTGAGGTGTGACACCTTTTTCAAAGCCCTCCTTAGTTGTTGCAGAATATGTGTCTAGGCTAATGGACTTATCATAAGTTCTCTGAAGAGAGGTTTGCAGCGAATAGTTTGTGAAACACAGACAATTGCTCGAACAGCCTTCTTCTGCAGGATGAACACCTTTTCTACATAGGCCTACTTACCCCATATTGGTTAAACATTGTTGATATGTGATATGATAGTCCATAGTATATCGTTATTCCAGTAGACTATCAGTTATAAATCTGATATGTCTAATTGCATAAGTAGCAGAAGATAAGTGTTTGAGTAATTTAACTAATCTGCGGCTTCCATGTTAATCTTGTGTCTAGTCTAATATCAAGGAATTTTCAATTCGTAGAATATATGTTTGATCTATGTTCACTAGTAAAAAAAATTGTCTCACATTTATCCTGGTTAAGTGATAAATGATTGGCTGTGAACCATTTAAATTTCTAAATTCTGAAGATACCAAAACCTTATAATAATGTGGTGTTTATAATGCATTTTCTTTGTAAAACGTACTACATTACTGGTTTGAGAGCCTCACATAAACCAGTCAAGTTGATGAAACAATGCAAAGCAACTTAATAAATGTTGTGGTTCGGATAGCTTTTAATTACTTTTTCTTCTTTTACATAATACCTATATCTAGTCATACCAAATATATAGAAGACTGTTTTAGACATACCTGTTGAACACAGAAAAAAATTAGAATAACCCCAAACTCTGAACCCGAAACAGACTGACATTTCATGTAGGTGAGTATTTAATAAAAATGCTGACTTTTTAATACCGTTTTCTTGTTTAGATTTGTTTCTTTAAAAAACATGAATACGTTTTTTAAAAAGCCTTTTGTATGTCTTTTTTTTAATTATGTTATAAAAGGGTAATTGTGAGTATAATAAGGGAAAAAAATAGTAATCCTACGATTCTTCAACAAAACGTTTACTTAAATCTACTTTATCACAGTTAAGCTATATAGGTTATGTTGATATGTAATTCAAGGGCAAACGATGTGAAAAGCAAATCAAACAAAATATACTCTTATGTAAAATTTAATAGAAAATATTAAAATATATTTACATTTTTTATAAACTTCCGGATTAAATTGTGGGAGTGGCGTTGAGAATATTTCAAATTTCATTGGCTGAGCACTTTCATTCATTCGTATTAATCCATTTGAAAGATACCAGAGGACGACACTTTACTACATAAGAAATATTTACAGTTTTCTCTAGGTTGTATAACTATAGTATTTATAAACAAGGGGTAACCTTCGATCATATATATTTACATGGATACCTAATACCTTGCCTAGCTCGTGTTCCAAAAAAAGCGACAGAATATCTACCGGAATGTTGCATTCTGCGCAGGCGCATGTACGTAGCGAGTGATTATTAAAATGTTTCCTTGTGAAAAGTGTAAGCAGTGACACTCAAACTGTTTGCAAAAGCGATGCTCCAAATCTAAAAAAATAAAAACATTTGCGTTGAACTATTGCACATACCATTACATGTACCCTAATATGCCCGCTAAATACTAGTATACGTACTATTAACAAATTAATTTAAATATATATAATTATCATTTACTATTGTTAAATATGTAAAATAAAACCACACTATTTTCTACAATTATTGTTTATTGATTTTTAAACAAAATTAACTTGGTGAGTTTTTTACGAATATTTTCTTTGGGCGTTGAAACATTTTTGCTTAAAAAGTGAAGCCTTATTTTAAAATACCATTTTAGGAACAGCTTGATTATTTCTGTCCGATGATTATCAAAAATATCTTGATCTTCTATATGGGCAAGAATTGTTGGAGTCAAAAGTACCTCATTACATATTTTAACATATATATATTGCTCCATTTTAGGGCCATATCTTTTTAAATTTATAGAGTACTGCCTGAATAACACCTCGATTTTTTTGGCAGCATGTACAATGTCATTAGAAGGCATGAACAGTTTCCCTTCATCCTTAATAAAAAGTAATGAATTATTTCGTTTGGCAGGTGCTTGCAAAACGCTTCGACACAACTGACAGTGAACAACCTTGAACATTTTTCTGACCACAAACCCACTTATGTATTCGACTACATTTACTGCAAATAAATTCAATTCGTATCTGGTGGCCAGATAATCATGGTCCCCGATTATTTGAAAGTCGTCGTCAAATTCCATTGGCATATCGTAAACTTTAGATTTTACATGGCTGCCTATATGTAAAATGTGAACATCTGCAAAATTTGTACAGTTGCCAGAAGCATTAATTTCATGTCTTACCAACATTTGACGATAGGCGCTTTGAAACTGTATAGCACTCGGGTTATTATTATGTCCCCCTTTTGACCTAATGGCACTGAAGAAAACTTCTAAATGGTCCTGGCTTAATTTGTAAGTCAGGAGATATCTCAAATTATAAGCTTCCTTTAACAGTTTATACAGTTCCAAACTGTTTTTTAAGCTTATAATTAGGCCCAAAAATCCCGTTTTCCTGCTAGACTCCACTGCTGGTACGCCATTAAGTTTTAAATTTGAAATATATTTGGATATTTCTTCTACTTTGTCTACCAACAAGTGTAAATTATTATCTGAGATTTTTTGTTTAAATTGGGTCTTTGCCCACACGTTTCTGCTATTCAAAATATCAAATGCATCATTAATAATTTTAACAAACTTGGCCGTTTCAGTGCATTGTTTAAATTGTTGCATAGACTGGGAGCAAAATATCAAGGCATCACTGACACTTTTGCTGAACAACTGAACTGCCAAACGAACATTCATTTTCTCATTCTGCCAATTAAAGTGACGTTTTGACAATTTGTTTGCCAATCTCAATCCCTCCTCTTGTTGTTTGTTATGCAAAAGTTCAAGATAATACCACTGGATAAAATGTCCATCAATTTCAAATGATTTAATTGTTCCCCATGCATTCCGAACTAGTTTAATCATATGGCATGCATCCCAGAATACAAAAATTTTATGGTTAGTAGCAGGTTGCAAAAACCATGGTTTAAAATTGTTTCCCAATTCAAAGTTGCAACCCAGTTTCTTGCACATTGAAATGTTCACTGCAGCGCCATCAAATGTAAGGGAATGACATTTAACTCCCACTTCATGTAATAAATAAAGGCATTTGTTAACTAAATGGGCCCTTTCATCTGCATTCAGACCATTAATCAAAAAATATCCTACAGGCACTTTCCAGTGTCCATTTATAGCAGTTGCCATAAAAACAAGAGCGTTCTTTGCCAATTGTGAATTATCAAAATTTGCATCTTCAGAACTCATTCCCAGGTCCACATAACCCCAAAATCGTTTCCCATTCCAATGCAGGTGCTCTCGTATAGCCATTTCATCGACAGTTAAATTTACAATCGGACTTTTATCACCTTTATTTTTGAGAGCGTCAAATGCTTCTTGAGTGAAGCCTGGTTCAGCATTAATTGTCAAGTACCATTTTTCGATGGTACTGGGGTGTGGTAGGCTCTTGCTGAATGCATTTCGTACATATCGATAAGCCTTTGGACTGTAGAAATGTAATGTAATCGCAAAAGCTCTGAGATTTGGCGAATATTTCCCTCTCGTTTTGCCTTTCAACATTCTTTGTACTATTGCTGCCATTGAATCAGAGGCTCCTTGCTGTTAAACAAGATAAATATGTAAAAATAGCAACAATTTATAGATACCTATTATACCAATAAAGCAAGTTCTGCATTTTCCGACAACATATTATTTTCTTTTAAATGTACAACTAATTCTTGCAATGAGGTTACTTTCTTCCTAAGTGCTACATTTTGCCTCTTTATTTTCTTCATGTCCTTTCTTAATCTTAAAAATTTTTCTTTGATGTGGTCACAGTGCCGCTTAGCACTTCGGGGACTATTAAAATTCTTCTTCACTCTTGGCTTTCTTGGTGTAGAAGGCAAGGCAGATAATGATGTCTGACGTGCTGTATTGAAAATAACATTTTAGGAATATAAACCATTAGAGTATACAGGTGTCCCATTAATGTCGAACCAACTGCTAAATGGCGAATTCCTTATGAAAAACTGAGACAAATTTTCCTTTGCTTTCTAATGCAAACTAATGTCAGTTGCTAGGCAACAACTAGAAATTTTTATCACAAAGCTAAATAAGACGGTGTGGTTGGTCACCTTAAAATGCTTCTAACTTGAAAACTCTCAGAGATACGCAGTTTTTGTAAAGAAAAATTTCTCAGTTATTTCATAAGGAATTCGCCAGTTAGCAGTTGGTCCGACATTAATCGGATACCCTGTAAGTATGTTAATAATTGAAAATCAACAATACTTGCCAACTGTGTAAGGTTCGGTAATTGGTACTCTCAAAGGGCTAACATTTCCTCTAGGTGTGTCGGTGTTAACAGATGGAGCACTCACAGAGGGGATGTAATCTGCATTATTTGGAGTCGATCTGGTTACGTTTGTGGAGTTCCAATGACTCATGGAGCATGTAGTAACTTCCACATTTGTTGCAGCTGATGTGCACCTTTCATTAGGAATTGATGTATAAACAATTCCACTACAATGTAAATTACAAATAATGTGCTCTTTGCACAAGATTTTAACCTACCTTTTTATAGTTGATTTTGGCAGATGCAATGTAGGAATGCTTCCTTTGATTAATCTTGCACGTCCAAATAGAGTCTCTGCAAAACATGTTGCAGCAAAATGTTTGCTACAAATCTGCGTATCTTTGAAAATATCATTTTCTTTAAGTCGGCATGCTTTCAACCATTGCTTTCGGCTGTCTGGCTCTGTAGGAAACCTGTAAATGTTTTTAATAGTAAATAGATAAAATTTTATGACAAGCATCTACTTACTGATGGTACGAGTGTGTATTAACTTTATTTTTACAAACGTAACAAAATTTCATTTTTCCGTTTTCACCTTGTTTTCACAAACACGAGAACAAAAACATCAGAAACTGCCAAAAGCGTTGGCCGTTGATCATGCGCAGGGCAAACTTGTGCAAGTTTTGTATCTATTTCTCACAGACTAATGCATTTGTGTATATTTATCTTTCTTCAATTATTTGGAACATCAGATGTGTCTCACCAACTCGTTGCATTACGCATCCATATACCGTGGGTTTTTTTTATCACTGAACATAGCACACGATAACACCCTACTCTATTTCTCTGGATAACACCTATGTTCAGTTTTAAAATAAACGCGTCAACGCATGGAACATTATGCAACCAACATTGCGTTATGTAACAACAAACTAACGTCGGTCAATTATTTGTTTCGACAAACGTCAAAATCAATGTCATAACCATATTAGAAGTAAACACAAAATTTAATTCTTTAAAGACTACTTTTCTGTCTGAATATCGAAAGTGGGAACAGTCTTAGAAAAGTGGATGTGGTGATGATGATGTAAGTATCATTTAATAAAGTATTAAAATATATTGACCATATTTTATAGATTGCAGAACCAACTTTATGGTATTTTGGATATGATGTTTATTGTAAATCATACAGTAGCACGTAAGTCGACTGATGTTATTAGCGAAAACTGCAAAGGTGAAGAAATAATTGTGCTAGTGGATCAAGATATCGACTATTCACAAGATAACACAGATATTGTAAGTTGTCTATTGGTATTTTAATATTTAGTCTTCTTAGTTGGACTACAGTTCTGGTTTATTTATAAGCAATGCAAATGAGGACGTTCAACCTGCTCCAAGTACCTCAAGTAATTATATTGAGGAAGGCGCTATAAATACAGGTGGTTTTGGCACAGAAAACAAGAAAAGGAAATGTGAAGCTATTAAGGACAGTACTCCATTCCGCAAGAAACGAAAAGATGATGAATATTTGAAACATGCAAATGATGCTTTAGTAAAACTTACTTCTGCTTTGGAGAATCAGCCAACTCAACAGCCTGAAAACAGCGAGGAGGTATTTGGTAAATTAGTAGCCGCCAAAATTAAAGAAATTAATTGTCTTCGAATAAAAAATGAAGTTCCATTTAAAATTTTAAATGTTATATATACATATTTAAATAAATAAATATTTTTTGGTATTAGACTTTATTTTTAATATTAATTAATCATAACTGGAATAAACATAAATCAATGTTCTAAATATTATGCTCAGCCACTGCGTGTTCCTGCCAATCTGCACTCCCATTGTTGGTACAGAAATAGTTCCGGAATTCATCTCTAATATTTCTGGCTTCAATACTTGACTTATTACCACCTTGTTTGACAACTGTTGGTAAATGTTTGGTATTGCTAATGTTAACATCTGTAACATACCTTTCACTTTCTGTTACCAAGAAGTTATGAAGTACCACACATGCTAAAGTTATTATTTCTACTTTTTCAACATCTAAATTTATTGGTTCTAATAAAACTCTAAATCTATTAGATAAAATTCCAAATGTGCTCTTGATAATCGGTAATTAAGTATTTTATTGTCATGACTTAAAAATCTTTGCGGATATGGCTTCATAACTCCTTCTGTTAAAAATGTATATGAGAATTAATCACCATACTGTTAAATAATGCTCTCTTAACTTCCGGTAAATTGTTTCACACACTTCTGGAACAGACCTGGAAATAATGCTTTCATGAACTCGTGTTGAATACATTTGAGACTGGAAACTTTCACCAGTTGCTAAAAACCGCAAAGTAATTTGCAACCTGAAAAATCATAAGTCTATTGTATTTGATTTTTTTAAATATTAAGAATATCTCACTTGCTATGGGCTGATATACTGTCTTGCATAAATGTATCTTGCTTTGTAATATCAGCTCTAAGGTAATCTAATAATTTATGAAACAGAGCATCATTCATCCGTAAATAATTCCTATATAAGTCAGGGTCCTCAATGCGTAATTCATTAATTAATGACAAAAGATCCCGGCCGCCTTAAAAGCCAAGGTTTAATCCATATCTTTCTTTTTTGTTCGCGTTTCTTATTTTTTATATTCAGAATGTTTGTTATTATAACAAGAACTGCAGCTCGTAATAAATTCTTTCTTGTATTTGTGTCCATTTGGAATTTTCCAGAAAAATACACACAAATGAAATTTTAGGGTTACAAAATTCCGGATACCCGCCAAACTAGTAATACATTCGACGCATGCCCGGACCTTTAAAATTTTGCGTCGTTGCAAGTGGACAAAATAAATTCTGCACAGAAAGTTGTACAGAATATTCTGTACAGAAAGCTGTGCAGAATCTTGTACAGAAAATTGTACCGTGTCAAGTAAGGATGTGGCGAGCATGTGGCGAGTTTTAATTTTCTTTCTGTGGGTATTTATTATACAGCCATCAGAATCAAATTTCCTACTAATCGCCTGAATTGTTCCGATAGATGGTATGGGCTTCTCAGGATATTTGACAGAAAACAGATCCCGCACTTTCCTTAAACTGTTTCCAGCTTTATACCAGTTTAAAATTTCTATTTTATCATCTTTTGTATAGGTACATTTTTTAAATTAGGTGAATACAAATGTGAAATATTGAAATATTCAAAATGTCATTTCTGTTATGACATTGATTTTGACGTTTGTCGAAACAAATAATTGACCGACGTTAGTTTGTTGTTACATAACGCAATGTTGGTTGCATAATGTTCCATGCGTTGACGCGTTTATTTTAAAACTGAACATAGGTGATATCGTGTGCTATGTTCAGTGATAAAAAAAACCCACGGTATATATATGATCCAAGGGGGTAACATTTAACATAGTCAGTGTTGCCACCTTTAGTACGTTCGTTACCCTGTCTCAGAATAAGAAGGAGTGATTCAAATATCCCGCCAAAACATGGAACACATAGCTTAAAATTTAGTAGACAATTTGATATGACATCATGACAATTGAGGTTAGAAGAACTGTATTAATTAGGGAATCCAAATCACGTGATCTAATATGGCGTCTGTAGGCAAACAATGAATGAACCTTAGTTTGGTATGCCATCATTATTAGTTTTAATATGGTTTTGCTTTTCGTGTGTGCTGAGTTTATAAACATGATAATGCAGAGTGATTACCTGAAGAAGTTCTTAATTGAAAATCCAAAAGTTGGAGTAACATTTTGTTGAAATCATCATAGAAAATAATTATTCGTGTGAGAATGTATTGTTTGGCAGCTATCAGATGAACATTAAATTACTTGATAAGTTGGATCCACTCACTCTTGAAATTACACAATTTAATAGATGGTATTCCACCTGTGCCAAGTACGGATATTATTGTACATTTGGTTTTAATACATATTCATTACACTAAGGACCATATCACCGTGTTCAAGAGTCTCACCGCTTACATTTATTAACAACTTATTTATTTTATGTGGAAAAGTACGTGTTTTTGATTAGTTGACACATTTATAAGAAGTTAATTTAAAACCAATGGATGTGTAGTGCATTATTGTGAAATGTGAATCAACACTTTCGGCTCACTCTACATGCATGGCTGGTTACATCCGAACATTATTGTAGTAATGTTAGTGCATTATTATTTCTAGTATATGAAGAAAAAGAAAGCCACTCATGCACTGATTAAGGATTAATTATTTAAACCTGTTTTTAAATTTACAGTAGCTAACAACATAATCTGAGGATTGTTTAATAAGATTTATTTATTAAAATAGTTCCACTTAATTATTATAGAAGCAATAGTTAATAAATAGTAATAAGAAAATAAGTTTAATCACATAAATATTATGTGTAAGATTATAAAACAATATATACAGTTTAGGACTTAAAAAAATGTAAATAGATTTCAAATATATTAATACATAAATAAATTTAACTTATTATTAAAGTTTTGTGTTTTATCTGTTACGAAATGCCTATTTAAATTCTAAAATAATGGCCAAGTTGTACAGGAATAAATTAAGATTATATAGTGTCATAATATAATTATAAATACAAAATTATTTACAACTTACATATGTTAATTAGAGCATTAAATACAATCACAAAAAGCTGGAATAACTAAAATTCACTTGCAGAATTCCTAGTGTTTTCTTTATTAAAAATGCTCTTTCTCCTACAACAAAATATCCTGGGTTAAGATTGTTGCAAAATTACTTCTTCCATTTATTTTTCAGATGTATGACACCCCGAGCTTCACTAATGTAGCATATACTTCCCTGAAGAGTTATTGCTATTAAAATTTCTATCGTGTTTATAATTAGAATAGTACTGCTGCTGAGCTAAATTATTATCCGGTTTTCCAATGAAAATTTCAAAGCAGGCAATAATTACAGCTGTTTTTTTCTTGAAACACTTCTTGCAAACATACTGCAATACAGAACATTCTGATCACATACTTATAAGTTTTAGCCTTTGATACACACCATCATACTTAGATAACTCAATAATTACCTTAGTAATTTAATTAAATAAGATAATTGTTTAATAAGAGCACTTATTGTCAAATTTTAATGATACAAATCTGTTTGTTTGCCCACAACGGCCATATTGAATTTGATTTGACAGGTCGTTGGATTGCCCTATTCTAATTTTATTTCATTTACTACTTTCGTTAAAATAGATGGATGTGCCGCTTTTCATTCTACCAGTCGAAGCAGCAATATGAGTGCACGGCAATTGGAAACAAGAGTGTAAAGTTATAAACACAAGTAGGATACATCTATATTTTGATGAATACAAACCTCTTAACATTCAAATCTGTTCATTTTAGTTTTACAAAAAAAATTAGAAGAATATATGGATAAAGATATAGGCCCAATTTACAAATGAAAGCATAGACTTTGTTATGAGCGTTTTGAGAAGGATTGCCGTTATAAATATATAATTACTGCACATTTTAGTGAATGTGCTATATCAACATGAAAATTGTGAATCAAGTCTATTTATTATTAAAATTGTAACAGAGAGCAAGAATGAATCAAACCTTTTATCTTTTATCAATATATCCTTAAGAACTTGCAGAAAAGGTTTTGCTTATTAGTTTCTATTTTAAATATCAATAAAGAACTTATACAGATAAATCAGTCATATTACTGATAATTAGTATTTAATTAACACTTACTTGAAATTAATGAGTCAATTCTAGAACATGTGTGAGTTGTCCAGTTCATTTATGGTATGAACCATGCTATATGCACATAATGCGCTAGATAAATTCCGTCCATGTAGTTCGTAGTCACACCACCCGTGGCGTGCTAGTCGCCGTAGATATCCGAAAATCTCCGAGAATAGACTCGACAATGCCACGTGATTCTGCAGTGAATTAACCAGGGTTGCCGTTGCTGGCAACTTGTTTCCATTTTGGGCAACTTCCAACTAACTCTGGCAACATGGCAACAACTTTGTAAGAAATCCAAAAAAATGGCAACATTTTACATATACAAAAATTAATTCCATATAAATATTTCTACGAAATTTGTCATAATTAAAAATAATAATAGGAAGACTTAATTTAAAAAAGAATTCTCGTGCTACGTATATTTGTATGTATTACTGGTAGAATTACACATAGAGCGCTAAATGGTCAAGGTCAAAAGAATGTATAAACATTTTACTGCCAGGGAAAGCTGGGGAATTCCCGATTTAGTGAGTCGAACGCTTTAAATGCGTATACACATACAATCGGTAAATGCTATAATATAATGGAAGTATGTGTACACCGAAGTGATCGTTGTTTATTCAATTAGTATAGGGAGCGATAGTGTTTTTTCCATTGTAGGAACAGACAGATATCCGAATTTATCAAAATTTGCATTCGAACTATTGTCTCTCCCACATAGCAGTGCTGCAGTGGAGAGAATATTCACTACAATTAATTTCAATAAATCAAAAATTCATCATTATCTAGCAACTAAGACATTTATTAAAGACAATGAAGGAGAGTGTCACAATTTACAATTTGGAAAATGGAAAAACAGAAGTAGTAGTAGTAGTAGTCCCAACTTTCTCCGTTACCTTTTATTGATGATTTACCTATTAAATATATATAAAATATTTATGTGATACATTTTAATACATATAGGCAAAAAAAATCTTGTAAGTTATTCTTGAATAAATTAGTAAACTATACCCTATATATGTACATACATTATTATGGATTATCTTATTTTGTATTTCTAATGGTTCTAGAACTCCCAAAAATCAATTCCATATAGCCAATAATGTAATTATTTTGGTATGGGTACTGGAAAAAGAGTCAATTAATGTTTAATAGCTTTAATTATTGATCGTTAAACGATATTACCACACAAAATAGTTTAAATTATGGAATTATGTACAAATATTACTAGTTTTATAATTTTGGCAACATTTGGCAACTTTTGAATGAAAATGTTGGCAACTCCGGCGACTCAACCGCGGCAACGCTGGAATTAACCTCATTTCTATTTTGTGTTTCCGTGTTTATATTGTGTCGATTTACTTGTTGTTACTAGTGATTTCTAAAACAATTATTGCTGTCAAGTTATTAAAAGTACGTACTATACACAATGGTGAAGTGCTGCGTACCTGGATGCAATGCATCAAAAGACGTAAAATTGCATATAATACCAAAAGATCAAGAGGTAAAATTGCAATATTAAGCGCTAACGAAAACAATTCATTCCTTTTTATCTATTTGTAGTTGCTTTCTAAGTGATCTTCGGCCATCCAACGGGAGGATATATTAAAAGTTCCAAATGAGGTGCGTCGTAGGTACAGAGTTTGTGAATCACACTTTACTGAAAATGATAAGTTTGTGGCATATCACAACAAAACAAATTTAAAAGCGAATGCTATTCCATCTGTTAGACTACCAGGTATATTTTGTGTATAGTAAATATCCATTTATTTATAATATGAACTTTTGCAGCTAAAAATATTACCCGTAAGGTAGCAGATGCGGATAATCAATTATTGTCTAAGCAAGTTGAAGTTCCACTGCCATCACAGGATATTGTTGAAGATATTAGTGAAAGCACTTTGAAAAGATCAGGTATTAACATATCAATCATATATAAGCCACTAGAATGATTGTAAAATTTTTGTCACCAGGTACTCCGATTGATCCTCCATCAAAACGAATTAAGATATCTTCACCACCAAAAGTTCCAAAAACATTTAAAGGTAAGCACTTGTGATAAATGTATATTAGAGCAGGACCTTGAAACTTTTACTCAAAATGAAAAATCATTGGCAGGTGCAAGAAACCACAAAGATTGCAGTTGTTAGTATGCTATATTAAAAGGAAAGTAAAGGTACTGCAACTTTAATAATCAAAAAATTAAAATATTTGTATATATAATTAATATAGATTAACAAATAGGTGAATGGTAAAAGTAATAAACTTTGCACGATAAAACAATATAATAAGTAGCAAGAAAGTCATAACCGCACAATATCTTTCGAATAATACTGGCATACCTAACATTAATAAATATCTGTACAGAATTCTAATGAACATTTTTTTTTAATAATTCAACATTTTCTTTTTTTCCCAGACTTAAAAAGAAAATTAAATTTTTTGTATATGGTTGGAGTCAAGAAGGCCAATCAATTGACACCAAAGGCACTGAAGATGTACCAGACGGCCACAAATTTGAAAAAAATTTCACGGCGTTTATTTGACGAAAAAGTTAAAGGGAGACAAAGAGTAAAAGAAGCTATAGAGTATATTAGTATCTTATAGAGTATATTAGTATCTTATATAAAACATGTGAATTTAGTTCTAAGAGGACAATTCTTTTTTAATGTAAACGATAAGTTAATTAAGCAAGCAAATGAAAAATATAAAAAAAATAAATTGAAAAATATGAGAATTGTAAAAATGAAACAACTCAATACATAAATTTTTAAACATCATTTGTTTTACTGTAATTTATTTCTGTTTTTCTGTAGAAAGTGTACACTAATGCAATGTGATTCTGTTTTTTATTTTCAATTATAGTGCATTTGTATCACTTATTAATATCCGTTGCAGTAGGACCAAAATTAAATATTACTTAAGGTTTGAAATAACCGCTGTTTGGGTTTTATTATTGAGTCACGTCACCAGCGGCGCTAGCGTTCTTGTTCTTTTTATTGCAATACGAGTTGCCTATCTACCTAATCTCCCTAATCTATGGTATGAACTCATCTAAAGTCGGGTCGTTTTCGCAACCGACACGGCAAAAGTACGAACTAAAAACGCTGATTCAATACCACTACAAATTCCAATCAACCGGAACAATTTTAGAACAATAAAATTCAACCAACTAATTAATATTTTAAGATAAATAGCTACGGCTAGTAAAATACTATTACATGAAAGTCAGTTAGAAATTAAATATTATAGATATAATTATTAAATATTACTTTTCTATATCAATATTTTATTTGATACATGGCTATTCTGAGCATTGTTGTCAGATTTTTATTTTTACGGAGCGTATGACACTTGACAAGCGTAGCGTTTGACAAGCAGGTGACTAGTATTCAGTACAGCGTTTTTCGAACAATTACACATGAAACTTGGGCTACCATCACTCATATTAAACAAGAAATAAAGACGTCGTGGGATAGGGAAATAGAAATTGATAAAACAGATATTAATCCAGTAATATTTTGTATTAATGATAGCGGTAGTAGCGACTGTGAAAGTTATTAAAGTCAAATATATTGATCTAAACCAAATTATAGACGAGAAGGTAAGTTTTATTCAACAGAAATGCTTGGTTTTACTTGTAATTGCTTTATGTTATTTAGAATAATCACGTAACTGATAAAACGAATGTAGCTTATAAAGGATTGGAGACGGATTAAATTCAGTATCTATATCAAAAGTCAAAGACAGATTTTGGAACCTGTTAATATATTTGTTCATAATGCTTCGGCAGAAGATTACGATAGTTAAAATAATTTGTACTTATATTGATCAGTTGAAGAAAGAACTCTGTCTAATCGAGGAAGTAGATGACACTAACCACCTAACTAAATAAAATAACAATTGTTTAAAGATCACATAAGTAATACTGTTTAGAAAATTTTCAAATTTAAGAAGGTATAACCATGTTTAATGTAATAGAGGAATGGTGGATGATTGATTTCAGAATAAAATAATGATCGAGTTTATTAATGTGATAACAAGATAAGCGTTTGCATAGGGGGATGCAGTTAAAACATATTTATGTTATATTATTTTTATAGTTTTTCTAAAATAACCTTTGTATATTTTCTGTAGGACTTTAATTTTGTAATTATTTATTGTTATTAATGGAATTAAGATTATATAATTTCAAAAATATGTGATAGTATTGTAATAATATTAATGTAGTACATTATAAATTGGGATAGTAAAAATACTTGTTCGTTATTGTATTATAATTTAAAGTTGCTTGGTAAGTTAAATTCTGATCAGTAGCAAAGATTCAGCTTACGAATACTCAACATTTGAAATACTTTAAAATACGTTTGAATTGTTTAGTTCTGCATTAAATATAATCTTTAACAACAACAAATTTATACTAGTTTAAAGCTTAAGTAAATAATAATGATGTGTTTAGCTTAATCAAAAATGTTTGATTAGCATGCAAGAATTATGTTGTAATCAATGATATATACCTACGAGTAATGTTTCAAACAAGTTGCTTTTAGTACAGCAGTGATAATGGTAATAATCATAGTGTACAGTAAGAATCTGGCAAACAAATGTTTTTATAATTAGTGTAATACTTTTCTTACCTTCTCGCTGTTGCAAGTAAAAATACTTTAATTTTGATGCATTTAATAGAAAAGCAATATAGCACTATTAGTAAGGATACTGCTGTACAACTGTCTTTGCTACTAAATATCTTTATTGTCTGTAGTAAAACTAACTCGAACATAATTATTAAATACATTCCTGAATGTTTAAATGAATTTCAAAAGTTCAATTTTCTCTGAAAATCTAACCTTTTTTATATTTATATCTAATTACTAACAGCAGACAAGTTCATACAAATATAAAATAATCATTATATTCTTCTTTTCAATAGTACTTAAGCAAAATTATTATCAAATTAATAGTTACATATTAGAATTATTGTCGGTTGTGCTAAAACCACAAGTCTAATTGATCATTTAGGGTTATAGTGTCAAAATTAATATTACTTGACAGATCAAATTTTGCAACGTCTCAAATTTGACGCCATTTTTATTTTGGTGGCGCATGTCGGTTGCGAGAGCGATTCTAGTATATAGTTATTTTTGCAATGATATTAATTGTTGAATGTTTGATTTTTGCACTGACGTACAGTATTTTTGACAGATTCATCAAATTCAAAGTTTCAAATGCAAGATTACTTGTTGCTTAGGTCTTAAGTCGTCTGATCAACGCATGCTCATATTGTACATAAAAGTACGGATTTTATTTAATAACACAATAAAGTATAATAAACCAAAGTAGAAATATAAGAGACTAGGTTATGGTTTGGCTATAAACATAAAAATGACGTTTTGTCAAAGTTATTTTCCCATGTTAAACTTGCCTGCGCAAGAACCAATGAAATACTTCAAAAATATACGCCATTTTGGCGCGATATTTGAATCACTCCTTCTTATTCTGAGACAAGGTACGTTTTGATATAATTTGATACGTTAATACGCCGGTCAAATATCTAGTACGTTTTTAATTCTGAAGTTGTACACTGTTTTGTGTCGTCATTTTTTAAAAGCAAACAAACAGAAGTAACGGGTTATCCTATATATTGTGGAGTAGTGCCGTAATGCGGTTATAGTCAGAGTGCGGTAGTACAGCAAAGCAAAATGGATAAGTAATAGTTTGGTTAGTATTTTAATGATTACTAAATAAAAACATATATTTCTACACAGATTCATTATACGCACGCAAAACATATCACACGCTCAATCATCACCAAAACAGCTTATAGAAACACAAAATCATATGAAAGTTAATAATTCTGAGGAATCACATGCATATGAAGAGGAATATGTGGAAGAACAGAGTAATGACAACAGCTATGTGAGTAAAGAATGCATAAACAAGAAAAAGAAGTTGTATAAACAAAAATTCAAGTTAGATTGGAAAGAAAAATTTTCATGGTTGAAAGAAATAAATAATAATGAAATTTTATGCAGAGTATGTGATAAAAAAATAGTTGGAGGTTTAAGCCATGTCCAACGACATGGAAACACAGCATTTCATCAAATTAATTTTAATAAAGCTCAAAGAACTCTTAAAATTGATGATATGCTAAATGAAAATACAAAAGCTGCACAATTTGCAAAACAGGTCAGAGAAGCTGAATTAAAATGTGTAATGTTTCTTCATGAACATAATTTACCTTTCATCATAATGGATCACCTACCAAAGTTAATACAGTCTGTCTGTGTTGACTCAAGTATAGCAAAATCTATTAATATTGCAAGGACAAAGGCAACATTAATTACCAAAAACTGCTTTACAGCGGAAGCTTTACAATTTTTAGAAAATCAAATTCAGTTGTGTGAGGGATATTCCCTTATAATAGATGAGACTACTGATATAAGTACTTGTAAATCATTAGCAGTAGTTATAAGGTTTTTTGACGCCAGTAGAAATCGCGTGAAAGATCGTTTTTTGGGACTTATTGAATTGAAAAATGGTAATGCAGAAACTATTTACGAAGCTATTATAGGACATTTGCAGAAGCATAATTTACCAATTGAGAAACTTGTAGGTCTAGCAGCGGACAATGCACATGTTATGATAGGAAATATTACTGGTGTCCAAACCAGGTTTAGACAGCAAGTACCCAATCTTTTTGTTCTAGGCTGTGTATGTCACAGTATTCACTTGTGTGCTTCAGCAGCAGCTAATAAATTACCTAAAGATGTTGAAGATTTTGCAAGAGGAATCTATAACTTTTTTTCAAACAGCTTCAGTCGCTGTAAGTTCTTGACAGAATGCCAGGCTTTCCTTCAAGACAAGCCTCAGAAAATGTTGAGACCTGCCCAAACAAGATGGTTAAGCTTAGAGGTAATATCTGTATTTTCAATAAAAACAATGTTTATTCCATAATATTTTCCAGGCTGTTGTGAATCGTATTCTGAAAAATTGGAATACTCTGATTTTAGTTTTCCAAGATGCAGTTCTGTCAGAAAACCTACAGAACACACATACAATTTTAAATAATCTTCATAGCATTGAATTTAAATTATATTTTAGTTTTTTGTCATATATACTGGATATTGTAAATAAAATGAATTTAGAATTTCAAAGTGAACATTGCAAAATACACCTGCTAAGTGATAGGGTAGGTAGTCTTTATAAAACTATCTTGAGAAATTTTATTACTAAAGAGATTTTAAGTAAAAATGCTTTAGATCATATTAATCCAAGCAATCCAAGAAATTTTATTGCTCTAGATTCAGTTTATTTCGGGGCACAAGTGGCAGTTATTCTTTCAAATATTAATATTCATAACAATAACGTAGAGATTCAGAATTTTAAAATAAAAGCTCTACATTTTTATGTTGAATTGGCAGAACAAATAAAGTCCCGTTTTAAATTTAATGATCCGCTTTTAAAATTCATATCAAATTTTACACCAGCAACTACGCTAGGTATCTGGCGAAGTACCAAGTATTTGTGTAACTGCCCATAAATATTTTCCCGAAATTGTTAACGATATTCAGGCGTTAGATATGGAATGGCGATTGATACCCGATATTGATGAATTAAAAAAATATGAAACTAATGAAATTGAAGAATTTTGGGTTAAAATTTTCAGTTTGAAAAATAGTTGTGATGATCCTCTCTTTCCCCATTTATCAAAATTAATTAAAGTAATTTTATGTTTACCTCATTCTTCAGCTGCTGCAGAAAGAGTGTTTTCGCAGCTGAATTTATTAAAAACTAAGGTGAGAAACAAACTGTTAGTTGATACTTGTGAATCAATTTTGCATTCAAAAGACTTGTTAAGTGGCAACAAATGCTACTCATGGACACCTACTGAAAGTTTGATGCGAATGCGTTGGAAAGCCGACAATAATTAAAACTTTCAAAAAGTCTTAAAAAATTTACTATGTTGTTAAATAAAAGCGCATGTGTAAACCAAAAATTTATTTTGTGTATTTGTATAATAAATTTTGAAACAGTTTGTAGCATATTCTTGTGTTTATCCAATACCCCTAAAATATAATTTGAATTTCGCGCTTGAAAATAATGCATAGGCTTTTTAGTACGAAAATGTTCGATTTAGTACGATATATACCGACAATCTAGTACGAGAAACGGAGTTGATGGTGGCAACACTGAACATAGTAGCAGTGTTGCCAACTTGGGGGTTTTCCCCCTAGATTTAGGGGTTTTTTTGAGCCATGGGGGAAATCTGGGGGGTTTTATTTTTTAGGGGTATTTGTAGAGGACATTGAAAACTGTTATACTTGAGTATTGCATTATTGCAAACAAAATTAAGGATAGGTGTATAAATTGTAATTTATTCGATTTTCCTACAAAAATAATAGATTTCGTCAGTTTTAAGTTCAACAGAAGAATTGTGAACTCATCCATGCCTTTTTCCGCAATCGTATCACGGTATCATAAAAGCCGTCTACCTTCTTTTTCTAATTTTACAAATATGGAAATATCATACTATAAAAACATGGAACACAACTTAGAAACACTGAAGAAAAAAAGAAATTAATTACACCTAAACATTATCAAATTTCTCTTGACTTGCTTAAAATAGAACAAAACTTAAAAACATACCTGAGTGCATAGGAACCTACCTTTAAGTGTTTGTAAACGGCTGCACTGCATGCGCACATCGCAACTGTGGACCCAACGGTATCTAATTAACTCCGACTAACTTTTTTAGGAGCTTAATGTTTTATATTCTTGGTAACCAAGAAAAAAATTAATAGTATCCAAAATCACCAGATATAGTAATTTAAAAAATAATCACGAGGTAATTTAAAATTAAGAAAAACAACCAGAACTGGTGATAAATCACCAGCATTATTGGCAACACTGACTTGTCAAACAGACCTGTCAAATTAACGCCCGCGTCGTATGTGTAACACGCTAACACGTCATACAAGGATGATACATTGTGCAAAAAAAATACTTCATGTAGAAAACAAGCGGATTGTGCTTTTTACAGCCAAAAACAAATGGAGGTACCAATCATCGAGGCCTGCCAACAATACCCCCCGCTACCCTATGTAGGTATATTATTTTTATAAGAGAACTATTTTGGAAAGTTTAAATAAAGATTGATTAAATATATGTTAAAAACTTATAACATTTTTTTAATTTCCTGGAAACATGCGTTTGTCTTATGGAGTGTGGAAGAGAAGGAGAACGATCGCCTTGTTGTGAAAATGGGCAATATGTTGATGCTTGACGTTGGTGGCGCTTGCATCGCTGTTTAGGCCAGAATTTAAAATTTTGAATGGTTACAACGTTAGAAATATTAATAAATATGTAATATGAAATTCAATAAAAATCAGCTCCATTGTGTACTCCCGGCTTACTTCTGTACCCTATTCCTTTCTTATCTAAAGTAATGTGTGCAACATTGTGATATTCAATGAAATAAATAACTTCCTGTATACGTACAACTTTCGTAAGTACAGTTGTAATTAATAATACAATTCGTAATAGTTTCAAAAGTTAATATCAGTAAAATGAAGCAAATTAATGACAAGAAAAGTTTATTATTATTATAGGAAATTTACGAGTTGTAAAATGAATAATGGTTTGATTTATTTGAAAAAAAATTATGTCATGTTGGACTTGCCATCAGAATTTGTAGCTGTACATTTCTAAATTAACAATATACATTGACAAAAAATATTTCTTGTAGTAAAATTTATTTAATTAAACAGATTCAATGAACTTGCTCAGCTTTTGTCTTATGTTGATAAAATATAATAATAATAATTATAAATTTCTGACGACAATAATGCTGGAATATTTTCAGAATTAGAATCAGGACTGACAGACATGTCGGGCTTCACAGTTTATATTATTTTACACCACTTTTAATTGCAGCGTAATTGTAGTAAAGTCTTAAGCATTTATTTAAGAAATTTCGTTACATAATTCAATATTGGCAACCACTAAGGATGCGACTGGCAAATAATAATTTTACTAATGCTTTCTTGAAAATGCGGTAATTTTGTATTTAGTAGTGGAAAGCTATTATGAAATAGGTAGCGTTTAAATTAAAAAATATGTATAAGTCTCTGGATGGAAATAAAACATAAACAATTAGATATTTATTTATTTATAAAATGTAGTTTTACATATTTGTTTTATATTAATTTGGCTGCCTTTCTTTTCTCTTTTCTTTGGCTTTTTTCAATACTATTCTTTTTATTCACTGTTTTACAAAGAAAGTGCATTCGCATAATTAAATAAAATCGAACTACTTTCTGTGTTAAGATGACACTGTGTTTATGACACCCAATCAAAGAAACCTCTTTACAATTTAACAAACATTCTGTTATTTGAAACAAAGTGTCCTTATTCACTCCTTTACTAACAGCACCTAAGACTATCTCTTCTAATTGCTTAGTTAAGGAAAACAATGTCCCAGAAGGATGCATTAGGCCTCCTTTATTTTTAATATCTATTAATCTGTGCCTTTCTGGATGGCTTACATTTTCAGGTAATTTTAAGGAGTCTAAACATCCCTGGCATACTTGGCTTTTTCCATTCTCTTTAAATTCAATAAATTTGCTAATTTTCTTCCCGACATAACCAGCTAGATATGTCATAATGTAATCAGATACACTAGATTTACAATACATATGCTCTGATAAAATTAACACAGAATGTTCCAGTAGTTCTAAATTCTTCCCCTTATCTATAATTGTGTCCACCTGTGCCACCCACTGTTCTTTTCTTTCCTGTGTATCTTCAATATCACGGACTGTTAAAAGTACTTCCAATATCTCTTTTCCCTCAATATTACTTCCCTTAACTGGCTTTACTAGGGAGTAGGTTGTTGCCAGCCGATACATTTGTAGAAATAATGTAGAATCAGGGTGATCATTGGACCCGCAAACATTTCTCATTAGACCAAAAAACCGCTACAAAATAAAAATTTAAGTTCCGAAATTAAGAAGAATTTTTTTATTAAGACACACCTCCAAAGCATCTTGATTCAAGCGAGCAGTCATTAAATATCTATAATCACATTTGCTTATTAAAAATTCACATAGTTCCATTGTCGCTTTTAAAGAAATGGCCATTCCATAACTTGTTGAATTGGATATAAAGTAGTACTTATTGTTTTTTGCCTCTCTTTCCCATACTTCCAAAAATTCAGAGAAGTCCTTAATTGCCTGAAAATTCCATTTTCTGAGTAGTTTGTATCAAAAACAATTGTATTAAGTATTTACCTGCCAGTGTTTATTTTTTAAATTTAAGCTTCCACAAGGAGTTCTAGAATCCATTGCAGTTATCAAATTCTTTATGATTTTACAAAATATCTGCGTTCCTTTAGAATCTTTTAAATCATCTGCATAATTTTGTAAGAGTTCCAAGGACTCTGATACATCAAAAAACTATGAAAGAAAATTATGTAAATATAATAGATTAGTCAAACATTATTATAATTATTGAACCTGGTAGGCCAATGGTACATTCATTTTTTGAAAATATTTTGGCATCAGATGGTCTTCTGTTAATTTATAATTAATTTGTATATGAAAAGGCCCCTCATTTTCTATAGCAAGTAATGTACGCCAGTGCTTTAATTTGAGAATACCACAAGGTGTCTGAAAATGTTAAGATATTATGAATATGTACATATAGTAAAATATACACTTGTTTTACCCAAGTTTCATCATGTTTAATCAAAAAATTTCGGAGATTTTTTATTAAATGGGGGAAATCTGATATAAACCACAATTTACGGGAAGAATCTCTTATGTGTTCAACACTACAGTTTGAACTGTCATTGTTCAAGCCAAATTTGCTCCACATATTTCGATTCCATGTAGCACCATCTGACACTATTCCATCCACATATAGTCCTGCATTTTCTGTGAGTAGGATAGCCTCGGCTAGAATTTGGTGTAAAACAGTACCACTTGCACAACCTTTGCTTAAAAAGCAACCTAGAGATTGAACCCATTTGCCTTGAAAAGGTTGATACATTAATACCAAGGCGTGATCTCCTTTTGCGTTTTTTTGGTGATGGGGTGTGTACTTCCCCAGATTTGTAAAGCCCTGTATTTCTAGTGTATTTTTATTGAACGAAATTCCTTTTGAGAGTTTCATTTCGTCAACTAATAATACTCCTAACCACAAAAGTAAAATTAAATGCAATAAAATAAGCAATTATATATATATACCTCTTTTTCCTTGGGATGACATGTGTGCCACTTTTTTCTTAATTATCTCAAATGTGTGATTCTGAAAACCATAGGTTCCTTTTATATTTCTCAAGTATGTATTTAAGGTATCAACACAAGGCAAAGGTAATATATTATGATGTCGAATATGCTCATATGCTTTTCTACTCTTTATTCTTAATAGGAGGCATTCATATATCCACTGAGTAGTATAGCGCAAATTTTTTGAATTATTCACTTTAGAAAAATTGATGCATGTTCGCACAGCTTCCTGTTGGGCTTCAGGTAAGTGTTTTATAGACTTTTCCACTGCTTCATATTGAACTTTTGCACATTTTTGCATCATTTTATGCACTTGAGTCCTTAATTTCACTACCTTAATAAAAAAAAATGTTATTAAAAAAGATAATGCTGCTTTTGCTTATTGTTCTTTATCCTCACCTTAGATTTAAGTCTTAAGTTCTTTCTAACAACGTTTCTCAACTGTCCTTTTAATTGGTTCATATTATTACAGTTCTTTTCACTTTTTATATCAATCCGTTTATTAATCTGCATTAAATGCTTTCTATATTTTTTACACATCAAGCATCTACTCGGAAATTGTGAATTGTATTTTGAAGGTATAGAATAAAAAGTACAGTTCTCTGCTCTAAAAAATAATAGATATTTTATATTATAAATAATTAAAAACATTATATCATGCCATTTACCTAATTGTTTCATTGGCTCCAAGGCAGGGTTTCAATTCTTCTACCTTTTGCAGTATATTCCCAACATCAACATAGTTGTTAACTTGTTCAAGTTCATTTATAAACACTTGAGTCTCATATACATAAACCTAAAAAAATAATCGGTGTACAATATGCATTTCCTTTTTGAAAATGTAAATTTACCTTTATTTCTTTATGTCCAAATAAAATTACTCTTTTATTTATTTTAGATAAATCATCCTCCCAACATGTGAAGCAGAATACATTTTTTATTTTACATGATGACCAATATGATGTAGGTAGTTTTATCGTGTCTATGTCAAAATGCAGAAAATCATTTTCAAGGAAACTTGTTTCAAATGTTTCTTGTGTTGTGGCATTTTCATGTATATTAGATCTCTTTTTTTTAAGTGTGAGAATTGGGTTTCTAGGTGCAGGTGCTTTTCTTTTTTGGACTACAACATTTGCATAATATTTTGGATAATTATTGAAAATTGAAGGAATTGCTCCAAATTTCAGATTTGGAGTGCCTCTCTTCAATTTAAAAACTGAACCATCTGGCATATGTGTAACATATTCTCTTTCAATATCATCATCTTTAAAATGCAATTCACAAACCACGTTGGTTTTTTCCATTCGTTTGTCAATTCGCCTAATAACTGCTTCCCAGTTCTTCAACATTTCGTTCTTGGGTAAGAAATCAATGTATATACATTATAATGTATAATATAATAATAGATATTAAATGTATACTTACAGAGGGAGGGCGAAACACACTGGGATTTTTTATTCCATGTTTACGGTTATAAGCTTTTAAATTACCGTTGCCGGTGGTACATCCCGGTACAAAGCAATTGGCAGACATCCTACAAATTTTAAAAAATAATAAACAAAGTTACTATGATATTTTGACTAAAAAATATACCTACTCTATTCTATAAATCTCTACCAAAAATTCATTTAAGAAATGTCAAATAATTGCAACTAACAACATTGGCCTAGTTGGGAACACTAGCGCCACCATTCGAACTAAAATCCAGGCATCAAATTCCTGCCCATTTTTACAAGTTATATTCCGTAAGCGATCGTTCTCCTTCTCTTCCACACTCCATAGTTTGTCTATACAAATAACTGTCACAATAATATAAAGGAGTATTTTTTTATAACAATTTATTTACTCGTTTTTAGGGGGTTTTTGATGAAATTTAGGGGGTTTTCAAGCATTATTCAGAGCATTCAGGGGGAATCGTCTGTAGTGGGTTGGCAACACTGCATAGTAGTTGTTGCATCTAATTTGTACAAATTAGTAATTGTGGTGGTTATGGCCGACCAAATTGAAAATTGTGATGTGAATAACACATTGTTTTCTATAAATACATCGAATACCAACGAACAAGACGATTTTGAGGATGATAAACCTCACGTCTCTGAAACGGTTATTACCGTAAACAATTTTGATTTAAAAGATCGCATGAAATGGCATGACAAGTTAAAAGAATATGAGGCAGCCACTATTTTAGGTAATATTAAAATGGAAGTGGAATCATCAGAAGGACAGTATAATGTAGTAAACGACAATGTTAAAATTGAGGAAGATTTCAATCCTAGTAATATAAAAATTGAATTTGATAATGGACTACTATGTAAGTAAATGCTTAAATAAATTAACTACTTGAACTGCTAAATAACTATTAATTGCATCTTACTCAGTTGGTTCTTTTGGCTTGTTTCCACTCTATTGAAAGTGCAATTAAGTTTTAAATATTACTGTTTCATTGTATAATAAACCAAATAATAACATATTTATTTTCAAAATTCACATTTATACATAAATTAGTAAAGTCTGTCATGTGTTTTATTATGTATTAACTATGATTAAAACACATTCTGTTTCTTTTAAATTATTTTATTCATTACACATATTCCATCTTATTTTATACTATTATAGCCACTATAACTACATGACTACATGCCACTAGTATATCAGAGTAATGCGCTCTACCGAGTGTGTGTGTAACCTCTGACGTCCCCCTTTCTTTATTTTATGTTTATACCTAATCAGTAAGATATTGAGGCTTTCTAGTGGTTCTACCAGATCTACTAGTTTTTACACCAGTAGAACATTGCAGTACAGAATCATCCGATGTCACTGTCTTATCTTTGACTTGCTGATTCTGCTCATAAAGTGGTTCTAATTCTACATTATAATCAATTGCATTAGATGGTGCTTTATACAAACTCACTCGGTTCCTTTCTATTTGTTTACCATTAGATAATAATACTCTATAGCCTCTAGGTCTATCTGTCTTACCTACTACTTTTGCAGGTGTCATATCATGAACACTATCCCTAACAAATACAGTTTCCCCTTTTGCAAAATCATTTAACTTTGAATTATTTCTTTGATCATGATAATATTTATAAACTGACTGTCGTTTTTCCAAATGTGACTTGACATCTGCAAATGCATTATTTTTAAAGGTTTCACGAGTTGGCATAAAAGCATTAATATTTCGATCAAACATCAGCTCTGATGGAGATTTGTTTATCGTAGGATCAATGGGTGTATTCCTATACTCCATCAAGGCAATATAAGGGTCATGACCACTATGATCAGCTTTTTTAAGCATTTGTTTGCATGTCTGTACATATCTTTCCGCCAATCCATTGGACTGTGGATAATATGGACTTGATGTAATATGTTTCAAGTTCCACAATCTTTCAAATTCTTTAAACTTATAATTTTTGAATTGGGGACCATTGTCACTATATACTTTTTCTGGTATACCATATCTTGCAAAGTTTGATTTCAAGGCTACAATGACATTGTTAGCACTTTCATTAGAAAGTTCTTTAAATTCTATAAACTTACTATAACAGTCCACCAATAATAAAAAAGCTTTACCTTTAAAATAGAAAATATCAGTACCAATTTCCTTCCATGGACCAGAAGGTACACTAGAAGAAAAAAGAATGCGTCCAGCTCGAGAGATATTGTTGTGATGGACGTTTGCCGAGTCAGACCGAACGTTAGGCGTCTCACCCAGCCCCCCGCACACGCTTTACCTGAACTACCTGATCCTAGCTCGTGCACATTACTTCGCATAAATATTTCTCTTGTATAAAGATGTATTTCTCACTTAGCCTTTATATGCACAGATGTAGATTCATAGATTGATTTGTGTTACGCTTTTAAATACAAGAGCTGCAGACAGATTATTTAATTTGATTTACATAATTATTAATTTCAAATATGAGTAGGTATATATTTGAAATGTTGGTGATTATAACCAACAGAACATGCATTTTCCATAGAGGATAATAAATACGCAAGAAAAATAATATTGCACACTTGTAAATCAGACAGAATGCTTAATATTCGTGGTTTTCAATGCAAACGCTGCAAAAAGCATTGTTTGGATTATTTTATTTTATATTATTAGAAATGATGATAATTCAATAGAGTTTTATAAGATTTATAATTAAATCTAGCAATTCTGTCTTGAAACTAGAAAGTAGATATTGATTATTTTTGTGATAACACTTAACATTAGAATTTTGTATTTATGACTGCTGCATATGTAGGTATGTGAATAATATACAAGGTGAATCAAGGATCATTATTAAGAAACATTGGTGTAAATTAAAGGAATTCACTTATTTAGGTCTTAATTCTTTCTTAGAAGGTTTAGATATTTCATTAATTTCAACGTTTTTCCAATATAAAGATAAGTATTATAAACAAATATATGGATGTGCTATGGGTGCACCAATATCAAGTGTTATAGCACAATTAGTAATGGAAGATCTTGAAGAAACAATTACATCAAAAATTAATTTTGAAATTCCATTTTATAAAAGATATGTTGATGACTGTATTCTTGCAATACCTGAAAACAAAATAGATCTAATAGATAATTTTTTTACAACAAAACAATCAAAATTTAAATAATAAACAAATTAACCATTTATCTATCCCATATGTTCCAAAATTATCAGAACAATTAACTAAAATGTTTAGTACATAAAAATTATAATAATGTAAAGTTTATCAATACTCATATTTAATCTAAAGCTCCTTTTTTTAAAAAAAGGCCCATACTGTTTATAATATTCCATGTAATAATTGTAACAAAGTATACATTGGACAATCAATGCAATATTAGAAGAAAGAATTAAAGGTCATAAATATTGTAAAAATTCACTGCTTTAAAAAAACATAGTCAACGATTTAAACGTAATTTTAATTTTGATAACACTAAAATTCTAAATATTGAAATTAACAATAAATCTCGATCAATATTAGAACTCATCCAAATTAAGAAAAATGAATCAGTTTGTGTAAATGCCCGAAGTGAAATTAATGCTCTTTCATAAATTTATCTTTCATTACTTACATAAACAAATATTTTCCCTTCTACATTTTCAAAAATCAGTTCTTTTAATATTTATTTGATACTTACATTGTAAAAATGTTGTAATGACATTAATATTTATTATTTGAGTATGTTAATAATTTTAAATTGTTAATCTAGAAATCATATGCTGACATTTATAATTATATTTGATATTTTCAATTCTTTTTTTGACAACATTTTAAAAGAAGTATTTTATTTATACAATTTTAGTTATTATACATGTTTTTGACGTAAGTAATTTTATATTATATTAATTTTGGAGCATCATTTGTAATTTATACTTATAATTTCAGTATTCTGATGAAGACATTGTATTAAATATGTCGAAATGTAAACTTAGCATTGTATTGTATCTTTTTCCATAACGGCCTAAATACCAAGAGACAAGAGTTTTATATATACACGTATACAGAGTGATTTATAATAAATAAATCTGTTTCTTATTCATCTCAAAACTAGACAGCAGGCATTTGTTTTTTTTAAAACACCTACAGTTGCATTTTTCTTGTATTTATAACTACATATGTGAATGTATACCTAATGTATTAATGTAGTAATTAATTGCAGTAAATAGTATTCTTTAAATTCAAATAATGTAAATTATTGTCATTTGATGTGTATTGTCCTCGGTATTGTCGTATACAGATAGAATGATAAATAGAATTTTGGAAGAAGAGAACTGACTGAAGGTTGTTTTTTCGAGTGTTTGAAATACTTGGGATAAATGTGAAACAAATGTCAACTTATGACAACCCCCACAGAATTACGATCTTTGAAGAAACGGGAAAAAAAAGAACTTCTTTCTCCAGGTTTTGGTTATTTCTTTGAGTTACTTTGGAATAATTTAGGACAGCATTGGAACAGCCCTCACAATTTCAATTTTAAATTCACACTTTCGAATTTCGTATCTCTTCTAGACAAAAGATGGTAGTTTTGTCTAGAAGAGATACGCGTCTGAAATGTTGGAACAAAAATTGTGTATAATTATAATTAAATCTAATAATTCTCCGCATCGAAATTAGAGAATACACACTGATATTCTTTTTTGTAATAGCACATAAAATTGCTACCATTTTTTTGCTTATGTTCTACTACGTATTGTTGTGACTTTTACTTTATTCTTAAATAGTTTAACTAAAGTAGATTTTTGCTATATTTTTAATTATAAAGTTACAGCTTTGCTTTCTTCTCCTGGTTTTCAATAGTGGTTTACAATCTTTTCTTACCTTATTAGCTTAAGGGCATCTCTCTCTCCTTCTTTCACTCTCTTATTTATATGATCTGGGATAGGATTAGCAAATCAAAGTCAAAATTTCAGCTACACTAAATAAATATAGACACAAAAACCGTAATATTATTATTAATAAGTAAACTCCGAAACAAATAAACCTCTGGAAACATGTGCAATATCATGAAACCAAATAAAAAAATGTTATAAAATACAACTAATGCATAATTCTAAAATCTGGCAAATGTTTATTTATTTTTAAGTATTACTACTGTATAATGCTAATAAAAGAAAGCAAATAAATGATAATTCAGACAAAGCATTTTGCCGATTTTTTATAATATTTTTTTATTTGGTTTCATGATATTGCACATGTTTCCAGAGTTTTATTTGGTTCGGAGTTTACTTATTAATAATAATATTACGGTTTTTGTGTCTATATTTATATAGTGTAGCTGAAATTTTGACTTTGATTTGCTAATCCTATCCCAGATCATATAAATAAGAAAGTGAAAGAAGGAGAGAGAGATGCTCTTAAGCTAATAAGGTAAGAAAAGATTGTAAACCACTGTTGAAAACCAGGACAAGAAAACAAAGCTTATAATTAAAAATATAGCAAAAATCTACTTTGGTTAAACTATTTAAGAATAAAGTAAAAGTCACAACAATACGTAGTAGAACATAAGCAAAAAAATGGTCGCGATTTTATGTGCTATTACAAAAAAGAATATCAGTGTGTATTCTCTAATTTCGATGCGGAGAATTATTAGATTTAATTATAATTATACACAGTTTTTTGGAAACACCATTTGACTTATTGTTGTATTTCTTATAATTATTATCATCATCATTTTAAATAACATAAATTAATTTAAATAATCCAAACAATGCCTTTTGCAGCGTTTGCATTGAAAAACACGAATATTAAGCAATCGGGCCCATTTACAATTATGCATACAAACGGTAAGTGAGATATGTTTTGGGTGGTAATTCGGTCGAACAAATAGAAACAAGAACAAATTCTTTACCCAGATTCCCTTTTTTCAAAAATGAAAATGATGTTCTGTTATTCCTGATTGTTCTAAACACTGTTCCAACATTTCAGACGCGTATTTCTTCTAGACAAAAGATGGTAGAAAATGAAATTCGAAAGCATGAAATCAGCAAATTGAAATTGTGACGGCTGTTCCACTTCTGTCCTAAATTATTCCAAAGTATCTCAAAGACACAACCAAAATCTAGAGAAAGAAGTTCTTTCGGGCGGTTTCTTCAAAGATCGTAATTCTGTGGGGTTGTCATAGGTTCACATATGTAGTTATAAATACAAAAAAAATGCAACTGCATGTGTTTTAAAAAATCAAATGCCTGCTGTCTAGTTTTGAGATGAATAATGAACAGATTTATTTATTACAAATCACTCTGTATACGTGTATATATAAAACTCTTGTCTCTTGGTATTTAGGCCGTTATGGAAAAAGATACAATACAATGCTAAGTTTACATTTCGACATATTTAATACAATGTCTTCATCAGAATACTGAAATTATAAGTATAAATTACAAATGATGCTCCAAAATTAATATAATATAAAATTACTTACGTTAAAAATAGGTATAATAACTAAAATTGAATAAATAAAATACTTCTTTTAAAAAGAATTGACAATATCAAATATAATTATAAATGTCAGCATATGATTTCTAGATTAACAATTTAAAATTATTAACATACTCAAATAATAAATATTAATGTCATTACAACATTTTTACAATGTAAGTATCAATAAATATTAAAAGAACTGATTTTTGAAAATATAGAAGGGAAAAATTTGTTTGTGTAAGTAATGAAAAATAAATTTTTGAAAGAGCATTAATTTCACTTCGGGCATTTACACAAACTGATTCATTTTTCTTAATTTGGATGAGTTCTAATATTGATGGAGATTTATTGTTAATTTCAATATTTAGAATTTTAGTGTTATCAAAATTAAAATTACGTTTAAATTGTTGACAATGTTTTTTTAAAGCAGTTGAATTTTTACAATATTTATGACCTTTAATTCTTTCTTCTAATATTGCATTGATTGTCCAATTTATATTTTGTTACAATTATTACATGGTATACTATAAACAGTGTGGGCTTTTTTTTAAAAAAGGAGTTTTAGATTAAATATGAGTATTGATAAACTTTACATTATTATAATTTTTATGTACTAAACATTTTAGTTAATTGTTCTGATAATTTTGGAACATATGGGATAGATAAATATTTAATTTGTTTATTATTTAAATTTTGATTGATTTGTTGTAAAAAATGTATCTATTAGATCTATTTTGTTTTCAGGTATTGCAAGAATACAGTCATCAACATATTTTTTATAAAATGGAATTTCAAAATTAATTTTTGATGTAATTGTTTCTTCAAGATCTTCCATTAGTAATTGTGCTATAACACTTGATATTGGTGCACCCATAGCACATCTATATATTTGTTTATAGTACTTATCTTTATATTGGAAAAACGTTGAAGTTAATGAAATATCTAAACCTTCTAAGAAAGAATTAAGATCTAAATAAGTGAATTCCTTTAATTTACACCAATGTTTCATAAATACAAAATTCTAATGTTAAGTGATATCACAAAAATAATCAGTATCTACTTTCTAGTTTCAAGACAGAGAATTGCTAGATTTAATTATAAATCTTATAAAACTCTATTGAATTATCATCATTTCTAATAATATAAAATAAAATAATCCAAACAATGCTTTTTGCAGCGTTTGCATTGAAAACCACGAATATTAAGCATTCTGTCTGATTTACAAGTGTGCAATATTATTTTTCTTGCGTATTTATTATCCTCTGTGGAAAATGCATGTTCTGTTGGTTATAATCACCAACATTTCAAATATATACCTACTCATATTTGAAATTAATAATTATGTAAATCAAATTAAATAATCTGTCTGCAGCTCTTGTATTTAAAAGCGTAACACAAATCAATCTATGAATCTACATCTGTGCATATAAAGGCTAAGTGAGAAATACATCTTTATACAAGAGAAATATTTATGCGAAGTAATGTGCACGAGCTAGGATCAGGTAGTTCAGGTAAAGCGTATGCGGGGGGCTGGGTGAGACGCCTAACGTTCGGTCTGACTCGGCAAACGTCCATCACAACAATATCTCTCGAGCTGGACGCATTCTTTTTTCTTCTAGTGTACTTCTCTAAGCATTAAATTTTCATTACTATGAGTTTTTTGAAACTTGAAACATGTCACACAATTTTTAACTACATTCTCTATATCTTTGTTCATACTAGGCCAGTAAAATATATTTCTTGCTCTACTCTTACATTTTTCAATGTCTAAGTGATTATAATGAATTAAATCTAACATATCCTTTCTCAATGATAAAGGTACGAAAACATTCGAATTCTTAAACACTAAATCATTTACTACAAAAAGATCGTCCTTGATAGGATATAAACATTTTAAATTTGCTGGTATTAGATCTATGTTTGGCCAACTATTTTGAATATAATTCTTTATAATAGCTAATTCTTTATCTTGTACAGTTGCCTGCTTAAACTTCTTTAATTTTTCTTCAGAAAAAGACAAACTATTAACAATCATATCTACATGAGCTTCTACCTCATTTTCTAATTCAGTGGAGTTATTACTAGTTTTTGTATTGCTCCGAGACAGTGCATCTGCCAATAACAAGTCTTTTCCTGGCTTATATTTGATAATTAGATCATAAGGTTGCAATCGCAATCTCAGTCTTTGCAGTCTAAGTGGAGTATCATTAAAGGACTTATTAAAAATATTTACTAAAGGTTTGTGATCCGTTTCAACAGTTACAGTCTTGCCAAAAGTATACTGATGAAACCTCTCACAACCACGCACAATAGCATGCATTTCCTTTTCAATTTGAGCCCATAATCTTTGACTTTGTGTTAATGCTTTTGAAGCATATGCAATTGGCAAATTGTCCTGCAACAATACAGTTCCTAAACCAAAACTACTACTATCTACAGATAACATAATAGGTTTTTTAATATTATAAAACCTTAGAACAGGTGTATCAGTTAACAAATTTTTCAGTTTTCGAAAATCACATTTATGATTTTCAGTCTAAACAAATTCTGAATTCTTCTTCAGCAATTGTCGCATTGAGTATGTAACATCTGTTAGGTTTGGCAAAAACTTGTTGATGTATGTTACCATACCCAATATAGTTTGCAGTTCTTTCTTGTTCTTTGGCTCCTCCATTTCTAAAATTGCACTCACTTTTTCCTTATCAGGCTTGAGTCCCTCACTGCTAAAAATGTGACCTAAATATTTTACTTCAGTAACACCAAATTTGCACTTTTCCTTATTCAGTCGAACATTAGCACTTTCCAGTCGCTCAAACACTGACTTTAGTCTTTCATTATGTTCTTTTTCACTACTGCCCCAGACAATAATGTCATCTATATACACTTCCACTCCTGTTAATCCATCAAATAATTTCTTGAATGCTCTATGAAAAACTTCAGGACTCAAACATAATCCAAACGGTAGTCTTTGATAACAATATCTTCCGTACTTGCCAGCATTAAAAGTAGTTAATAAATGACTTTCTCTTGCAAGCTTAATTTGATAGAATCCTTTGTTTGCATCTAATATTGAAAATACCTTCGCTCCATGCATCTTTGAAGGAAGTTCTTCAAAACTAGGTAATTGATATATTTCTCGTATTACTTCATTGTTCAAATTCGTGGGATCTAAACATATGCGTAACGCACCATTATCCTTTTTTACTATCACCATGGAATTTACTCATTCTGTTACTTCAGTTACTTTTCTTATTACTTTCATTTTTTCCATCCTATCTAATTCCTTTTTCACATCATCTTGTATATTAATTGGGATTTTTCTCGGTGTTTCTATTACAGGTTTATAATTCTCTTTTAATTTGATATTGTATACAGTATTTAATTCACCTACTCCTTGGAATAAATGTTTGTTTTCATTTAATAACTTGTTGAGGTTATTTTCTATCTCTCCGTTGTTCACTTGCTTTAAGAAATTTAATGTTTCTATATCAGGTAAGCCTATTATACAAGGTGCTTCAAAATCTATAACCTGGAAATTTAAATTAAAAGTTTTCTGTCCACGATGACATTTTAATGTTGTTTCTCCACAAACATTTATGGTCGTATTATTGTAATTCTTTAACTTGGTTTTTGATGGGTTTACTTTAGCTGAAACTTTTAAAGCAGTATCTCTGTTTATTATATTTACCTGTGCACCTGTATCTAATTTGAAGCGAATTTTCTTTCCTTCTACTACCAAATATTCATACCATTCTTTAACTGAATCTACTACATTCACCTGGGTTTCGTTAGCATCTTCTATTGTACCTACAAATACAGTTTCTGTTTCCTCTTCTAAATCTTCATAATCTTCTTTATCCACAATATTCATTTTCCTAACTTTACACACTTTTTCAAAATGGTTATATTTCTTACAATTATTGCATTGTTTGTTGTAAGCTGGACATCTTCTTGGAGGATGTGTCATACTCGTATAGCACAATATTGACATTTTGTTTTATCTTTCGCTTTCTTCTCTTTTTCAACATCTCGTTTCATCTTTCTATGTTCCTGGACGCTCTTGTATTCTTTCTTCTTTACTACTTCTACTTTTCTACTCTTCTGCCATTATTTGCTTTGTTTGTTTTTCTGCTATTTCTGCCGCTTTGCATATTTTAATACACTTATCCAAATCTAAATTTGCTTCCCTTAAAAGTCTATCTTTAATCTTCAAATCAACAATTCCACAAATAATACGATCACGTATCAGGCTGTCTTTTAATTCTCCAAAATTACAGTCTTTACTTAGCTTTTTTAAATCTGTAACAAATGAATCGATTGGTTCACCTTCTTTCTGTAAGCGCGTATTAAATACATGTCTATTCACAGTTTCATTTGATTTTGGAATAAAGTACAATTGTAACTTATCTAATACTTTCACATAATCTTTCTTTTCTTCTTCTTCTAGATCTAAGGTGTTATAAATTTCAATTGTATCTGCACCTATTGTGTGCAATAAGATGGCAACTTTTCTTTCTTCTTTAATTTATGTGCTCGTCCCTATTCCAGATGCTTCTGCGTAAATTTCAAATCTTTGACGCCATCTTTTAAAATTCTCTGCTGGATCACCAGTCAAAACGCCTGGTTTTTAATTCACCAATTATTTAAGGTGAAATCTACCAATGGTGAACTGACAACCATGAATTTTTCGCTTGCTGAATGTACAGTTGTATTGAAAATATGTATAGGGAAACGTATATGGTAGATAAGTGCCGATGCGTATGATATATCGATATATACATAACCTAAGAAAATATTTATTTTCCCTCAAACTAAATGTACTGTAATTATTAATTATGTGCGACACCAGTTTTCTTGGTACCATAGTATTGGTAAAACAGATTACAGTGGCTTTGGAACATCCATCAGATGATTTTTCAACATCAACCAGAACCTTACTTTTATCCTTCAACTATTTTGACATTTCCCCCACTATTCGTTCACCAAACAACCATCAAAGAACCAACTACTATAGCAGGTGGAAAAAGTGGATTTCTGTTGAGTCCAGCATAAAACTTTGGTGAATATAGAAACGCGTTTTGAAAAACCCATCATAAATCTAATCGCAATATAACAACATTTTGGTGGAAACCTGATTCCACCAATTGATCCACCGATGAATTTAAAAACGTCCGTAAACTTAATTCTCCTAACTGCTTTAGGTTCTCCATTTTGTTTTGTATGCACTATCATATAAACAATATTTTCTTCTTTTAGGAACGACTCACTTTTCAACACTTTGTCGCAGTGCCATGTCATGTGTTTTATTATGTATTAACTATGATTAAAACACATTCTGTTTCTTTTAAATTATTTTATTCATTACACTTTTATTCCATCTTATTTTATACTATTATAGTCACTATAACTACATGCCAGTAGTATATCAGAGTAATGCCCTCTACCGAGTGTGTGTGTAACCTCTGACAAAGTCTAGCTTGGTTGAATGGCCAAATAAACTTTCGTTTCTTGTTCATATATGTGAATATTGTATTGCCTGGTTTTTACTTGATTTAAATTTGACCACCAGATTGTGAACATTGTCGGGCATATTATGAAGACTACTGCATCGAGTGTGGAATGCTGGTACATATTTTGAACAGGCATGTTCCAGACAATATCAATAACAGAACACAAGAAGAATTACCAAATGATATTTTAGAAATTCAACATTTGTTTGGGCAGTTTGGAATATTAGCTTTAAAATTTATTCCCCAAGGTGTAACATTTGGTCCTTTTACTGGGTTTTGTAGAACAGAATGTACTTGGAAAATAAAAGGAGGAAAACTTGTATTTGACGAGGATACATCACAGTATTTAAATTGGATGCAGTACATTAACACTGCCAGGAATATTTCTGAACAAAACCTAATTGTTTTTCAACATGAGGATTATCTATATTATCAAAGCACTCGTCAAATTCAACCGGGTGAAGAATTACTGGCATATTTTGGTGAAGAATTTGAAGACAGCCAGAATGGTAATGTTGACGTAGATTTTATTCCCACTAGGAAATACATCATCATGAATGTATTTGCCTGCACATTTTGCTGTCTTGGATTCAGCTCGAAAACATATTTGGCCAAACATAAAACAATTTGCCCTAGGGATGCATGTAGCAACTTTTTATTTGAAGGTATGTCAAAGGATATCAAATTTGGGAATTAAAAGCTCTTTCAAAGCTTATAGACTTTATTTGAGTCCATTTGGAATTTCTTATTTAGTTTTTTAAAAAGTTACTAAAAGCATGTTAGTATAGTTCCTCTTTTTTAAATTAGTTTTGTCAATGAATACGGTTCATTTAATTGATGAGTATTTTACGAAAGTAATTTAATAATAACGTTTTGTTATAATATCAACTTTCTGGTCTTTAAAACAGTGATTGACTATGAATTTTAGGGATGGCTTTTCCATCTCCGACTAAAATGCCGGTTAGCTAATCATTGGTTAAACTACTGGTTAGTACAAATTTGCGTTTTTCCAACACTGGTTACCGCTAATTATTGATTGAGGACGACTTTAATCAAAGAAATTTTTCCTAATAAAATATCAAACTGTGATTAGGATTTCTTACACATGCGCATAATCTAAGAGATTTGAATTTTTGCTATTATGTACTAACGGCGGTTATATGTCATTCCATAAGTGTCCAAAGGTGGTCGCTTGACCTTTTTATGATCAAATGATTTTTTGTTTGTTGATTCCTACTTGATTAGAGAGTTCAAAAACACTAATTAAAATTTTTGTCTTTTTCTGAATTCCGCTGGCAGCCATTCTTGTTTTACAAAACATGCCGATTTTTGCGTTTGTAACGTTTTGTTACCTTATACTACTTGGAACTGCTCAACCCGAGGGTGTATATGAAACACTTGTAATTTTTTTTAATCTACTAAATTGTAATTTGCAAGTATAATTTAATTGTTGGAGGTGTATGATGTGTTGGTATTAAAATGAATAGGATCTGTTCCAAGATGCTCTTTAATTTTTGAGATAAATGCAATAAATTCGCACAAGTCCGTGATTTATTCCTATAAAAATACATAATATTAAGTTAACTGCATGTTGTTTCAAAACTATAAATATAACTTACAATAATGGTAAGAAATGAGGTGTGGGCACGTATGAGCGTTTCAAATTATACAGAAGTTGTTCTAAATTTAGTTTTAAATAAGTTTATCATCTTGAAAAATTAAACCTGTGAGTAAATGTTAAACTTAATAGGTGACGAAGTATTTACAATTGTGGCGAGAGAGAGAGAGAGAGAGATTTTTTAAAAACAACTTTTTTGGTATTGGGGGACTTTAAAACGTGGACATCTGCAAAAATCTCGATTTCGAAAATTTTCGTCATCAAAATACTTATACTAAATATATAAGGGTATATCAAAGTCGATGATATCTATACTCAAATCGCTGAACAGATTCAGTGATCACGTTGGGTTCACGTGATCACACCAAAGTGGTATGCACACAGGCACATAAAATCATTATCAGTGTCTGTAAAATAGGTATCGCCGTAGTATTTGACATGAGAAATTGTGCAAATATTCAAATCTTTTCTATCAAAACGTATTAAAATTGTATTGTCTCTATAAAATAGCACCTAGTAATTCTCACACACCTGCGATCTGTGATACTATTACAGTTTACCTAATCGCCTCTTTACCGCCGACCGTTTTTATGCATAGGATGCCTCGATCACGTTGTGATCACGCACTTTTATCACTGAATCTCTTCGGAAATTCTAGTATGGTATTAAAATTTGGATGTCATATTCTTAGAGGCCTATTTTGGAGTATTTTTAAACCAAATATAGAGTTGCCTTCTCATGCAAATGTCGAAAATGGCGCCAATATTATTAGAACAAAATATACTAATTTAGATCACGTGCACTAGCAAAAATATTGCCAACTTTGTATAATGAATCCATGAACACTGTTTAGTTAACCAAGTATTTAGCCGGAGTTGGAAAAATCCTTACAGTGTCTTGAAGTACCATGGCAATATGAAATTGTAATACAATTTAATGTCACTATTCATTGTATTTCAGTTGTTTTTCTTGTGATTTCAGAATGTACGCAGTGCCCAATATGCAAAATCCACTTTGGACAAAAGGAATATTTGCAACATCATATTGCTTACTGTTCTGAAGGAAATGGCAGGTATAATTCATTATCATAAAATTTTATCAACGTAGCACCATACACTAATGGTGTTTTTTAGTGAACAATGAATCATTATTAATTATTTATTTTATTATATTCATATACAGCAATATTTCAATCCTCTTAACAACTTTAAGTTTACTCTTTGTCCAGCCGAACTGTTACATTCTTTTTTTTTTAATTTATCCAACAATAATATATAACCCCCACCTCATGGAAATTGAAATTGATAATCTAGCTGTGCAAAAGTAATGATCTAATACAAATATATTTTCTCAACAAATTGTTTTATTATACATACTATTTCTTAGATTAACATATAAATATTCTTTTACTACAAGAAATTTAAAAATTACTACCAGTAGATAGTTTGAAATGTGTGCTTTCGAATGGTGTGTGTATTATGTATACAAATCCTTTCTATAATTGAATTGAAACTGTTAGAAAAGGGATTAATATTAATATTAAATATTTAATAAATCTAATAATTAAGAAAAGGTGTTAATATTAAAATTGAATTCCATCATGCAAATGATTAGTATCCAGATTACAGCAAATACGAAAGGTAATTACAATTTTAGAGAATTAGAATGGATGTAAGAAACAGGATGCTGCTTTTTAAACGTAATACAAGTTCTTGGCCTTAATATGTTTGTTCATATTACAATCGTGTTTGTGTAAAGTGATTTGCTATTTCCTTTAAATTCGTATTCTTACTAGTCGTATCATTTGTAATTAGTTCGTCGTAAGGAGAATGAGGTTACCTATTTTTATTTGTTTTTAGGAGATGCAGTGCACCGCCGCAAAGCTATCAAGTGACAGCGGTAAACGGACGCAGGAAACGTCGCAGCCAATTGTATAAGTGTGAGCAGTGCAAGTACAGGACAAAATATAAAGTAGATCTCAAGCAACACTACACCAGCCAGCACTTCAAACTGAAAAAGTTTAAATGTGGGATTTGTTACAGACGATTCGAGACAAAAGAATATCTGGGGCTGCATGTGGAAAATACGCACAGTTCTGTTGGCGGAAAGGAAGACTCGGCACATACAAAAGTACAACAATCAAACTCACTAGATCGAACGAAATCATTTAAATGTTCTCTATATGGTTTCCGAGCAAAACATAAAAAATATTTGACAAGACATACCAAAACTAATCATTTAAAAGAATTTGATTTTAAGTGTGACTCTTGTGACTATCGAACAAACAAAAAAAGTCATTTAAATAGACATATAAAAACTATTCATTTAAAAGAATTTGATTTTAAGTGTGACTCTTGTGACTATCGAACAAACAAAAAAAGTCATTTAAAACTACATATAAAAACTAATCATTTAAAAGAATTTCATTTTAAGTGTGACTCTTGTGACTTTGGAACAAACAACAAAAGTCATTTAAAACTACATATAAAAACTAATCATTTAAAAGAATTTGATTTTAAGTGTGACTCTTGTGACTATCGAACAAACAAAAAAAGTCATTTAAATAGACATATAAAAACTATTCATTTAAAAGAATTTGATTTTAAGTGTGACTCTTGTGACTATCGAACAAACAAAAAAAGTCATTTAAAACTACATATAAAAACTAATCATTTAAAAGAATTTCATTTTAAGTGTGACTCTTGTGACTTTGGAACAAACAACAAAAGTCATTTAAAAGGACATATAAAAACTAATCATTTAAAAGAATTTGATTTTAAGTGTGACTCTTGTGACTTTGGAACAAACAACAAAAGTCATTTAAAAGGACATATAAAAACTAATCATTTAAAAGAATTTGATTTTAAGTGTGACTCTTGTGACTATCGAACAAACGGCAAAAGTGATTTAAATAGACATATAAAAACTATTCATTTAAAAGAATTTGATTTTAAGTGTGACTCTTGTGACTATCGAACAAACAAAAAAAGTGATTTAAATAGACATATAAAAACTATTCATTTAAAAGAATTTCATTTTAAGTGTGACTCTTGTGACTTTGGAACAAACAACAAAAGTCATTTAAAAGGACATATAAAAACTAATCATTTAAAAGAATTTCATTTTAAGTGTGACTCTTGTGACTTTGGAACAAACAACAAAAGTCATTTAAAAGGACATATAAAAACTAATCATTTAAAAGAATTTGATTTTAAGTGTGACTCTTGTGACTTTGGAACAAACGACAAAAGTCATTTAAATAGACATATAAAAACTATTCATTTAAAAGAATTTGATTTTAAGTGTGACTCTTGTGACTATCGAACAAACAAAAAAAGTCATTTAAATAGACATATAAAAACTATTCATTTAAAAGAATTTGATTTTAAGTGTGACTCTTGTGACTTTGGAACAAACAACAAAAGTCATTTAAAAGTACATATAAAAACTAATCATTTAAAAGAATTTGAATTTAAGTGTGACTCTTGTGACTATCGAACAAACGGCAAAAGTGATTTAAATAGACATATAAAAACTAATCATTTAAAAGAATTTGATTTTAAGTGTGACTCTTGTGACTTTGGAACAAACAACAAAAGTTATTTAAAAGTACATATAAAAACTAATCATTTAAAAGAATTTGATTTTAAGTGTGACTCTTGTGACTATCGAACAAACAAAAAAAGTCATTTAAAACTACATATAAAAACTAATCATTTAAAAGAATTTCATTTTAAGTGTGACTCTTGTGACTTTGGAACAAACGGCAAAAGTAATTTAAAACTACATATAAAAACTATTCATTTAAAAGAATTTGATTTTAGGTGTGACTCATGTGACTATCGAACAAACGGCAAAAGTGATTTAAATAGACATATAAAAACTATTCATTTAAAAGAATTTGATTTTAAGTGTGACTCTTGTAAATATAGAACAAACCAGAAAACTAATTTAAAAGGGCATAGAAAAACTAATCATTAGAAAGGATTTGATTTTAAGTGTGACTCTTGTGACTTTGTCTGCCGTGTTAACTCAAAAGGGCGTATCTGACACAATTGTAGTTTTGAGATATTTAAGGTTTTACATTTCCATTAGTGCCAATATGATGTAAGGTAGTAGAGTTGAGTTTGGCACGCTATAGTACCTCGTATTATTGTGTTTTATCATAGTCTTGGTTCATTTTAGAGTGGTGAGTTTTGAAAACTGACTTTTGAGAGTTACCCCCTTTATGCTTAACATTGCAGTTCTAATTAGTGTAACAAAATAAGATAGAAAAAGTCGAATTTACTTGAATTAAACTTTATTTTTTACTTAAGCGTTACAGGAATATACTTAATAAAAATTGAGTGAATGAATTACAAGAATTACTCGTCTTCCTGTTCACAATAATTGCCGTCGGGTGTTGCCTGCGATACAGAAAGATGTTCCCAAAACTTTATTCTATTTTCAGGCATAATTGTGCATAATTTTGAAATAATGGCATTTTTTCTCTCCTGCGTAATTCCTCTACAACTTAGTCGATGTTCCGGTTTATTAATACCTTGGTTGGCATATTTAGCGCCAAGAAAATTTAATTCAATGGAAGCATCATTGAAATTGGTTTTGTACCACATAGTCTTCTTACCTTTTAAAAAAGTAATTTCGACCATCTTATTTAAGTATTGTCTTGGATTGATTTTTCTTAATTTATACTGCGAGGTACAATCTTCCCAGTTATAAAAATTATGTATTTCCATTCGAATTACATTTACTTTAGAAACTGAATTTTTGACCGCGTCCGAAAAATCTTGGAAATCATATACTTTATCCTGAACTTTAAGAGAACGCTCTACTTGGTGATGGAACCAGTCAGCAGCCATGAAGCTGTGTCCTGGTTCAAAATACTCGACTGTTAAAGTTTCAAATGCAACTTCAGATGAATTCATAATATAAATGAAGAAACAATATAAATTCCAGTTCTTGTTCTGGGAGGGGCAATTGTCTAACCAGAGCATCAAGTTTTTGGTGTCACGAACTGACAAAAAAATGCATAAAAAGTACTTGCGATATCTTGTTTGGACCTCCCGGATATACTCTCGTGCCAAATGACGGCAGTGGCAACTTTGCTTTTTCCCGTAACGGCAAAACTTTCGTTGTATGCTATTATGCGTGGCGTAAATATCACTTCCTTGAAAGTATCGCATCTGGGAAGTATAATTACCTAAAACACAGATAAAATTTTTATTCGTGTAATTCCTAAAACCTCTCATGTATGTATATATAAATACCTTTTATAGGTCAGCTGAAACAACTAATTTATCAGGATCTTGATTGTTCCCATCATTCTGATACAGCATACGTGCCTCAGTGTACTTTTTCCAATGAATATTAAATGTTGTATGTACATTCGTTACAGTTAACATCCAGAGAGTCTTTCTTGGGTCCAGTATTCTTACCATGTAATGCAAACTTTTCGCATTGCCAACATTCTTCATTGCTTAGTTTCGCAAAAGATATATTTAAACTGTTAAGAACACTTCTATATAAATAATAAGAAATTTCGTAGATAGGATTTTTCTTTTTAAAATCCTCGTACATGGACGTAATTGAAAGGTCACCTGGAAGATAAAGTCTTCGAGGAGCGTGTTCCCTACGGTAATATGCTATTGTTGGATTGAAAGATTGTATGTGGTTAATCAATACGTCTCGGTTAACTGTTCGATTAGAGTTTTTACTCCCCCTCTTATCTGGATGAGCAATGAGTGCTTGCTGGTTAGTTTTTGTTAGTACATTGCGAAGAGTCTTGTCATTCATAGCCCAAAATTGCAAGATGAAACTTTCTACACACATCTTGTTTTTGACCATGTTCATCCTTGAAGCTGTACAAATATGTTCTCGATCGTCTTGAATTAGGTCGACCTGTAGTGTTCCTCTTTGTAGCAATTTCTGAAACGTTACTTAACATATAATTAGAACGATCAGTTTTATTCATGCTCCAGAACTGCTTGTTAATATCGTTTTGTCTCTCAGCATTAATCTGTTGACGACATTTGCGTTTGCAGTTTGTACTACAAAGTGATTTCACACAGTGCTTTAATTTTAACTCATCTTGTTTTAAATGTTTCCTTTCACTGACGGTTAAGTGATGCTTCTTTCTTTTACGAAGTTCGCCTTTCTTTGTGTAGAGACTCGTAGAAGTTAAAATGAATACCTTGTCAACTACCTCATTTAATATTTCTATAGCTATACTGTTAGAATCAGTTATTAAATTAGCTTGCTGAGTTGAACTTTCGTTATTTTGAGCTAAATACGCATCCGCTTCATTTTGTTTTTCTATGGGCTTTGGAATGAGTATAATATTACTTATGATATTTACTTTTGAACTTTTACTTTCTGAGTTTTCACAGTTCGAATAAGAACTACAACTGCTAACGCCTGATGATTTGATAGGAATATAATCGGAATCACTGTAGGAAATACGACGTACTTTTTGTTTTGTTGGAGCTTGTTGTTTAAAATTTGTAATTGCACCGGCAAGTTGTTGATTTAGAGCAAGTGTTAAAATCCGTTTTCCCCTATTCATATTTTAAGGTTATGTTATGTCCGCAAAGTTGCAGGATTTTAAATAGAAACCCCAACTTGTGATACCCATAATATCAATGCTACTTATAACTTCATATACTTTGCGTAGTTACTAATTACAACTTCGCACTGGAAACACTTATTGTTAACAACTAACAATTAAATCGCAAACAAATATGACACCAGCGAAGCTGGAACAGTTTAAAACAACAAAATAGCCGAGAGGGCGCTTAACCATATAATATTAGACCAAACGGGCGAATCTACGTGTGATGTTAGAATAAAAAATCATATCTACAGAGAATTCCTGCAGATAAGTCTTTTTTCACTAACATTGTGAGATACGACTTTTTAATTTAACATACCGGCGCTATTTGCAGATACGCCCAAACGTTTCACTCAGTTTAAAGTTATACATTTTTCATATCCGTCTTTTTGTCTTACCAAAAGGATGGGAAATGGTATATTGTATTTAATAGTGTCATAAACCGAAAAACAAAAATTTTGCAGATACGCCCTTTTGAGTTAACACGGCAGTTGTAGTAATTTAAAAATACATACAAAAACCAATAACATACAAAAGCGAAACATCTTAAAGAATTAGATACCCGTACACAGGATTGCAAACAACCAATTCCAAATCCAGCACCAATCGGATCAGGGATTTCAGTACAAGATGCGCTCAGCCTCATCAAAATACTGGTTTCGTATGCGTTTGAATTAGATAGTGTAAGGTAATACTGATATTGTTTGATATTAAAACTGTAATGAGATGTATAATCATAAATGTATATAATTAATAATCTGGAATTCATTGTAATATTATAACTATATGAAGTAATGAATGACTTACATATTTATATTATATCAGATCTCAGGTTATAGCCAAAAACCGAATTAGTATTAAAAAAATGAGGTGTGGCCACCACACGACTTTCTTATACGTATAAGCGTTTCAAACTGTACAATTTTAAGAATTTTTTTAATACAAAACATTCAAAATCCTATTCTAAGTACTTTCATTGTCTTAATAAATAGCTATAGAATGCATACTTGGCAAGATATTATCAAAAGAGTGCTCCTCGCTAAGAGTAAAAGTGCTACTTCCGGTCCAAATTTTGAAATTTCATATATACAAAAAATATTGAAAATCCAGTTTTAAATACTTTTGTACTCTTGATAAATATATATAGAATGCATAACTTACGACATATTTGCAAAAAATCGCTATTCGATGAGAGTAAAAGTGGTACTTCCGGTCTGAATTTTGAAATTTTTTTTATACAAAAGATATTGAAAATTATGTTTTAAATACTTTTATACCCGTAACGTAATTGTCTAAAAAGCATGACTTGCGAAATATTCGCAAAAAACTGATTTTCGATAAGAGTAAAAGACCTACTTCCGGTAGGAATTTCGAAAAACTTTTTAAATAAAATTATTCTCAATTTTAATTTTAAGTATATATGAATTCTTTATAAATTCGTTTAAACTTAGTAGTTGACGAAATATTGGCAAAATTCGATTTTTTCGCTGAAGTAAACTGCTACTTCCGGTCTACCGATTTTACTGAAAAACTAATCAGATCTCAAGAGGGAGATTATACACGTAAATACAAAATTTGGAATTGATATCTACAGCATTTTGGCCGCTATCGTGGTCACACACACGCACACAATGACACACACACAGACATTTTTTAAAAACCACTTTTTCGGTATCAGGGGACTTCAAAACGTGGACATCTGCAAAAATCTCGAGGTCGAAAATTTTCATCATCACAATACTTCCTTATACTACGTATAAGAAAGTAAAAAAGAAATCATTGGCTGCGTTCGCCAGAAATAAAACTCTTGCACTGCGCTTGTGATTAGTTTGTGATTGGGGTATAAGTCTGATGAACGGCATTCCGCCATATTGTTTATTTTTTGACATCATTCGATCCGCATACGTTTGAAAATAACGTTATAATCATTAATCATATTACGGTATTACTCAAAAAATTAATTTTCCGGAAATTCTGTTTGAAGATAATGTTGTAAATATAGAAGGTATTATCATCTCGCGTTAGATTTAGCAGAACCTATTCATCATGTTGATTGATATACAAGAAAGAAATAGAACTATTAGAAATCAAAATTATTTTGAATTAACTGTTCCGAATTATGCCGATATCAAATTCAAGGAACATTTTAGGATGTCTCGACAAACTTTTCAGATAAAATATATTTCATTTTCGTTTTGATGGTTCATAATATAGATTTCGAAATATTTTTCATCTGCTTAAAAAAAATATATTACTATTTTTTAAATCATAACCAAACATAATAATTCATGTATATCATCTCCGTGTGTGAGATCACACACTTATGTCATTAAATAAATATGAACATGTTGTCATGATTTTAAAATTCAAATGTAATCGTATGCGCTTCTTGATTGCAGCGATAGCAAGCATAAAATACATACGCTTACAAAAATGGCGACCGCTTGCAAACTAATCGCAAACATGTTTGCAGTAAAACCAACCGTTCATCAGAAATATTAACAACTGTTGGCCAGCTGTTAGCAAGCGTTTGCTTCTGGCGAACGCGCTCATTGATATCTGAATGTAAAACTATATATAGCAAAACCGGCGAGTCAGTTAATGCACGTAAGCAATTACGTATTTATGACGATTCAGTACAACTTCACAACTTGAAATTTATATGAATTATTTATAATCTACATTTTTGTTTTTAACGAACTATTTTGTTAATATTATAGGTGTTAGTAATTATAGTCTTGTTTAACTTAACAGAGGCACATTATGTAGTTCTTTTAACAAATTATATATATATCTTTTTTTGTATATTGAGAGTAAAATTCGATGTTGTCATTTGCCATTTCTGTTTTCAGTACCGCTAAAGTTGCTAACCTGCTGTCAATGTTAATAACTAGGGCGCGGAATCGAGCGAGCTAAACTACCACGGAGCTACAACCGAGCAAAGAAATAATGTAAACAACTGTGTGTTGTTTACATTATATCTGAATAGCACTAATTCATAGGGCGAACTGCAACATCTGTTTACCCTCGACAAGAGTCCGAGAATCAGAGCAAAAAATTGCAATAAAATAAGGAATTTATGAGTAAAATTCTTTCTACATCGGCGTAGATAGCCTGAGGGGTTTTTAAAATTTATTATATTTACCTTATATTTTGCAAGAGAAATAATGTAAATATGTAGGTATATACTTACTGTTATTTAGTTTCAATAACATACGCGTACATTTTTAGTTATCATTTATTTAGATCTAGAACGTTGTTTATGTTACTTTTCTGATATGAAAATGAATTGTCAGTGATTCCGAAATTTATTACAAAGTCTGTAAAATATCGTTACAGAATGTCTAAATATAGCAAGTTCGTCACTTAGCTTTGCTAAAACATACACAGAAATAGTTTTTATGCAGAGAATTTCGATAGTTTACAAAATTTCGTTAAATGTTTAAATGACGATGCTCGAAGTAGTTCTGAGTGCAAGGAACTAACACAAATCCCAAATTTAAAAAATGAGGTGTGGCCGCCGCACGACTTTCTTATACGTATGAAAGTGTTACTTCCGGTCCGAATTTTGAAATTTCATTTATACAAAAAATATTCTAAATCCAACTATAAATAGTTTTGTACTCTTCATAAATATGTATAGAATGCATAATTTACGACAAATTTACAAAATATCATTATTCGGTAAGATTAAAAGTGTTAGTTCCGGTTCGAATTTTGATTTTTTTTTTATACAACAGGTGTCGAAAATTAAGTTCTAAATACTTTTATACTCGTAACGTACCTGTCTAAAGAGCATGACTAGCAAAATATTTGCAAGAAACTGATTTTCGATAAGAGTAAAAAATTTACTTCCGGTAGGAATTTCGAAAAACTTTTTTTTAATAAAGTTGTTCACAATTTCAATTTTAAGTACATATGAATTCTTTGTAAATTTGTCTAAACTTAGTAGTTGACGAAATATTGGCAAAATTCGATTTTTTCACTGAAGTAAACTACTACTTTCGGTCTGCAGATTTTTCTCAAAATCTAATCAGTTCTCAAGAGGGAGATTATATACTAAATGCAAAATTTGGAATAGATAGCTATAGCGGTTTGACCGCTATCGTGGTCACACATAGACAGACACACAGACATTTTTTTTAAACCACTTTTTTGGTATCAGGGGACTTCAAAACCTGGACATCTGCAAAAAACTCGAAGTCGAAAATTTTCATCATCACAATTGAAATCAGTTGTTATTCCTTCAGGAACACTTTGGAAATTTGCCTAAACTAATCACATATTTTGAAAATCGAATCTCAAATTAAAAAATGGATTAACCACATTAGATGTGGCTATTAATAATTCCAAGTGACTTCGAATGTGGCCTTCGGCAAAAGTTAGACGCAGTTTTTAATAGAAATCCAGATTTAATAATATTGCGGCAATTGTGTATGCTAAATAGGCTGAAATAAAAGAATATTTCCAGTACGCACCTATAACCAGTTGCGATGTAGAAAGGACGTTTTCTATCTACAAGGATTTACTTAATTCAAAGAGAACAACTCTTACAGAAGAGGAAATGAACAAATAATAAGGTATTTTGTATTTTACAGATCACCAGCCACTTGTTATCCAATTATATAAATAAAATTAAAACCTCTTTAAATACAACATTTCAATAGTGCGCCCATGGGCGATGAGTCATGGCTCTCGATTCCGCGCCCTATTAATAACGTTTTTGACAGAGAGTTAGTGAAGCATAAAATATTAGTAAGGTGACTGTAAGTCGAATTGGGCACTGCATCAAGAATGAGCAGCCAATACTTAACCCTAAAAGAAAATAAGTTACGGAAATTTCCAGAACTAGTGAAGTAGGTATAAGGGGTACAATATATGAAATGTATAAAAAAGAAGCAGCACATAATTCATCGTTCTGTAATAAAAGAACTTAAAAAAAGAGACATTTTTAAAGGTGGTTTAACATCATTAAATATTATATTAAAGAAAATTGGTTTTCGATGGCTGAAAGATAGTCCTAGAACTGTTCTTATGGAATTACCTCACATCGTATTTTCAAGATTTACTTTTTTAGAGATCCGAAGAATTCGAATTCATGGCAAGATGGTAATAAGAAAAGTGTGAAATCACTGAAAACAGATGGGACCCATTATACGAGGGCGTATTTTTATGTTATCTACCTAGCCATGAAACAAAAGAGTGACGATGTCAAACAAATTATTGAAAAATTGCTGTCACTGTTAGAAGTACATGTGCTAAGTTGTGTTTAGTTTATGCTGTGTATAGAGATTTGAGACGGTCCATTTCTCGATAAAATGAGTGAAACTAAAGTTGAACATCGCAGCGTAATAAAGTTCGTGACAAAGGAAGGCAATGGTCCAAAAGCAATTCATGAAAGAATGGTTGCTGTATATGTGGAAGATACACCATCTTATTTCCAAGTAAAATATTGGTCTAAACTCTTTCGTTGGGGCCGAGAGTCAATCAATGATGACCCAAAGTCCGGACGACCTGTTGAAGCTCGAACTGAAAACATTTTGCGAAAAGTCGAAAATTTGGTACTGAAAGATCGGCGTGTAAAGATCTCTGTCATTGCCAATGAAGTCTGTATATCCGAAACAAATGTTCTCAAAATTTTGCATGACGATTTGGGCATGAAGAAGGTGTCTGCGCGGTGGATACCCAGGTTGCTTACACCTGAAGTGGAATGAAACAAGTGGTTGGTGATTATACTAGGGTAACAAGCAATTCGAAAACATTAATTGACCTAGTTATAACAAATGAATGGAATGCGACGGTAGAAATTTGCGATTGCAAAATTTCCGACCACGAAACAATATTATTAAAGTTTACAAACAGCGATTCGATAGATATGATTCAGCGCAAAAAAATATTAGACAAAAGTGCTTATACAGATTATGACTTGCGAAACATGCTGATGCTACGTAATTGGAAACAGATCGATAAATATAATTTACAAAATCGGACATTGTCACTAGTAAGTAAACTAAATGCAAGTTATTACAACATTGTCAACAATAAAACAATTGCTGTGGGTCAGGGTAACCCATGGTTTAATCATGAATTAAAATCATTGCAGAAACAAAGGAACGCATTATACAGAGTAGCAAAGAATAGCAATAGTAAGGACGACTGGAGTAATTACACAAACATGAGGAACTACTACAATAGACATATAAAATTAAGTAAGAATATTTATTATGAGAGGCAAATTGATGAAACAAGGGGCGATGCAAAAAGAATGTGGAAAAAACTTAAAGCATTAATCACGGTTACTAGCGAGAGAAAGCCTGAATATATTGATTTTCCATCGAGCAGGGAATGTGAAGCAAAGAAAATTGCAGAGAAGTTTAATGCGTATTTCATCGAAAGCATCAGGGAAATACATGACAATATCGAAGTCATTGTAGAGAACGTAAATATGGATGACTGTCGCGGTGGAGATACAAACATATTGTACACTTTTGAACCGCTTGAAATGGGGCAGCTACGAAAAATTGTGGAATCACTTAAGAGCAAGTCAACAACTGATGGTATTGATACAAAAGTTATTAGCGACGCATTTCCGATTATTGGACATACGCTGTTGGGAATAATGAATGAGTCGTTCAAGACAGGCGTGTTTCCGGATGTTTGGAAAACCACTACGATAATACCGATTCCAAAGATCAACGGCACCAAGAACTGCTCTGATTTTAGACCGATCAACATGTTGACAACATTAGAAAAAATCATAGAATATGCAGCAAAAGAACAATTAGAATACTTTCTGGAAAAAAATTGCGTGTTGGTGGATGTGCAGTCCGGCTTCAGGAGGAATCACTCATGTGAAACAGCATTAAATTTAGTAATAGGTAACTGGAAGGAAGAGATAAACCGTGATAACAAAGTTGTGGCAGTTTTCTTGGATTTGAAAGGGGCTTTTGAGACACTTGACCGAACGAAGTTAATACAAAAGTTAAGTAAATATGGAATAAGAGGTATGGCTTTGGAATGGATAAAGGATTATTTAACAGATAGGAAACAAAAAACTAGGTACGACGATGAAGAGTCAAAAGCTGAGGAGGTCTCCCTAGGAGTCCCTCAAGGATCAATTCTAGGACCACTTCTCTTCATCCTTTACATAAACGACGTGATAAGTGCGACTAAGGACTGCAAGATTAACCTGTTTGCGGATGATACGCTAATAAGTGTTGCAGATAGGGATGTTGATTCAGCAATAAAAAAAGATAAACTGTGAACTTGAAGGTGTTAGCAAATGGTTAAAAATTAATAAACTAAAGTTGAATACGTCGAAAACACAAGCTATGCTTATCTACAGCAGTGTGATAAATGACACTAGTGAATCAGTGGTAATTGATAATGAAATTATTGAATGGGTAAATGAGATTAAATATCTCAGTGTGATAATTGACAATAAATTAACATTTTCTAGAAATATTGACTATATAGAAAAGAAAGTTGCAAAAAAAATAGGTTTTTTGGGTAGGATAAGTGCTAAATTAAGTTTATGGGCTAGAATCTATGTTTGTAAAACAATCATTGCCCCACACTTTGATTATTGTTCCACAATTCTATTTCTAGCCAAAGATGGGGATATATATAGATTACAGATGTGATATATAGTGTAAAATAGAGAAGCAAGGTTGGCAGTAACCTGCAGCACAGTATATAGCTATGTAATAGAAACAGTAGTTTCTCTCGAGGGAAATAATTGTCCTCCTACCGACGACCTTGTCCCGACGCGTGCGTGAAAATTTCAGAATGCGCAGTAAGTCAGCCATCAGGTGTTGACTCGGCGGCATTATTTGATGCGACTGCTGGGCATGCGATTTGTGAATGGCCGTTAATATAAGTTATGCTGTACATCAATTATACAAAATGTTTGACAAACAATTTATTATGAACACTAATTTTACAAATTAATGGGTAGTTGTACACAGATTAAACAAGGCATATGTAAAACTAAATTATACATTCTTTTGGCATTTATAATTAACGTCAAATAAATTTATTAACACATTATTAATTTAGAATTTGTGTTTAAAATGTGTGTCAAAAATTTTTGTTTGATTATTGTGCATTTCCTTGAAACATTTCCATATAATTTAATGGATGCTGACGTACTTCCAACATTTTTGACAAACAAATTGTTTTTTATAATTAGTGTGCACGCAGCATAACGTTTTATCAATAATTGTAGTGTTTCGTTTCGCGAATACTTGGAACAAAAATGCCCCATTATTGTTGTGCACCTCGGTGCAAGAATAGTTCGAACAATTCTAAATTAAGCTTTTTCAGGTTTCCGAAAGAACCAATGCGGTAAGATCCCCAGGCGCATTAAAATGTCCTCAACTGTTAAAATGTGCATATTGTGTATTGTAGTTGTGAATAATTACTCAAACTTCATGACAAATTCACCACCACCAACGCAAAATTTAATTTTCGAAGATTGATTACCGACAATGGGAAAATATAACTGAACAAAATGCCTTCACTTATTTTATAGGTTATTTGGGACACAAATGTTTTGAAAAGCATAGTTTTCCAACAATTATACGTTTAAAACACAAGAAATGAATGAATTCAAATTTTACACTTATTTTAAGGCATGTCCAAACTTTGTGAAACAGCTTTACTAATTTGGCAACGCCCGACCATAATTTCAGTATACCTATATATAAATACCGCATTAGGAAAAAGCCGTCTGTGAATTTTTTTCTTCATTTTCCTTCGAACCAAATGTTAGCTTTAAATTAAAACAGAAGTTGGAGGAGATATCATATAAACATCCCTGCGAAAATTGTCCTACTGAATTTTTGATAAAGCTATTTATTCGTGTAAGAATTTTTTATACTTTGAAATTTTGCAATAGAAATTTCAAAGTTAGTGGCAATTCAAATAAAATAACAATTTTACAACACCATTGATGAATTGTGTCAAGAAATTTAAGTAATCTTTAGGTTAGAGGAGCCTTTTTTTGTGTTGTACGTATAATGTATTACATTTTAAATGCGTGTGTAATATGTACTTAATAAAAAGCAGTGTTTTATCATCGTTTTTTGTATTATTAATATAGCTTTTTCATAATTTTAAAAATAGATTAACATAATTATCTCATAAACGATTTGGTTCTGCGTCACTGGCTTATTCCTGAATAGAAAAATTTATTACGCCTCTGGTTGCGCGTGCGTGAATGCGCAGCACTATTTTGGGACACAAAGATCAAAGGTGCCGACGGCGAGAGAAACTACTGTTCGCTATTAGCACAGTATAGAGCTGTATAGACACAGTAGTTTCTCTCGCCGTCGCACAGTGGGGCCGAATCTCCAAAACGTGGCCAAAACCCCGAAAAAAAAATTTTCTATTCTGGGAATTTGAAGGGGTGGGTTGAGTAGGGGAGGGATTGGTGCATCTAAGCTCAAAAGGATAGGTCCCCAACTTCGATACCTGTCAAATTATTTCAATTTAAAGTTGACCTTCGTCGAGAGCACAAACGTCACTGTCAAAACTAGGAAAATTTACGCTCGGTTTGTAAGTGGATAATTCGGTAGTTGAGTAAATAATTTTAATTCTACAAGATGGAAACGATTGCTACAGGTATGTAGAAAATATACATACACTAATAAAGTCTAAATCTCATTATTATCCTATTTATTTTATACCTTTTCCGATGCTTGTACAAACTTATCATGATTTTCTGAACTTGCATTTTGAAGTAGAACAAAAGTAGCATATACCGCGGAATTACAACTCCCAGACTATAGATTAAGCAATTATCTAATGACATTGATAAGAATCAGCTGCCTAAATCTGCCTATTCTCTTGTATAATGAATTTTTCTTCGGGCTCGTATCACAACATGGCGCCGCGCCGCGGTCGATATAGCGCGCGGCACTACATCACAGATTCTACGGTCAGTGAGGTACAATATATTGAAAACCATATAAAGTCACTTGTTCCCTTTGAAAATATAATGCATGGAAAAGAAATCTCAGTTTTGTACAATATGGCATTTACAATGATCGATGGCAAAGTATGCAACGCATTCACATCCACAAACTCTACGCAACGATGCTATATATGTGGAAGTACTAGTAAATAATTCAATAACATCGATCATATTTTACAAAAAGAAGTCAACGAAGAGAATCTGAAGTTTGGACTACCAACATTATATGCTTGGATTAGGTTTTTTGAATGCTGCTTGCATTTGTCATACAAACTTGGGATTAAAAGATGGCAAGCCCGCAGTGCCGAAGAAAAGAGATGGTAGAAAAGCGCAAAAAGATCATTCAAAAGGGATTCAGCTCAAAACGGACTTATTGTTGATCGTCCGAAACCTGGATACGGAAGTACCAACGATGGAAATACAGCTCGACGCTTCTTTGAAAATTCGAAAACATCATCTCTCATAACATCATTGGACATAGATTTGATAGAACGGTTTCACGTCATCTTACAAGTTATTTCTAATGGACATGATATCAATATTGATAAGTTCCACAATTATACGCTGGCAACTGCGAGAAAATTCGTTGAGCTGTATCCATGGTATTATATGCCCACTTCAGTGCATAAGCTATTGATTCACAGTCCACAAATAATAGCTCACGCATTGCTACCAATCGGTCAATTATCCGAAGAAGCACAAGAAGCGAGGAACAAAGATATTAAAAGATATCGCGAAGACTTTTCCAGAAAGTGCTCACGAGTAAAAATAATGGAAGACGTTTTCAAGCGGCTTCTGGTAACTTGCGATCCATTTATTTCCAGTATTAGAAAACTATCACAAAATAAAATTAAATTTTTGTCGAAGGAGGCAATACAGCTATTACTTTTCCCTGAAATTCCAATCACACCACGACTGACCATGGAAGATTCTGATGTGGATTTTGACTCCGAGAGCGATACTGATTCGAATTAATAGTTATAAAACCATCATGTCATTTTGTATGCAGCAGATTCACCTTATCCATATTTTAAATACAATGTTCTACAATTCTAAGGTTAATCAGATTAAGTTTTGAATTTTAAGTACGATTTTCTTCAATAGCTGCTGCTCTTATTACTATTATCATCATTATAACAATTACTTTGATTGTTGTTTATACCATTACTTTTATTAGTTTTATTCAATCACCGACTTTAAAGATTGTTCCACTATATTATCGTATGAAATTCGTGGTACCGAAGAATTTTTATTCTTCAATACATTTTCGACAAATATCCTGTTATTTAGGTTTAATAAATAAATCACGTTTTCAGTCTGTTAATTGTTGTAATTATTGATCTCCAAATCTTCTATATACGCTATTATTAATAAATTATGAGGGATTTTCACGCGCCTCGTTGATATATTGGATCCGCCATTTTCTTTAGACAATTTTTAACTTCAAATTCGTAATCAGCGACCTCAAAAACCCCTGAGTGATGAGTTTCGTCTGAATTAAACATCTTCTTGGGGTTTTGGCCACGTTTTGGGGATTCGGCCCCACTGTGCGTCGGCACCTTTGATGTTGTACTGCGCATTCACGCACGCACAACCAGAGGCGTAGTAAATTTTTCTATTCAGGAATAAGCCAGTGACGCAGAACCAAATCGTTTAGGAGATAATTATGTTAATCTATTTTTAAAATTATGGAAAAGCTATATCAATAATACAAAAAACGACGATAAAACACTGCTTTTTATTAAGTACATATTACACACGCATTTAAAATGTAATACATTATACGTACAACACAAATTAAGGCTCCTCTAACCTAAAGATTACTTAAATTTCTTGACACAATTCATCAATGGTGTTGTAAAATTGTTATTTTATTTGAATTGCCACTAACTTTGAAATTTCTATTGCAAAATTTCAAAGTATAAAAAATTCTTACAGGAATAAATAGCTTTATCAAAAAATCAGTAGGACAATTTTCGCAGTGATGTTTATATGATATCTCCTCCAACTTCTGTTTTAATTTAAAGCTAACATTTGGTTCGAAGGAAAATGAAGAAAAAAATTCACCGAAGGCTTTTTCCTAATGCGGTATTTATATATAGGTATACTGAAATTATGGTCGGGCGTTGCCAAATTAGTAAACCTGTTTCACAAAGTTAGGACACGCCTTAAAATAAGTGTAAAATTTGAATTCATTCATTTCTTGTGTTTTAAACGTATAATTGTTGGAAAACTATGCTTTTCAAAACATGTGTGTCCCAAATAACCTATAAAATAAGTGAAGGCATTTTGTTCAGTTACATTTTCCCATTGTCGGTAATCAATCTTCGAAAATTAAATTTTGCGTTGGTGGTGGTGAATTTGTCATGAAATTTGAGTAATTATTCACAACTACAATACACAATATGCACATTTTAACAGTTGAGGACATTTTAATGCGCCTGGGGATCTTACCGCATTGGTTCTTTCGGAAACCTGAAAAAGCTTAATTTAGAATTGTTCGAACTATTCTTGCACCGAGGTGCACAACAATAATGGGGCATTTTTGTTCCAAGTATTCGCGAAACAAAACACTGCAATTATTGATACAACGTTATGCTGCGTGCACACTAATTATAGAAAATAATTTGTTTGTCAAAAATGTTGGAAGTACGTCAGCATCCATTAAATTATATGGAAATGTTTCAAGGAAATGCACAATAATCAAACAAAAATTTTTGACACACATTTTAAACACAAATTCTAAATTAATAATGTGTTAATAAGTTTATTTGACGTTAATTATAAATGCCAAAAGAATGTATAATTTAGTTTTACAAATGCCTTGTTTAATCTGTGTACAACTACCCATTAATTTGTAAAATTAGTGTTCATAATAAATTGTTGGTCAAACATTTTGTATAATTGGTGTACAGCATAACTTATTCACAAATCGCATGCCCAGCAGTCGCATCAAATAATCCCGCCAACTCAACAGCTGATGGCTGACTACTGCGCATTCAGAAATTTTCACGCACGCGTCGGTTCAAGGTCGTCGGTAGGAGGACAATTATTTCCCTCGAGAGAAACTACTGTTTCTATTACATAGCTATATACTGTGCTATTAGTTAGTAGCCACTAACATCCTATTAAGTGGATAGTAAGAGTACCTATTAATAGTCGCATATTTAGTGGCTACTAACTAGTATTAGGTTTGTTCGAACCTGCAGTTCCGAACGGTTCTAGAACTAGTGCGCATGTCATTTAAGAAAAAGACTGTTCGGACCATGCAGTTCTGGAACTGCAAATTCTGAGAACTGGTAGTTCAGTGTTCGGTCTTTCAGAACTAGTAATTCAAGAACCGTTCGGAACGGTTCTAACAGTTCTGAATGATGGGCTAGTATTTGAAATTCTGATAAATCCGGAGCATGCGTAATTGTCATTCGTATCAGCTTTCGCATTTTTCTGGTTATGTTTATCGTATTTATGTTGAACTTCAGAGTTGTAGGTTGGTTTTTAAGTTGTCATTCAAGTACCTATTTGTTTTTTATTTTAGTTTGTGATATTATTAGAGTATTGGTGTGATCCGGTTTATCAAACCTATTTTTAATTTTTTTTCAGTTTTTATTCACACCCATTATATCAATTTTGTAATAGCCAAAGTAAACAGCTATAAGTATATAACTAAACATTAGTTTCTTCAAATGGTGGTTTATTGTTTTAGAAATTACTCCATTGACTACCATGTTCTTGAGTCTAGCAAATCATTCTTCCTCTAAGAATAAAGTGAATGTAATGGTACAATTATAGGAACTTGCGAACATGTAAAAAGTTAATTTATAATTATCATATATTCGTAGAGAAACTGACATATTTGTTAAACTTAGACAAAATAGTATTTAATAGTATGTATACTAAACTTACAATTTTGGATTCGATGTGTCCCCCTTGAGATTTAAGCAAAATAAATGGAATCTGTGATATCAATATATAAGGTATCCGAACAATCTATTATATGTATGTATTTGTACCTGTTATGTCATGAAAATTATAATAAATTGCAAGTTAATGTGACTCCCAGACTTGTGACACAAAACGTTCAGAGTCTGATTGATGTAAGTACCAAATCATGTAGGTATCGCAATTCAAATTACCAAAAAGGCTTTAATTCTCCAAAATGGATTGAAAGAGTGTACTACTTCACAGATTAAAAAAAAAGAAGAGGAGCTGACTTTAAACGTTGAAAATGTATTGTAATATATTTCTTTAAATTCATTATGATTGTTGATTTTATAGTTATGTAATACATATTTATTAATGTGTGTGTGCATTTGATGCACGTGCCAATTATTAATAACAGCTTGTATTAAAAATCCTTGTTTTATTTACCCGGTTTATCAGAAATATCCATTACAAAATATTGAAAAATGTACTTCTGACAAGTTCTTCATTACTTTTTAAATCCTGTTGCAATTTTGAGATGTAACATTTAAATGTTCATTACGATTGACATTTGTCCACCAGTTTGGTGTTTTTTTAAAAAATGCAGAAATATCCATAGGAAAATTTAGAAAAATTTATTTCTTATAAACACCTTTTTGACTACTTTTTAAATGCTGTCGCAATTTTGGTGGTTAGGTGCAGATGCAGTAACGTCAAATGCAGAATTATCCATTACAAAATTTAGAAAAACGTATTTCATATAAACAACTTTTTCATTACTTTTTAAATCCTGTCGCAATTTTGGTAGTTAGATGCATTATATTAAAAGTTCATTACGATAGATATTTCTTCCAATAAGTTTGGTGTTTTTTAATATTACTATTACTAATGTTGGTAGTACAAGTTTCCCTAAAATTCCAATTTTAAAACTGTTCGAACCGTTCTAGAACCAGTATTTGGCCGGACATGCGCATTATTATCAGAACTACTAATTCTAGAACGGTTCCGGAACTGTTCAGAACTGGAGGTTCGAACAAACCTTATATCTCGCTCTTATACATTGCTAAATACGCAAGCAATGATGTCTCTGTCTAAGGCGAGACCCTCAATGCTGTCGCTTGAAGGCGATGTATTTGGGCGAGAATTAGTATTGCTTTCTATCGTAGATATGCACACGTGGTACGAATTAGGTAGCCAGAAGTCGATGTATAGATATCTATGACACACGTAGTGCCACTGCAGGCTACACCATCGTCGCCGGGTTACTACCACCAGAGGCGCTGAATATTTGATAAATTTATATAATCTGCAGTTTAGTTGTAATTTAAGAGATTGAAACCTACAATTGGTATTCTAGTTAACGACAGATGACGCTCCTAAAAAAATTATTATTTTAGGTAATTTATTTCGGTACTGAATAAGTTACTTTACATATATTTTTTTCTGTTATTTGAAAGTATTATAATTATTTTTGTCTAATAATTGACAAAACCATTTTAACTACTTATAGGATTCAAAATTTCATTTAATTTCTACCCATATGATAATAAGACAAGGTCTATAGTTGCTTGCAATCATTTCTGCACAAAAAACTGTTACATCAACTATGCACACAAAGTTACCTTGGGCGTACTTTTTTTTTCTATTTATATGATTTATTGACTATAAATTCCAAGAGCTCCTTCTTTGAGTAAGATTAATGTTTGGGGGAATATTATTATAAAAATACAATCTAGGAAGAGGATTGATTTTAGTGAACAAACTGGAAAATATCCTAATGTAAACACTTATATAGGTATAGCACAGATAATATACAGGCTGGCGCACCACATTTCCCTCGATTTATATATACGAAGTGACATGTTTTAACACTTTGCCACATTACGGGCACGTTTTAAATTTGTTTTGAAATATACAGAGTGATTCAATAAAAGTTGCGTACCAACGTTATGAAAATTTAAATGGAACACTTGTATATTATGGCATATTTTGATACTATAGGCTAAATGAAGGCTACTTACTGTTATACAGCCTTATTCATAATCATCACCCTAATAGGGTGTTAGTACGCTACTAACATCCTACTAAGACGCTATTAATTTACCTTATTCATAAACGCTTATTTAGTGGCTAGTAAGTAGTAGGATGTTAATAGAAAAATGCATATGGCAACAGGGTAATATGAAGAACGATCGTGCGCACTGATGTACAAATTTAAATTTGCGGTAATCACGATAGAAAGCAAATATTAAAAGGTTAGAATTTACAATTTCAGATTAACTAAAATCTGCAAAATAAGAAGGTACGATTATATATAAATTGTATGTATAGCATAAAAAGTTTTCATGGATTATGAACAAATACATGTTAGAGCAGAATAGCAACAAGTTGAGGGTCAAGTTAATTTTTAAAGCCAAAAATGTTCTAGAAATGGCTTAATCCACTGGAAATATATAATTCAATAATAATAGAATTTCTATACAAAATATATGTAGAATGAAATGAAATAAGTTACAAACATGATAATCAATAGGTGGAAAGATGTTATAGGTACTACACATTAAATTATATATATAGTTTATTCTTATATTTTGCATTAATAATAATCTATGCGATGCTAAGGCAAAGATTTGTGATACACTTGCAAAGTAAAAAGACTGTACCGATGACTTAGAGAATTTGGAACAAATGTTCATTAAACAGGAGATTTGAAGTAATTCTTCATTAAAATTATATGCTAAGAAAAATGTAAACAATATTAGGTGATATTAGTATGATTTCAGAATGGATATATAGAAGGTATTTTGATTAGTGATAATGGATATGCATGTTCAAGATATCTGTTAACTCCATCACAGACACTAACGACAAGTCCTGTGTTAAAATATAAGACTCCATATATCAACGAGAAATGTCTTTTAAAAAGCATTTGAAATTATGAAGAATAAATTTGGATGCTTTTTTCATTAAAGTGGACACAACAAGGGCATCGATAGTAGCAATATCCATTATGAACATTATAAAAGGAAAATTTGCAAACAGAGGAATCTTCATATTAAAAAAATATCTCCTCACTTTCATTAACTTTGCATGGAATTAGATTGATAATGTGGATAATGATTTAAAATGATTATTAACGATAATGTTGGCAATATTTTTAAGCATTAGATTAGCATATAATGAGACATTTTAATTAAAAGCACCTATTATCATAAGTATGTTTTATTTAAAATAAAGTCTAAATATAAAAATATCTTTACACTCATTCCTTCCTGTTTCTCTCTTAAAAATTTCATTTTGTATGTTCATATCGCGGATCTTTTTCAACTGTAAATGTTTCCATTTCAATGTATTTAATTAAAAAGTTATAATCCTGGATCTAAAAGAAGTCTGACAAATATGTGTTTATTTTTATTCCTACCAATTTGTTTTTTAGGTATAGCACAGATAATATACAGGCTGGCGCACCACATTTCCGTCGATTTATATATACGAAGTGACAAAATGTTTTAACACTTTGCCACATTACGGGCACGTTTTAAAATTGTTTTGAAATATACAGAGTGATTCAATAAAAGTTGCGTACCAACGTTATGAAAATTTAAATGGAACACTTGTATATTATGGCATATTTTGATACTATAGGCTAAATGAAGGCTACTTACTGTTATACTCCCTATACATAACTGAACAGAGACATTTAACTATTTCTGTCTTATATATTATTATTTTAAATTGTATTTATTGTTTACTCAAAGCATCAGACTCTAAGATAAGTTAAAGTTGAAATCTAAAAATTATACAGAGTGTTTAAAAACAATATTATTATTATTACTTCAAACAGATACATTATTTACTATTATTACTAAAAACTATATTAGTAATTTAGGATTTTCAATTTCAAACTTTAAGGCTGTATTACACTTACCAAGTTCTTGACCAAGTTATTGGCCAAGAACTTGATCAAGTTAAAATTGACGACAAGTCGTGTATTACACTTGTCAAGTCGACTTGGTCAATTTCTTGGCCAAGAACTTGGTGGCTTAGAACATGTTCTATTTTTCTTCTCAACTTGATCAAGTTTTTAGTGATTTCTAGTAATATTCATGTCAGATTCATGTTATAAACTTTTTTGCCAACTGCCTAAAATGTAAATACAAATTTCATTTTAGAAAATTGTTAAAAATGACATGTTAACTTGATACTTCTTGAAAGAATTGTATGCGTAAATTATTTATTTTCTTTTGCACCTCTTGTGCAGTTATTTTTACATTCAATATCAAACGCAAATCTTCGGTAACTTTATTAATTTTTTTGTTTCGTACTTTTGCACTGTTGGTACTGCTAATTCTTCTAAAAACTTGGCCAAGAAATTGATAGGTGTAAAACAGTCAAGGTCAACAATAACTTGATCAAGAACTTGCCGACAATTTCTTGGCCAATAACTTGGTCAAGAACTTGGTAAGTGTAATACAGCCTTTAGTTTCGTGCAATTCATTTTTTAAATGGCTAATATTTATTATACTATTTTCACCGAACCAATAGAGTAGCAAAAAACGCGTGAACAACACGTGATTTTTAATACTGCCTTTCTATTGGCTCTGAGAGTTACATACAAATCCTAAAACACACGATATAAATCATCTGCTTTCTGTGATTATGTCACATGATTGTGACTATACCCATGCAGCAAAATCACAATTTTAGAGAAGGATGAAAATACGTATTTGCTAATGTAGAACAAGTGAGCATATAGTGTGCTAGTAGAGATAAATAACATTCCGTGCGTTCAGGGAGTTACGGCGCTGGAAGCGTATACCGCTAGAGCTTGTGGCCAGCGCCTGAAGTCATTGAACGGGTCACAGTAGTACATTTTAAAATTGTTGCTTGGACATGCGTACTTTTACTACTTCTGAAGTCTGACAAGGGCAATATGGTGTTGTGAAGTTTATTATTTAATTTAATTATTATTATTATTGTTTGAAGTATCAAGACGTGACATACGTACTTTTAAAATCTAAACTAAAAATAAAGTCAACGTATTTGGTTTGTAATTAATATATGATAGCAATATATAATCCTTATTTTAGAATTGACCGAGGAGATGGTAAATTATTTACTATAATATAAAGTGTGTCTAAATATTTAATACTACATTTTACAGTGTATTATTATATGGATTATGTGGAAGTTTTCGATGAAGTTGGCGTAATCTATTATCAATATTATATCAGCAGTTTTGGTTGATATATTTATCGGCACTGTGAACAGTATTCATTTCAGTTTTAATTAGTTGATGAATTTTCTGAATGCTAATGTTGCAGTAAGAGTAGGTATAACCACAGAATTATAACTGATACATAAATTTATTACAAAGAAATAACTGTGCATTTATTTTATTACTGTAGTTGTAAAAACAATATTCTTCCAATATTTAACTTATTGAAATCTGATGTTAGCAAATTCGTTGGAATGTTTTGAGGTTTTAGTTGAAGATGATGTAACGATTAACACTATTATATTAGCAGTCATGGTACAAATATATAAGGTATGCTACAACTTTGACTCAAATTCGCCTATTTCTGCGCTGGATGCAATTTCGTCATATGTGTTGCGTCATCCATCACATGTTTGTAGTTTTGAGTTTGTGCTTTGTTTATATTTAGATTTCGAAGAGTTATATCCGATTATATCGTATTTTGTGTCATTATAATTATTATTTTATATGTTTAGTGTAGTTATTAAGATTTGTGAATATTTTCATTAAGCCAAAGACTTTTAATTTGATTTATTTAGAACTTAAGAAGAGGTTATAACATAGAAGGTAATGAGTTTATTAAATATTGTATTATAAAGCAATACATTTGCCTCTACCTTTAGCTCATCTAATATGGTAAGCTGCTGTGTCTTGAGCTGCAAAAGCAGGTCAGAAAACACTCGAGGAAGGAATATTAAATATTTTCGTTTTCCTAAAGATCGAAACTTATCTCAGCAGTGGATACAAGCCTGTGGTAGAAGGATAAAAAACACAAGAAATCGTAGGTTTTGTATTTGGACGTATTTGTGTACCTTTTAATGATGTTATTATTTACAGATTATATATGTTCACTTCATTTTGCAAGAGACGCATATGAGAAGTGGTATTTAGATAATCGACAGATGAGAGAGAAATATATAAAATCGTACCAAATACTTCATAAAACAGCTGTTCCCACATTGTATATACATACACATAGTGAAGCTGCTGTAAATTACTCGACTTTACAACCATCAACATCAAGGTAACAGATATGAAATAACGCATGAGTGTACTTACTTTTAAATTATTTAGTATACAGAGTAGGATGTTGCAGAGGAAGAATGTTAATCTGTAATACGTACCTTCATATAATCACTACTTATACTGTATTTAAAAAAATACAAATAAATTTGTTTGTATGAAGCAATGAACCTAATAATAACCTATGTATTATATGCCAATGTAAAAAGTATTACCTATTTAATGAATTATTACAGTTATTCCATCAATCCATCGGAAGAAATCGACCTGTTACCTCCAACTGTAGAAGATACAGAAGTAACATTCTCTATGCCAAAAGAAGATTCCTCAACAAGGTAAGGAAAAATTTAACTCGTTAGTGGAGTTGTCAAAGCATAGTTATTATGACAAGAGTTGTATTCAAATAAGCTGTCAAATTAAAAGCTCAAAATGTTTTAAATAGTCTTGTAATGTTGAAGTGGTGTGCAATGTAAAAATACTTAAAGAAATTGCTGTTTCATACTTTTAACAAATAAATAAGGTTAGCAATACTACCTTACCATGTTTAATAAACAAAGCATTCTAATTTTAATAATTTGTTCTATTGTTCCCGAGGAAAGAAGAAACCAAACATGCGAAACAGAAAAATATTGTGAAGTAGCATTTACAAAACCTGGAGCTTTTTCATTTAAGTAAATATATATATATATATATCATTAATGATGTAATTTATAATAATAATAATAATAATAATAATAATAATATTTATTCAATGTAATAAAATCATTACATGAAAAGTCAAAATATACAGACAAACAAATTAAAATTGTATATCAATAAAATTATTATTCAAATATTCATTGATTGAATAAAAACTTTTTGTCAGTAAAAATTTTGATATTTTACTTAAAAAAGTATAGCATTCATTGTCTGTAATATAATCTGTAAGGGAGAATGATCATTGTTACATATGATATTAAGGAATTACAGAAAGAAAATTATCGATTTTAATCATTACCTTCACATTAATACCTATTTTCATATGCCCGAACAGTACACAAATCAGTCTTACTTATTTAATTATTCTATATACTTCTTATTTGATACATATTACTATATACCTATGTTCCATTTTTACTGAAATGCTTGGCCATAAGCTGTTATGTAAGTAATAATGTTGTAGACTTTATTGATTAAGATTATGGTGTATAATAAATAATTTGAATATGCTAAAAACAGTAATTCTGTAATATATATTTTAATATGCATTTTTTTAAAAATGAAACAAATCAAGTTTGTGAAAGATAGTATAACGAATGATTTATGTATTGAGCATTTCTAATTTTGATTTTATAATGCAGACCATCTACTTCAACCGAAAACCCTGAAGACACACTATCACATTGGAAGGAACAATATTTTCTATCGCAAGGGAAAATACAGACCTTACAGGAAAAGGTGGCCTACCTCACTGAAGAAATATGTCACCTCAATAGAATTTTAGAGAAATATTTTACACCGGGGCAAATACGACTAATAAAATCAAAGACAAAAATGAAGGCAAAATGGACTGCTGAAGATATTTCCTCGGCAATTTCGCTTCGAAGCGTAAGTCCTAAAGCCTACAGATATTTAAGAACTACCAGAGAATATCCACTGCCAGGCTTATCAACCTTAAGGAAGTGGGCGACAAGTTTGGAATTGAAACCAGGTATTCTGGAAGAGGTTTTACTAATTATGAAATATAAGGCAAATGAGTATACCGAGCGCGACAGATTGTGTGTACTTTCTTTTGACGAGATGTACGTCTCTAATGAAATATGTTTCGATCGCAAAAGGGAACAGGCTGTAGGACCGCACAAAACAGTGCAAACCGTTATGGTACGTGGCTTGTTTTCGGCATGGAAGCAAGTAATATACTATGATTACGACTGTGGTATGTCGGTAGAAGTCCTCCGAAATATTATATGTAAATTAGAAGTAATACAGTACACTGTTGTAGCTGTTGTTTCGGATCTAGGACCTGGAAACAGAAAATTATGGAAAAATATGAAGGTTGGTGTAGCTGTCGATGAAAGTGAATCCTTCACTCATCCATCTGATGAAGGGAAAAAGATTTTTGTATTTGCTGATGTGCCACATTTAATCAAATTGATTAGAAATAATCTTTTTGATCATGGGTTCACCATAAATAATACAAAGATCACGAAGGAGCCCTTTCAGAAATTGGTTGACCTACAGGAAGGTGACTTGAAACTTGCCCATAAGCTTACACAGGTTCACATCGATGTCATTGGCAACCAAAGGCAGAAAGTAAAATATGCTGTGCAATGTCTCTCACGTACAGTGGCGCTAGCGATAAGGTGGTGTGGTGAACATAATTTAATGCCAGATATTGCATGCACTGAAATTAGTGACATAATTAATATCATTAACGATTGGTTTGATTTGTTCAATACTCAAACCAAATTTGATATTGCTGCCAATGCATATGGTGTTGATATTGAAAACCAACTGGATAAAATAGAAAAAATGACTAAATTAATACAAAATATAAGAGTCGGTACAAGAAAAAGTTTAATGTTTTTTCAAAAAGCGATACTACAAAATAACAGCTCTCTAAAAAACTTATATCAATATTTAAGGTCAAACTTTAATATTGAGTACATAATTACTAGACGTCTGAATCAAGATATAATAGAAAATTTTTTTTCATATATGCGAGCTATGGGATCCACCAATGACCACCCTAGTGCATTACAATTCAAATATCGATTGAGATGGTACATTCTTGGGAAGCATTCATCTGTTGTGTTTTCAGAAAATGTCAACACACAGGAAGATACGTGTGTAGTAGAGTTACTAACTACAGACGCAACACTTAACTTAACTACAGTTTTGGAACCTTTTGTGCAAGAAACTGGAGATTTTGAAGAAAATGTTGTCAGGGTGTCTGAGGATGACATAAATGAGGAATTTATGGACTTGCTGACGGAATTCGAAAGAATCCATTCCGCAACCTCTGCTACCGGGGATATTGCGAAGCAAGGCTTATACTATATAGCGGGATATATAGCACATAAGTTCAGAAGCAAATACTCGTTACATGATGATACTCAGATTGAATCCCCAGAAAGCAACTGGATTGGATTAGTCTCCAGGCGGTGTCTACGTCAGCCGAATGCTATTATGAAGAAAATGGCAGAAGACGCTGAACAAATGTTTAATGAATTCCATAAGAAATCGATTAACAAAAATACCAACATAATAAAGCGTTTGGTACAAAATATTAAGACTAGTTTGCCACAAGAAGTTGTGGAATCATATATTAGAGTAAGAACTTACATACGTATAAAAGAGATAAATAAAAATAATTATCAACAAAAAAGAAAATTACAAAAAAAAACAATAAAATTTACCAATAAAAAAAAGTAACCATATCTGTTGTTTTATTTATTACCTGTCAATTAACAATTAATAAACGAAAATCCATTATTAAACCAATAGTTTTCTTACTATAATACTTTCAACTTTTGCAATATTCATTGGTATCAGTAATTTAAAGCAATATACTACATAAAATGCACAATTTCAAGTCATAAATTTATTTTGTGATAAATTACTTTGTCAGTAAAGTAATTACAAATTGTATTATCAAACGACTAAAACAGGTTTCGTAAACCAAAGTGCTACATAATATCCAGTGGGAGATTTTTCAATAATACAATCTTATTATTTTGCTTTATGAGTTTTTAAACAGGTAATTTGTAAAGAAATTTAATTTAGTTACACATTCGTAAACAACTGTGCTATATATTATGTCTATTTTATTATTCTTTATATAGCTATCTATATACTATTACATCTGTGGTTATTCAAGAGTAATCTTTCTTTTCTTAATATCAGTGGTATGACGAAATTGCATCCAATTGACGTCATAAGGAAGCTGCGCTAGAACATACCTTATATATTTGTACCATGTTAGCAGTGTTGGCTGAGATATTTATCGGCACTGTGAATAGTTGTTCATTTCAATTTTAATAAATTGATGTATTTTTTGAATGCTACTTCGTAATAAGTGTATAAATAAATAAATAAATCGCCTATCCTATTGATAAATAAATATGACATAAACTGATAACATTGTGTGTTTGTTTTATTGTTGTGGTTGAAGAAGCAATATTATTCCAACATTTATCGTACTGGAATCTGATAGTAGATCTTGTGTAAAAGTCTTAAGTTACGTTACCTAATAGACTATGTAGTTATCTATACTTATGCATACAATACTAATGTATTTTAGAACGAAAATATAATAAGAAGATTAGGCCCAAAAACAAACAATATTATATACAGGCTGGCCAGAAAAATGCGGACAAACGCCAGGTAGAACGATTCTTTGTTCAATTCTGAGGCGATAATCTTAATCCAAAAAAGTTATACGGTCCTTCCTTACGGCATACGAGACCATCAAACATTAAGTTGTACGGCTAAAATTTAGCAAAATTCGTCAAATTTATCTATGTAAAATCATTGTGGTGAAATTTAGAAATGGAATTATCTCAAATGCATTGATGTAACTAATCGATTAATACCAATGGTTTACAAAAAAAAAAAAAAAAAAAAAAAAGCACTACTTTTTTCAATTAAGATTGTCAACTCAGAATTAAACAAAGATTTGGGCTGCGTGGCGTTTGTCCGCATTTTTCTGGCCACCGTGTATATAGCTCATTAGTTTCAGTAGCAGCTCTTAATATTTTTGATTAAATTTAGTGCCAAATTAGAAGGAATTATGCTGTTTGACATTACTTGTTAGTTATATCTATTTCAAAATACATTTCAATACCTATATAAACATATCAAAAAGAATTATTAGGCACTATTTAAGATCTATTGTGCAACATAATTGAAGTTTTTATTGATCGTATTATTCACAAGATTCAAATTTGAATTTTAACCCCTTTCTTTTACCACTGCTAAGTCATTGAATCAAATTTATTTTCATATATTACTTAGGAGTCACTAACAGTTGTTTGTTTATTAGAAATAAATAATCTATTTCAAGTAGAAAAAAGATATTCACTTTATATGTAAACCGAATATAATAGTACTTATCAATATCTATTTTATATGATAAATTTACCTATAACTTTCGCATAACATTAAATATAACAACAAGTACAACAGCAACCGTAAAAATGATATTTACTACTACAATTAATAAATTAATGTGTTTATTAATCCGCGCGTTTGAATTTTTAAATTCATATTTGAATATTCACCGCTTATCCCCACTTCTTTCTAGCGCCGCTAGGTCATCGAGCGAAATTATTTTCGCTAGGCAAGATGGCGACCGCTAGCTCCAGCGCCGGCACTCAGCAGTCGCGTTCAGGACACCGCTCGAGCTAGCACAGCTCAGCGCTAGCGGCGCCGTAACTCCCTGAACGCACGGATTGTCTGTAATTTTAAAATATTCGTTATATATGTATACTTTTTGCTTTGCTATATTGTATTTTGTATTGTTCCTTGTGTTTGCGCTTTTTGTATTTGTTTAAGTTGTTATTATTATTATTCTCAGTATTTTCAAAGAGTCTATTAATGATTAACTGCCTTATTAATAGACAATGTCTTAATAGCGTATTAGTACGCTATTCAGGGCTGCCATTTCGGTACAATTGTACTGAATTCAGTACAAAACGTTAAAATTCAGTACGTCAGTACTACTTTCTGCAAAAATGTTAGTTTCAGTACAAAATTACGAAGATAGAAATTAATAGAAAATATTTTTTTTTAAGTAGATGAACAAAAGGTTTTAATTATTCATGGGCGAGATAGGGGAATACGGTGTAGTTTCACTCAGACTAGACCGACTCGTGTTTCGTCGGCTCTCGGGGAAACCGGTAGGTAATACGGTGCCCGAGATCCGACAAACCACGAGTCGGTCTAGTCTGAGTGAAACTGAACCGCATTACCCTATCTCGCCCATGTATAGTTTTAATGACGTTAGATAATATTTGAATCATATCCATAGATATGTAATTATTTACGTATATCTATGATTATATTACACACACATATTGAAATAAATTCAATTTATATTACTATACTATATGTATTTGTTTTCGTTAATACATAATTTGTTAATGTGCATACGTATACAATTAACAAAATCACTATTAGTACACATAACAAACAAAATATGTTCCTAAATCATTCGGCGGCTTGCAAGTACACATAATACTTAGTCAGCTCTCCCCAACGTTCAATATTCAGCGAACATATAAAAGGCTTTGAATCATATCATACTAATATTGGAATACAATATTAATACGTATTTGTTTTTCCAATAAAATCAATATGGAAATATGTCTCTATAAATCATTTGGCGTCTGTGCGTTTTAATTTCCATTCTGTAAACATCCCTACTATGATTAAGATATTATTTTATCTTTTATATTACAATAATCTGTATTTCTGCTACCTGTTTTACAATTACGTTATAGAACAAATATCCTTTTACAATAAACTTTTAAAATTTCCCGCCATTCAGTACATTTTTACCAAATTCAGTACGTTTTCAACTAAAATATCAGTACTGTCAGTACATTTTCGAACAGGCTTGCGGCAGCCCTGTTTATGACGTGTATCGTCTGTTTGGGCCTTGTTTATAAATACTATAGTTATACAACTGAGGGTTAGTTCGGGTAGGTAGCCACCAGAGGGGTTGGGCAGTAGGATGTGCCCATTCATAAATTTCTCCCGCTAAATTTGTTATAGTAAAAGCAGTCTTGTCGTAGTAGTAAAGAGAAGCCAATGGGAGCCTAAAGGAAGTGACGCAATTATCCAATTACACCAATCGTGTTTGTTACAATTTTGTAGGCGTTTTGCTTTAGATTTAAATATCCTAAAATATTTTGAATTAAGGGATATAAGTCTACTGACACTAATTTTTCAAATTCCAAAAATAAGTGATGATGTGATTGTGGATGTTAAATGTTATTCTAAAATACATATTGCAAGACGATGTAACGAAGAAATGTCATTTTTCCTATATATTTTATCTTATAATTGACAATGGATATTGCAGTACAAGCTTAAAAAGGTTCAAAGTACTAACCTTTAATAAAATCTTTGCTTGGTTATGAATTAGTTTGTTTGTATAACTTGTTGGGTATGTACTATCCTCAACAATAATTGATGATTATTCATTCAGACTTGTATCATGGCAGTTGTTGTTACGATTCATGCCTAGATAAAATAAAAATAACTAGAACCATAATAAAATAAGTAATGTCAAAGCAGAGTACATTTAAGTGTGTATCTAATTAATTTTTATGAAGTGATATACCTTACTTCAACCAGTATGAAGGCTAAAATTCTACATATATAACACAATAAAATCCATGAGGATTTCAAACAATTGCAATTAAACGTGGGTGAAAGAAAAATTAAATAGTAGAAATATAAGTAAACTACTTTGATAATGACATGTAATGTCGAAACTGCAGTCACATAGTGATTAAAATAAAGTGAAGTTATTCAAATTTAATTGAGTGTTTTATTTTACTTATATCCAGTATCATGAATCTTCACAAAGTAACAGCCGAAAGTGTTATATATTTTAAACTAGTTTTGTTTGATAACCCCAACGTAACTTCAATTATTAGGAATTACTATTATTGAAAGCAATTTTTAAAATCACAGGTAAATATATACAAATTGAAGAAACGTCCATATACAGAGCATGTGTAGGCAGTACTTACTATATTGATAATTACCAACAATGTAAATGTATAATGAAAGTTGCTGCGACTTCCCTGATGAGATGAAGTATTGTGGTTGTAAAAGCAGGATTAATTATAACACTTCTACAGTAAGAAGGATAGTGTTTCTATTATAATAATAAATCTATTATATCAATAATAAGATATACATACAGTTTACACAATAGCACATCAAGCAAAAATGTAATGATAACGTCAACACAGGGCTAATTTATGTCATTGACATTGTAATGAGAATGTCCTTTATTTTCTCTTTAGATACGAAAGTAGAAAGATGTCTACACATAACTTTGATTTTGTTAAATAATTACCAGTGACGTGTTGTACTGAAGTGGCTTTTGTCCTATGTAAAGCGGGATGTGCAGCAAATGGTTATGAGGGGTGGAGACTTCTGTAATCTCACCCCTAGTCATGAGGTGTGACAGCTTTTTCAAAGCCCTCTTTAGTTGTTGCAGAATATGTGTCTAGGCTAATGGACTTATCATAAGTTCTCTGAAGAGAGGTTTGCAGCGAATAGTTTGTGAAACACAGACAATTGCTCGAACAGCCCTCTTCTGCAGGATGAACACCTTTTCTACATAGGCCTACTTACCCCACATTGGTTAAACATTGTTGATATGTGATTTGATAGTCCATAGTATGTCGTTATTCCAGTAGACTATCAGTTATAAATCTGATACGTCTAATTGCATAAGTAGCAGAAGATAAGTGTTTGACTAATTGAACTATCTGCGGCTTCCATATTAATCTTGTGTCTAGTCTAATATCAAGGAACTTTCAATTCGTAGAATATATGTTTGATCTATGTTTACTAGTAAAATAAATTGTCTCACATTTATCCTGGTTAAGTGATAAATGATTGGCAGTGAACCATTTAAATTTCTAAATTCTGAAGATACCAAAACCTTAAAATAATGTGGTGTTTATAATGCATTTTCTTTGTAAAACGTACTACATTACTGGTTTGAAAGCCTCACATAAACCAGTCAAGTTGATGAAACCATGCAAAGCAACTTAATAAATGTTGTGGTTCGGACATACCTGTTGAACACATAGAAACAAATTAGAATAACCCAAACTCTGAACCCGAAACAGACTGACATTTCATCAGGGAATATTCATATTACGGAGCGAGTGGCGACGTAAAAACTTTGCTCTTTGGCCGTAGATGGCGTAATACATATATAAAATTATTATTTTTGCTTTCAAAATTAAAGGTCAACTTCATGTCAACTTGAATGATATACATATTTTTTTGTTATATCCCAATTTAAATATTCAAATACAAATAGATTTTCTGTTCCATTGTTTATAAACATTATTATTTATTATTCTGAAGCGTTATTTATTGAGATAGTTCCTTAAGTGAATAAAATGGGCAAGAAAAAATGTAAGGTTTTAAACTGTACACAAGAAAACAGTGTCATGCATTTGTTCCCACCACCTACAAGTAATAGATTTAATGAGTGGGTTTCTGCAGCAGGCATTGACGAAATTAAAAATAATAACCAATATTATTATATGTGTAGAAGCCATTTCGAAGAAAAATATCTAATGCGGAATAATAAACTATTACCAACAGCAGTACCTACACTCTATTTACCAGGTATGTTTTCATGAAATAACAGTTTTTTGTGCCCTATTTAAACAATATATAATAGTAAAAATATATTTTTATATATTTTTACAGAGCCCCGCATTATACCTAGCTCTAATGTAGAAAAAGAAAGTATTGTCAATAACAGAACTGATTCAGATTATGAGAGAAAATCAATATCAAATATTTTATCAATTGAGGCAGTTGATTTTGAACCAAACATGTCACCAAATGTATCGCCAGGGATGCCAGCGGACTCTGAAGCAAAAATAACAAATACATTAGCAACTGGATCAGCTGCTGGTTTTGAGCCAAAATCAAATGTATCAAGTAGAGTACAAGAATCCAGAAGATTGAAAAGTAAGTAGATAATGCTTATCTAATTTCAACTATAACTTCCACAACAACTCCTCCAAAAGGACAAACAAACATACTGTAATGTGTATCTCCTTATAATTATATTCACCACAGAACATACTCTTATATATGATTTTGAATTACAGATAGGACTTTGCTGTTAATAGGGAAATCTCGGCAAAGGGATTTATCCCCAATGAAAAGAAAGTTCTACCAAGAAATTATATTTCTAAAAAAGAAGATGAATAAACAGGCAAGAATAAATTTTAACTTAAAAAACAGACTGGAGACATGCCAGAGAATAGTAAATGCAAAGAATGTAGAACACATCATTCAAGGCAAACTATCACCCACCATTACAAAATTTTTTAATTCACAAATATTGAACATGGGAAAATCCAAAAATGCAAAGCGTTTTTCTTTAAATGACAAAATATTGTCTTTAAGCTTATATAAGCAATCTCCAAGAACGTATCGCTTTTTAAGCAAAATGTTTATTCTTCCCAGTGCACATACTTTGCAAAGAATGTTACGTAGTGTGCAATTAGAACCTGGAATCTGCAGAAGTATATTCCAGCAGATCACACACACTGCAAAATCGTTGTCCAAAAAGTCAAGGTTGGCAATCTTGATTTTTGATGAAATGAGTGTACAACCTCATTTGGATTTTTCAAGGAAGAAGGATTTGGTAGAAGGTTTTGCAGATGTTGGTGCTAAACGTGGCCCTAATATTGCAGACCATGTTCTTGTGTGGATGTTAAAGGGGGTTTATAAAAAATGGAAACAGCCTGTTGCTTTCACATTTTGTAAATCCTGTACAACTGCCCCAGATATTATTCGTACATTCAAAACCATTGTGTCGGAGTGTGAAAAGTCTGGCCTCTTACTTATAGCATCTGTTTGTGACCAGGCAGCTACGAATGTGAGGGCTATTAGGATGCTATTGGAGGAAACATCCGCAAATTTGTTAAGAAGTGGAGAATCACCCCAAGAAAATATTATTATCAATAATACTAAAATGGTACCTTTGTTTGATCCTCCACATTTATTAAAAAGCATAAGAAACAACTTATTAACAAAGAATCTGCAATACGAACTAGATGGAGAAAAAAAGATTGCAAAGTGGGACGACCTCGTAGAAGCTTTTTCAATAGATTGCGGTTTAGGAGACTTACGGATAATGCCGAAACTCACCGAATTGCACGTTTTACCTAATAAAATAAAAAAGATGAAAGTTTCATATTGTGCGCAAGTCTTCAGTGCTTCTGTTGCCGCTGGTATTTATAATTACAGCGATAGTGGCAAAGAAGCTAATAATATAAGACTAGAGTCAGACGCAAAGGATACTGCATATCTTTGCAGTTTTTTCGACCAGTTATTTGACAGTGTGAATGGTGGTTACAGACAAAACCAATTTACCAAACCATTGAGATCCACAGTGAATTGTAAAGCCGCATCTCGACAAGCAGCATTTTGGAGTAGGGCGATAAAAATTGTTAATACAATGACTTTTATTAAAGAACGACCGAATGATAGAACCCCAGTATTACAAAATTTGATATTTACACTGAAAGGGTTTCACATGATTAGAGATATTCTTCGACATCTTGGATTTGAATCGTTTAGTGCAAGAGAATTCAACCAAGACCCTCTAGAGAACTTCTTTGGTCAAGTGAGACAGTTTGGATATAGAAATACGAACCAAACATGCGCAATTTTTATCCCCTACTTCAAAAGCTTGCTTGTAAATAACTTCTCGAAACTACATTCAAGGGGTTTTAATTGTGAAAATGATGAATCAGAGGGCTGTCTTCTCCCTTTAAAGCAATTCCTCAAATATGGAGTTACAGATGATGTGGAACCAGATCCAAATCAAGAATTTTTTTTACCACCAGAACATTTATGTAGAGATGTAAACATCGATGCATTACATTATGTAAGTGGCTACATAGCAAAGACAGTACAGCAACTTTGCAAAAAGTGCAGTACATGCTTTCGTAATGTAATGCTTCGAGGTGATACTACTAATAAATTTCTTATTACAAAAGAATTTGAAGGTTGTGCATTATTGAAATGCAATGATAATTTCATATCTGCTATACACAATCTCCACATACACATTAAATGGTTTTTAGAAAAGTATCTCTCAGTCAGAAATCTAGCTGACAACTTAAGACATTGGTTGGAGTTACAATCCTTTTTTGTAAATATGGATTACTGTGAGCATATGCCAGAATGGCAAGAAGCAATCCTTAAAAAAATAATTTATTTCGAGATTCACCACTACACTACCATATGTAATAGATTATTGTGTGGCAAAGTAACATATAATCCAAGCACACACGATACATTTCAAAACTTTCTCTTTCAATATTTTCAAAAACACAGAAGAAAATAGTTTTATTTGATATTAGAACACAAGCTTATCAGTTGTATTGTTCTAACTTTACCTTAATACGTGTGTGTGTGTGTATAGTAATTATTTTTCCGTTTTTTTTTTTGTCATTTTACTTATATCTTTCTTTATTTTAACCTGATTTTACTATGTATAGAATAGATTTTTCATTATCTGACGTTTGCCCTATGTTTACTTTAACGTTGTTTATATGTATAAGAATAATTTTTTAATTATCTTACATTTTCTTTGTCTTTTTGGTGCTCAGGTATGCGTTCATACTTTGATTAAATTAACTACTTTGCAATTTTCGTGCTTTGTAAAATCAGATGTACATTATTTATACATAAAATAAATGTATTATAGTTTAATGTTTGATTTGTGTTATTAAAATTATTACTACAGATTGTTTTTTAATAGATTTTTCGAGAAATTTTCCTAAGAATACACTTTGAAATTAATTTTTCCAAGTAATTTCTTAAGAAGTTCACAGTAATAAGAACCATTTAATAGTAAATACAGGATTTGAATTGCCGCTATATCGATGTTAGTACGCTCTCGCGCCGTAGAGGGCACTAAAATACGTCGCCCACTCATAACATTGGAGTGCTGCCATCTCTATTAAGGTTTATCTATGCATTTCATGTAGGCGAGTACCTATTTAATAAAAATGCAGACTTTTTAATACCATTTTCTTGTTTAGATTTATTTCTTTAAAAAACATGAATACGTTTTTTAAAAAGCCTTTTGTATGTCTTTTTTTTGATTATGTTATAAAAGGGTAATTGTGAGTATAATAAGGGAAAAAAATAGTAATACTACGATTCTTCAATAAAACATTTACTTAAATCTACTTTATCACAGTTAAGCTATATAGGTTATGTTGATATGTAATTCAAGGGCAAACGATGTGAAAAGCAAATCAAACAAAATATACTCTTATGTAAAATTTAATAGAAAATATCAAAATATATTTACATTTTTTATAAACTTCCGGATTAAATTGTGGGAGTGGCATTGAGAATATTTCATTGGGTGAGCACTTTCATTCCTTCGTATTAATCCATTTGAAAGATATCAGAGGACCACACTTTACTACATAAGAAATATTTACAGTTTTCTCTAGGTTGTATAACTATAGTATTTATAAACAAGGGTTTGGGTAACATTTAACATAGTCAGTGTACCCTGTCTCAGAATAAGAAGGAGTGATTCAAATATCCCGCCAAAACATGGAACACATAGCTTAAAATTTAGTAGACTTTGATATGACATCATGACAATTGAGGTTAGAAGAACTGTATTAATTCTAAGTAAGAATTTAGCGGTTTTGTGTTTCATTTACTACTTTCGTTAAAATAGATGGATGTGCCGCTTTTCATTCTACCAGTCGAAGCAGCAATATGAGTGCACGGCAATTGGAAACAGGAGTGTAAAGTTATAAACACAAGTAGGATACATCTATAATTTGATGAATACAAACCTCTTAACATTCAAATCTGTTCATTTTAGTTTTACAAAAAAATTAGAAGAATATATGGATAAAGATATAGGCCCAATTTACAAATGAAAGCATAGACTTTGTTATGAGCGTTTTGAGGATTGCCGTTATAAATATATAATTACTGCACATTTTAGTGAATGTGCTATATCAACATGAAAATTGTGAATCAAGTCTATTTATTATTAAAATTGTAACAGAGAGCAAGAATGAATCAAACCTTTTATCTTTTATCAATATATCCTTAAGAACTTGCAGAAAAGGTTTTGCTTATTAGTTTCTATTTTAAATATCAATAAATAACTTATACAGATAAATCAGTCGTATTACTGCTACAAACCTTGAAGAGATAAATTCAAGCAACTAGTCTTGGAAATGTGAATCTTACATACAACAGTAATAAATAGAAAAAATTACATCGACTGAAGTTGTTTACACGAACTGCAAAGATAATTACATATACTTACACATTACTAATTATTATTCCCTATTAAAATTTATTTATTATGAAGATATATAAAATATAACAAATATTTATTTATACTATATATTGGAAATTAACAATAATTTAGTGTTCACATAATGTTAAAAAGATTCAAAATTTACATTGGCGGCACAATTTTTCCAAATAATTATTGTAACATTTGTAATTGCCTCTGTCAAAAGTTCTCATATAATTGATATTCTGAAAGGAGATTTTTTGAAGCAACTTCATCTTATGTATCAATTCAGATCCTATACGCAGTATTCTTAATTGCCTATCTTTATCGGTATGGCTATTTAATCCTACAGGTTTTCAACAAAGCTTGTCGTGCACTCATTATACTTGTGGAAATCCAAACTTTTTCCCTTATTCTCCACAAGATATTTTCACCTTTTTCTATTAGTACAGGTTTCTTTACGTTTGACATATCTGAAATATAACATGTATATGAACATGTGGTAATATAATTAGTATTTAATTAACACTTACTTGAAATTAATGAGTCAATTCTAGAACATATGTGAGTTGTCCAGTTCATTTATGGTAAGAACTCATCTATAGTTATTTTTGCAATGATATTAATTGTTGAATGTTTGATTTTTGCACTGACATACAGTATTTTTGACAGATTCATCAAATTCAAAGTTTCAAATGCATGATTACTTGTTGCTTAGGTCTTAAGTCGTCTGATCAACGCATGCTCATATTGTACATAAAAGTATGGATTTTATTTAATAACACAATAATAGTTATTTATGTAACAAGTCAGTAAAGTGATACTTTACCGAACGAGTCTGGTTTACGAGCCAAGCGAGTGAAGCGAGCGCGGCGAGTAACAGACGAGTTCGGTAAAGGTACTTTACTGACGTGGTGCATACAAAATTTTATCGCCAACCGTTAAAATTGTTAATTTAAGAAATAAAGATATAATAACTTTTGACAGTTTATGACAGTGACAAACGATTTATTTTTAAAAGTCATCAGTCATGCTACGCTGACAGATATTAGCGGCAGGTAAAGTACTTTATTGTACAGTACGATAAAGTGTTTCTTTACCTCCGCAAAACGCTATGGTAACGCATCACTTTACTGACGGTTGGCGATAAAGTATAATAAACCAAAGTAGAAATATAAGAGACTAGGTTATGGTTTGGCTATAAACATAAAATGACGTTTTGTCAAAGTTATTTTCCCATGTTAAACTTGCCTGCGCAAGAACCAATGAAATACTTCAAAAATATACGCCATTTTGGCGCGATATTTGAATCACTCCTTCTTATTCTGAGACAAGGTACGTTTTGATATAATTTGATACGTTAATACGCCGGTCAAATATCTAGTACGTTTTTAATTCTGAAGTTGTACACTGTTTTGTGTCATGTCATTTTTTAAAAGCAAACAAACAGAAGTAACGGGTTATCCTATATATTGTGGAGTAGTGCCGTAATGCGGTTATAGTCAGAGTGCGGTAGTACAGCAAAGCAAAATGGATAAGTAATAGTTTGGTTAGTATTTTAATGATTACTAAATAAAAACATATATTTCTACACAGATTCATTATACGCACGCAAAACATATCACACGCTCAATCATCACCAAAACAGCTTATAGAAACACAAAATCATATGAAAGGAATCACATGCATATGAAGAGGAATATGTGGAAGAACAGAGTAATGACAAAAGCTATGTGAGTAAAGAATGCATAAACAAGAAAAAGAAGTTGTATAAACAAAAATTCAAGTTAGATTGGAAAGAAAAATTTTCATGGTTGAAAGAAATAAATAATAATGAAATTTTATGCAGAGTATGTGATAAAAAAATAGTTGGAGGTTTAAGCCATGTCCAACGACATGGAAACACAGCATTTCATCAAATTAATTTTAATAAAGCTCAAAGAACTCTTAAAATTGATGATATGCTAAATGAAAATACAAAAGCTGCACAATTTGCAAAACAGGTCAGAGAAGCTGAATTAAAATGTGTAATGTTTCTTCATGAACATAATTTACCTTTCATCATAATGGATCACCTACCAAAGTTAATACAGTCTGTCTGTGTTGACTCAAGTATAGCAAAATCTATTAATATTGCAAGGACAAAGGCAACATTAATTACCAAAAACTGCTTTACAGCGGAAGCTTTACAATTTTTAGAAAATCAAATTCAGTTGTGTGAGGGATATTCCCTTATAATAGATGAGACTACTGATATAAGTACTTGTAAATCATTAGCAGTAGTTATAAGGTTTTTTGACGCCAGTAGAAATCGCGTGAAAGATCGTTTTTTGGGACTTATTGAATTGAAAAATGGTAATGCAGAAACTATTTACGAAGCTATTATAGGACATTTGCAGAAGCATAATTTACCAATTGAGAAACTTGTAGGTCTAGCAGCGGACAATGCACATGTAATGATGGGAAATATTACTGGTGTCCAAACCAGGTTTAGACAGCAAGTACCCAATCTTTTTGTTCTAGGCTGTGTATGTCACAGTATTCACTTGTGTGCTTCAGCAGCAGCTAATAAATTACCTAAAGATGTTGAAGATTTTGCAAGAGGAATCTATAACTTTTTTTCAAACAGCTCCAGTCGCTGTAAGTTCTTGACAGAATGCCAGGCTTTCCTTCAAGACAAGCCTCAGAAAATGTTGAGACCTGCCCAAACAAGATGGTTAAGGTTAGAGGTAATATCTGTATTTTCAATAAAAACAATGTTTATTCCATAATATTTTCCAGGCTGTTGTGAATCGTATTCTGAAAAATTGGAATACTCTGATTTTAGTTTTCCAAGATGCAGTTCTGTCAGAAAACCTACAGAACACACATACAATTTTAAATAATCTTCATAGCATTGAATTTAAATTATATTTTAGTTTTTTGTCATATATACTGTATATTGTAAATAAAATGAATTTAGAATTTCAAAGTGAACATTGCAAAATACACCTGCTAAGTGATAGGGTAGGTAGTCTTTATAAAACTATCTTGAGAAATTTTATTACTAAAGAGATTTTAAGTAAAAATGCTTTAGATCATATTAATCCAAGCAATCCAAGAAATTTTATTGCTCTAGATTCAGTTTATTTCGGGGCACAAGTGGCAGTTATTCTTTCAAATATTAATATTCATAACAATAACGTAGAGATTCAGAATTTTAAAGTAAAAGCTCTACATTTTTATGTTGAATTGGCAGAACAAATAAAGTCCCGTTTTAAATTTAATGATCCGCTTTTAAAATTTATATCAAATTTTACACCAGCAACTACGCTATCTGGCGAAGTACCAAGTATTTGTGTAACTGCCCATAAATATTTTCCCGAAATTGTTAACGATATTCAGGCGTTAGATATGGAATGGCGATTGATACCTGATATTGATGAATTAAAAAAATATGAAACTAATGAAATTGAAGAATTTTGGGTTAAAATTTTCAGTTTGAAAAATAGTTGTGATGATCCTCTCTTTCCCCATTTATCAAAATTAATTAAAGTAATCTTATGTTTACCTCATTCTTCAGCTGCTGCAGAAAGAGTGTTTTCGCAGCTGAATTTATTAAAAACTAAGGTGAGAAACAAACTGTTAGTTGATACTTGTGAATCAATTTTGCATTCAAAAGACTTGTTAAGTGGCAACAAATGCTACCCATGGACACCTACTGAAAGTTTGATGCGAATGCGTTGGAAAGCCGACAATAATTAAAACTTTCAAAAAGTCTTAAAAAATTTACTATGTTGTTAAATAAAAGCGCATGTGTAAACCAAAAATTTATTTTGTGTATTTGTATAATAAATTTTGAAACAGTTTGTAGCATATTCTTGTGTTTATCCAATACCCCTAAAATATAATTTGAATTTCGCGCTTGAAAATAATGCATAGGCTTTTTAGTACGAAAATGTTCGATTTAGTACGATATATACCGACAATCTAGTACGAGAAACGGAGTTGATGGTGGCAACACTGAACATAGTAGTCATAGAAAAGACAATAATAGAAAGCCCACTCTCCCACCACTAAATGACAAGAGTTTCTGCGCCCCCTATACTTAGGATACGGAATATAATTTAGGATTTGTAGCGAGGTTTTCATATTTTTAAATGTATTCTGTATTTATTATTATTGCCATACATAGCTTCATGTAATGTTTACTTAAAATATTATTAGTAAGTACAGTAAACATAACATAAAATTATATATGACAATAACATAAATGAAAAATATCCGTTAATTAATTCAAATATTCCATATTTTATTAAAACAAGTAATATATTTATATAGCAATTTTATTCCATTTATATACAAAAAATGGTAGAATATATAAATAACTATAAATTAGGAAATCAAAAATAATATGCATAGTTAATAATAAACTAAAATTAAATATGTTTGTAAAAGTAGTTATAATAAAGTCACATAATAAGACATAATTGTCTAATAATAATGATAATACTTATTGATTGTGAAATCTGCTGTACATCTTAAATAGAAATCGATAGATGTAAACACCAGACTTGGAGTCAATTTTTGCCAAATTCTAGAAACTGACATAAAAAGTGATACATGGAAAACGAGCATTAAATGCATTGGCATACAGTGAATCAATGAACAAGTGAAATGTACATAAGTACCTGATCTAAGATAAACTCAACTATAAATGTGTAAAATACAAATGATTTAACATGAACATAGTGGGAATGAACTTTCAAAATGTATATTAAGAGGCACTGCAATAATCTAGAAATATATAATTATTTTCACGGCTTGTGTAGAGGAATTTACTTTTTCCTTTTAATATATTTTTGTCGTGCTATGAACTTAATCGGGTCAAAATGATCTGATGTTGTATATCTTTCATCAGCACCACTTAGTATTTTATTAATATGTTTAACCCAACAGAATATCATTAACGTGGTTATAGTTTTGACAATCTTTATACATATATCTGGGTGGTGTTCACACATAATTTGCTTGAAATTTACTGTTTTTAGCACTTTATCACTAATGATTCCACTGATTTTATTGTTCAAACACATTTGTGGCAATAACTTAGCGATAGAAGTAGCACAAACATGAAATATGTTCATAAATGTTGATGTTGGGAGCAACAAAGATTTATGTGAAAACCTACGTGCAGTTATTAGAAGATGAAATCTAGATTCATCTGTAGCTACCAGATTTTGCATGCAAGTATCACATTTGCCAATATCGCTGAAAATTCTTTTAGCTATGTAGCCTGCAACGTAGGCTTCCAAATAAATAGGAGGTTCATCAATACCACATTCAACATTTAATATAATGGGCTCTACATTAGGTTCTTGAGGTAATTTTGCTTTCATGAGAAAATTATGTAAATTATTGAGAACACCTGCAGACAAATCATCCTCACAGTTCGATGACACTGATTTTACAGATGTAAAATTATTTACTACCAGGGTTTTAAATGAACTAGCAAAATTAGAACATGTTGGGTTCGTATTTCTAACACCGTGGCTCCGTATGCAACAAAAGAAGTTCTCAACTGCATCTTGATTTAAATTACGAGGGATCAGAAACTGTTTCTTCAACAAAGTCATCTTCTTCCATAAATATTCTACACCTATAATTGTCTGTACCCAGTTCTTAATTGTTGGTGGTTTAGAGGTTTTCTTTGTTAGCTTACACTCAAATGACATTGTTGTCAACAGTTGCTTTGCCATAATCCAGAATTCATGGTGTGGTGAATTTTCAGAGATCCGACATCGCAATGGGTGTCCCTCATCTGCAGATCTTTTATAACCATTAAAGCTGTCGAATAGGTTATCAAAAAATAATAAAATATAGGAAGTATCAGAAGCCTCTTTAGGCAGGACAGTGGATCCTGAAACATAATTCATATTAATACATCAAACATCAATTACATGTAGAAACTCACCAGAATCAATTAAACATTGCATAAATTTTCCAACACTTCTACTAAAAACTTGCGTACAGCAGCTTACTTTCATTTTTTTTACTTTTTCTGGGATGACATGATAATCTGTTAATTTAGTAAATGTACTAAGATATCTTGTTGGTCGATCCCACATATAAAGAGTTACAAGATGATCCCAAGATGCTCTCTTTTTACTTCCCTCATGAACATAGAGGAGATCTTTTGTTAATAAATTATTTCTGATACATTTCAATAAATGAGGGTAGTCAAATAATGGAATTATTTCCCTTCCATCTACTTCAAAAACAGGAGCTGTTAATTCTGTACCTTTTTGATTATATTCTCGTTTTGTTTCTTCAATTAAAATGCGGATGGCAGCTGAATTTGAAGCACCTTGGTCACAGACTGTTACAAGTGGCAATAAATTGCACTGAAACTGGTTACTTATAACTTCCTTTATAAAAAAAGAGCTAACTGGTGTGATGACGTAGTGCTCTCACAGAACATGAATCCTACCGGTTGCTTCCATTTTCTAAATATACCTTGTACTAGAAAAACCAAAGCATGATCTGCAAACTTGCATACCCTGCCATTACCTAAATCTTGAAAACCTTCTATGTAGTCTTTTACCTTATTATAATTTAAACTAGGTTGAATAGACATTTCATCAAATATTACACTATAGAATCGTTCTTGTTCGGGTAATCCCAAAGTTGATGACTTTAAAGTATCAAAAATTATAGGATTAATCCCCGGAAAAAATGGAACTGCTGCTAACAGTCTTCGTAGTGTTTTCGGTGATGGCAGGGAAAAAATTCTTTGCAAGAGTCTATATCCCCTTGGGCTGTTTTTGTGCAGTGTTAGTGCCAATATTTTATCCTTAATTGTAAATCGTGTACCTCTTGCTTTTTTATTATATGCTCTAAATTGCAAAGCTAAAAATTCATACAACACAGGGTTAGTTTTCTCAATGTTTTGAAAAGTTTTTGATGAAAGAATATCTACAGCTCCCTTTAATTTATCTTTAGCTGTTGAATATTTTTTTTGTAAGCGAGTAAACTTGCTTTTGTAGTATGTAGCAAATTTATAAAGTTGTTGTCCTTCTTCTGATAGGTGCCTTATTCGAGTACACCGTATACTGTGTAAGATCGAAGTTCTTCCTGAAAAATTAAGTGGATATAGGACTTATCATACAATACATAGGATGCAGTACAATGAAGGTACACACAGACTATTAAGGATAATTCCCATGAAAAAGCAACAAGTCATATGAAAAAATAAAAATTACTTCTTTTTGGGTTCCATTGTACCAATATTTGTCCTGTATCAGTTACATTCTACATACCTTTAAACTTTTTTCTGTCAGCCTCAGGTATAAACTCTTCTGTAGTACTAGCAATTCTCTTGATACCTCGGGTGGAACTTTGTATTTCACATGGTGCTTCACAGATTTCTATTGCTTGCTTCGAAGTTGAAGCGGAAGCGCATGCTGTCATGTCTGTACTTTGATGTGCAGTAGTAAGATTGTGAATAAAGGCATTCGCAATAGTTGATTCTTCATGAAAACCTACAACAAAAAAAAGATTAATTACATCAAAGAAGACAAATGAGAATTATTTTTAATCCATCCTTTTTGGAATTGGTGATATTTGAAATATCAAGAATAAATTAATATAACAAGAAAATGTACCGGGCATATTTATTGTTGGCAATGATCCAATCAGCAATTTTCTTTTCCCCTTGCACTCTTTGATGAAATGAGCTGCACATACGAACACTTTATTGTACAACTCTGTATCGGTATACTGCCTTAAGGATTCTGTGCCTATTCTCTCAATCCAAATGTTCTTGATTTGTTCATTTCGTATGGGAAATCTGAACCTAGAAGAATTTAGTTAATGCAATACTTTCATTATAGAATTTTGTATTTTAATATTACCTGCTGGAAAATTCATCTGTACAATTGGGGACAGCACACTTTAGTGCCAATTTTCGTGCAAACATTCTTACGTAGTATTATATAAACAGGAAAAAATATTACAATACAAAGTCAAAAACAAGTCTAAAACTCACACAGATAACTCACTAACTTAAAAACAATATTATATATAACAATAAAAGTCAAAAAAGCAGCCTGATCCTCCACAGAGATAACACACAAAAATAAAAAATTAACAAGGCGAAAAATGGCGGCGAACTACACTGAACTATCAAAACAAACAACAACATTAATGATGCGTTTACGATTACCCGCCCATGCGCTAGATAACGCAAATTGCGCATGTTCCGAACCCGTCCCCAACGAATAGGCGGCGCTGTAATAAGTATATTTTAAATTTCCCTCTCTGACCACCCTATGATAGTAGTTGTTGCATCTAATTTGTACAAATTAATAATTGTGGTGGTTATGGCCGACCAAATTGAAAATTGTGATGTGAATAACACATTGTTTTCTATAAATACATCGAATACCAACGAACAAGACGATTTTGAGGATGATAAACCTCACGTCTCTGAAACGGTTATTACCGTAAACAATTTTGATTTAAAAGATCGCATGAAATGGCATGACAAGTTAAAAGAATATGAGGCAGCCACTATTTTAGGTAATATTAAAATGGAAGTGGAATCATCAGAAGGACAGTATAATGTAGTAAACGACAATGTTAAAATTGAGGAAGATTTCAATCCAAGTAATATAAAAATTGAATTTGATAATGGACTACTATGTAAGTAAATGCTTAAATAAATTAACTACTTGAACTGCTAAATAACTATTAATTGCATCTTACTCAGTTGGTTCTTTTGGCTTGTTTCCACTCTATTGAAAGTGCAATTAAGTTTTAAATATTACTGTTTCATTGTATAATAAACCAAATAATAACATATTTATTTTCAAAATGAACATTTATACATAAATTAGTAAAGTCTGTCATGTGTTTTATTATGTATTAACTATGATTAAAACACATTCTGTTTCTTTTAAATTATTTTATTCATTACACTTATATTCCATCTTATTTTATACTATTATAGCCACTATAACTACATGACTACATGCCACTAGTATATCAGAGTAATGCGCTCTACCGAGTGTGTGTGTAACCTCTGACGTCCCCCTTTCTTTATTTTATGTTTATACCTAATCAGTAAGATATTGAGGCTTTCTAGTGGTTCTACCAGATCTACTAGTTTTTACACCAGTAGAACATTGCAGTACAGAATCATCCGATGTCACTGTCTTATCTTTGACTTGCTGATTCTGCTCATAAAGTGGTTCTAATTCTACATTATAATCAATTGCATTAGATGGTGCTTTATACAAACTCACTCGGTTCCTTTCTATTTGTTTACCATTAGATAATAATACTCTATAGCCTCTAGGTCTATCTGTCTTACCTACTACTTTTGCAGGTGTCATATCATGAACACTATCCCTAACAAATACAGTTTCCCCTTTTGCAAAATCATTTAACTTTGAATTATTTCTTTGATCATGATAATATTTATAAACTGACTGTCGTTTTTCCAAATGTGACTTGACATCTGCAAATGCATTATTTTTAAAGGTTTCACGAGTTGGCATAAAAGCATTAATATTTCGATCAAACATCAGCTCTGATGGAGATTTGTTTATCGTAGGATCAATGGGTGTATTCCTATACTCCATCAAGGCAATATAAGGGTCATGACCACTATGATCAGCTTTTTTAAGCATTTGTTTGCATGTCTGTACATATCTTTCCGCCAATCCATTGGACTGTGGATAATATGGACTTGATGTAATATGTTTCAAGTTCCACAATCTTTCAAATTCTTTAAACTTATAATTTTTGAATTGGGGACCATTGTCACTATACAGGGTTATTCACGCTATACGGCACGGAATATTGTGGCCAAAATACGTGACTTTCAAAAAGTTTCACTTTTGGGATATATGGGGGTCTATTATAGTTACTTTTTAAAATTATTTTCATATTATATAGGGTGTTCCAAGAGCCCTAAAAGTATCAAAGTTGTGTTTTTTTAAATGGAACCCCCTGTATATTATTGTATTTTCGGATTCTCCGATCAAAATAAGTGTCTGTTTTAATAAGGTTTACAATACCTAAACCTTAAGGTTTTTTAAATAATTTGAATTTTGCCAAAATCTAACCTAATTTTCATGTTTCAAATACTTAAGAAGTATTTAAGTTATGTAAGCGAAATTTACAGCGAAGTGTAACAATATATCATATTTTATATCCCAATCATAATAAACTTGCCATCTTATACAGGGTGTCCAAAAATTAAAATTAATCAAATAAGAACTTTAAGTGGCTATAACTTGATTAATTTAAATAGAACGCCATATTTTTTAACTTACCAGGAAATGTACTTTTTAATTACCTATCGAATGGTATTAGGGTGTTCTATAGCTAAGTCTTCGCGTTTTTACAGAATACGCCAAAAAATCGTTTTTTGCACCATTTGGTGTTTTTTAAATAAAAGTTCTAATGTATCTAGTTGCCTATGGTATTTAGAAATGTCACATAAATTCATTTCAGTTTCAGGAAAGTGGAAGTGTCAGTTATAAAAAACCCATTACAAGAAAACCTGTCACTGAAGATGAAGAAAATGTTTTTACGGTAGTTGGTTCAGTTATCGAAAATCCCAATGTTAGTCAAAATCAGATATCCGAAAATACTAACATTAGTCAAGCAAGTATTTCAAGAATTCTTAAAAAACACAGATTTCATCCTTATAAAATCCAGCTCTGCCAAGAACTTTATGGAAATGATTTTGACAACCGAACTGACTTTTGCATGTGGGTGTTAGATAAAGTGGCAGAAAATAAAAACTTTTTTGAAAATGTGTTATTTAGTGATGAATGTATTTTTCATAACAATGGTCTCGTGAATAGACACAACTTCCATTATTATTCTGATTCGAATCCGCATGAATACAGAGTCATGAGAAATCAGAATAGGTGGTCCGTTAATGTGTGGGGTGGAATACTGGGCCAATATTTAATTGGACCCTATTTTTTTGAAGGACCTTTAAATGGTATGATGTTTCTCGATTTTCTTTTACACCAACTTCCAGTATTATTAGAAGAAGTCCCTTTAAACATCAGAACAACCATGTGGCTTCAACTGGATGGAGCTCCGCCTCATTATCATCGCGAGGTTCGGCAATTTTTAAATGCCAACTTTCAAAACAGGTGGATTGGAAGAAATGGATTTCAAAATTGGCCCCCCAGATCCCCGGACTTAACTCCACCAGATTTCTTTTTATGGGGATACATAAAAGGAATTGTCTACAATACGCCTCCGACAACACCACACGATATAAAAATACGCATAGGAGACGCTTTTGAAACTGTAACCCCGCAAATGTTGTCCAGAGTTAGCAGTGGTTTTGAAAAAAGAATATGTAAGTGTCTGGAAATGGACGGTCGACATTTCGAACATCTGTTATAAATATTTTGCTTCTGTTTTATGTTATCGTTGATATGTTATTACCATTATTGCTGTTATAGCCTGTTAGATTATAAATAACGTTCCAAGTTTCTGAACATTTGTAACGATATTCGTCATTATTATTCTTATAATTGTAAATTATCTGACATTTCTAAATACCATAGGCAACTAGATACATTAGAACTTTTATTTAAAAAACACCAAATGGTACAAAAAACGATTATTTGGCGTATTCTGTAAAAACGCGAAGACTTAGCTATAGAACACCCTAATACCATTCGATAGGTAATTAAAAAGTACATTTCCTGGTAAGTTAAAAAATATGGCGTTCTATTTAAATTAATCAAGTTATAGCCACTTAAAGTTCTTATTTGATTAGTTTTAATTTTTGGACACCCTGTATAAGATGGCAAGTTTATTATGATTGGGATATAAAATATGATATATTGTTACACTTCGCTGTAAATTTCGCTTACATAACTTAAATACTTCTTAAGTATTTGAAACATGAAAATTAGGTTAGATTTTGGCAAAATTCAAATTATTTAAAAAACCTTAAGGTTTAGGTATTGTAAACCTTATTAAAACAGACACTTATTTTGATCGGAGAATCCGAAAATACAATAATATACAGGGGGTTCCATTTAAAAAAACACAACTTTGATACTTTTAGGGCTTATGGGACACCCTGTATAATATAAAAATAATTTTAAAAAGTAACCATACTAGACCCCCATATATCCCAAAAGTGAAACTTTTTGAAAGTCACGTATTTTGGCCACAATATTCCGTGCCGTATAGCGTGAATACTTTTTGTATACTTTTTCTGGTATACCATATCTTGCAAAGTTTGATTTCAAGGCTACAATGACATTGTTAGCACTTTCATTAGAAAGTTCTTTAAATTCTATAAACTTACTATAACAGTCCACCAATAATAAAAAAGCTTTACCTTTAAAATAGAAAATATCAGTACCAATTACCTTCCATGGACCAGAAGGTACTTCTCTAAGCATTAAATTTTCATTACTATGAGTTTTTTGAAACTTGAAACATGTCACACAATTTTTAACTACATTCTCTATATCTTTGTTCATACTAGGCCAGTAAAATATATTTCTTGCTCTACTCTTACATTTTTCAATGTCTAAGTGATTATAATGAATTAAATCTAACATATCCTTTCTCAATGATAAAGGTACGAAAACATTCGAATTCTTAAACACTAAATCATTTACTACAAAAAGATCGTCCTTGATAGGATATAAACATTTTAAATTTGCTGGTATTAGATCTATGTTTGGCCAACTATTTTGAATATAATTCTTTATAATAGCTAATTCTTTATCTTGTACAGTTGCCTGCTTAAACTTCTTTAATTTTTCTTCAGAAAAAGACAAACTATTAACAATCATATCTACATGAGCTTCTACCTCATTTTCTAATTCAGTGGAGTTATTACTAGTTTTTGTATTGCTCCGAGACAGTGCATCTGCCAATAACAAGTCTTTTCCTGGCTTATATTTGATAATTAGATCATAAGGTTGCAATCGCAATCTCAGTCTTTGCAGTCTAAGTGGAGTATCATTAAAGGACTTATTAAAAATATTTACTAAAGGTTTGTGATCCGTTTCAACAGTTACAGTCTTGCCAAAAGTACACTGATGAAACCTCTCACAACCACGCACAATAGCAAGCAATTCCTTTTCAATTTGAGCCCATAATCTTTGACTTTGTGTTAATGCTTTTGAAGCATATGCAATTGGCAAATTGTCCTGCAACAATACAGTTCCTAAACCAAAACTACTACTATCTACAGATAACATAATAGGTTTTTTAATATTATAAAACCTTAGAACAGGTGTATCAGTTAACAAATTTTTCAGTTTTCGAAAATCACATTTATGATTTTCAGTCTAAACAAATTCTGAATTCTTCTTCAGCAATTGTCGCATTGAGTATGTAACATCTGTTAGGTTTGGCAAAAACTTGTTGATGTATGTTACCATACCCAATATAGTTTGCAGTTCTTTCTTGTTCTTTGGCTCCTCCATTTCTAAAATTGCACTCACTTTTTCCTTATCAGGCTTGAGTCCCTCACTGCTAAAAATGTGACCTAAATATTTTACTTCAGTAACACCAAATTTGCACTTTTCCTTATTCAGTCGAACATTAGCACTTTCCAGTCGCTCAAACACTGACTTTAGTCTTTCATTATGTTCTTTTTCACTACTGCCCCAGACAATAATGTCATCTATATACACTTCCACTCCTGTTAATCCATCAAATAATTTCTTGAATGCTCTATGAAAAACTTCAGGACTCAAACATAATCCAAACGGTAGTCTTTGATAACAATATCTTCCGTACTTGCCAGCATTAAAAGTAGTTAATAAATGACTTTCTCTTGCAAGCTTAATTTGATAGAATCCTTTGTTTGCATCTAATATTGAAAATACCTTCGCTCCATGCATCTTTGAAGGAAGTTCTTCAAAACTAGGTAATTGATATATTTCTCGTATTACTTCATTGTTCAAATTCGTGGGATCTAAACATATGCGTAACGCACCATTATCCTTTTTTACTATCACCATGGAATTTACTCATTCTGTTACTTCAGTTACTTTTCTTATTACTTTCATTTTTTCCATCCTATCTAATTCCTTTTTCACATCATCTTGTATATTAATTGGGATTTTTCTCGGTGTTTCTATTACAGGTTTATAATTCTCTTTTAATTTGATATTGTATACAGTATTTAATTCACCTACTCCTTGGAATAAATGTTTGTTTTCATTTAATAACTTGTTGAGGTTATTTTCTATCTCTCCGTTGTTCACTTGCTTTAAGAAATTTAATGTTTCTATATCAGGTAAGCCTATTATACAAGGTGCTTCAAAATCTATAACCTGGAAATTTAAATTAAAAGTTTTCTGTCCACGATGACATTTTAATGTTGTTTCTCCACAAACATTTATGGTCGTATTATTGTAATTCTTTAACTTGGTTTTTGATGGGTTTACTTTAGCTGAAACTTTTAAAGCAGTATCTCTGTTTATTATATTTACCTGTGCACCTGTATCTAATTTGAAGCGAATTTTCTTTCCTTCTACTACCAAATATTCATACCATTCTTTAACTGAATCTACTACATTCACCTGGGTTTCGTTAGCATCTTCTATTGTACCTACAAATACAGTTTCTGTTTCCTCTTCTAAATCTTCATAATCTTCTTTATCCACAATATTCATTTTCCTAACTTTACACACTTTTTCAAAATGGTTATATTTCTTACAATTATTGCATTGTTTGTTGTAAGCTGGACATCTTCTTGGAGGATGTGTCATATAGCACAATATTGACATTTTGTTTTATCTTTCGCTTTCTTCTCTTTTTCAACATCTCGTTTCATCTTTCTATGTTCCTGGACGCTCTTGTATTCTTTCTTCTTTACTACTTCTACTTTTCTACTCTTCTGCCATTATTTGCTTTGTTTGTTTTTCTGCTATTTCTGCCGCTTTGCATATTTTAATACACTTATCCAAATCTAAATTTGCTTCCCTTAAAAGTCTATCTTTAATCTTCAAATCAACAAATCCACAAATAATACGATCACGTATCAGGCTGTCTTTTAATTCTCCAAAATTACAGTCTTTACTTAGCTTTTTTAAATCTGTAACAAATGAATCGATTGGTTCACCTTCTTTCAGTAAGCGCGTATTAAATACATGTCTATTCACAGTTTCATTTGATTTTGGAATAAAGTACAATTGTAACTTATCTAATACTTTCACATAATCTTTCTTTTCTTCTTCTTCTAGATCTAAGGTGTTATAAATTTCAATTGTATCTGCACCTATTGTGTGCAATAAGATGGCAACTTTTCTTTCTTCTTTAATTTATGTGCTCGTCCCTATTCCAGATGCTTCTGCGTAAATTTCAAATCTTTGACGCCATCTTTTAAAATTCTCTGCTGGATCACCAGTCAAAACGCCTGGTTTTTAATTCACCAATTATTTAAGGTGAAATCTACCAATGGTGAACTGACAACCATGAATTTTTCGCTTGCTGAATGTACAGTTGTATTGAAAATATGTATAGGGAAACGTATATGGTAGATAAGTGCCGATGCGTATGATATATCGATATATACATAACCTAAGAAAATATTTATTTTCCCTCAAACTAAATGTACTGTAATTATTAATTATGTGCCACACCAGTTTTCTTGGTACCATAGTATTGGTAAAACAGATTACAGTGGCTTTGGAACATCCATCAGATGATTTTTCAACATCAACCAGAACCTTACTTTTATCCTTCAACTATTTTGACATTTCCCCCACTATTCGTTCACCAAACAACCATCAAAGAACCAACTTCTATAGCAGGTGGAAAAAGTGGATTTCTGTTGAGTCCAGCATAAAACTTTGGTGAATATAGAAACGCGTTTTGAAAAACCCATCATAAATCTAATAGCAATATAACAACATTTTGGTGGAAACCTGATTCCACCAATTGATCCACCGATGAATTTAAAAACGTCCGTAAACTTAATTCTCCTAACTGCTTTAGGTTCTCCATTTTGTTTTATATGCACTATCATATAAACAATATTTTCTTCTTTTAGGAACGACTCACTTTTCAACACTTTGTCGCAGCGCCATGTCATGTGTTTTATTATGTATTAACTATGATTAAAACACATTCTGTTTCTTTTAAATTATTTTATTCATTACACTTTTATTCCATCTTATTTTATACTATTATAGTCACTATAACTTCATGACTACATGCCAGTAGTATATCAGAGTAATGCCCTCTACCGAGTGTGTGTGTAACCTCTGACAAAGTCTAGCTTGGTTGAATGGCCAAATAAACTTTCGTTTCTTGTTCATATATGTGAATATTGTATTGCCTGGTTTTTACTTGATTTAAATTTGACCACCAGATTGTGAACATTGTCGGGCATATTATGAAGACTACTGCATCGAGTGTGGAATGCTGGTACATATTTTGAACAGGCATGTTCCAGACAATATCAATAACAGAACACAAGAAGAATTACCAAATGATATTTTAGAAATTCAACATTTGTTTGGGCAGTTTGGAATATTAGCTTTAAAATTTATTCCCCAAGGTGTAACATTTGGTCCTTTTACTGGGTTTTGTAGAACAGAATGTACTTGGAAAATAAAAGGAGGAAAACTTGTATTTGACGAGGATACATCACAGTATTTAAATTGGATGCAGTACATTAACACTGCCACGAATATTTCTGAACAAAACCTAATTGTTTTTCAACATGAGGATTATCTATATTATCAAAGCACTCGTCAAATTCAACCGGGTGAAGAATTACTGGCATATTTTGGTGAAGAATTTGAAGACAGCCAGAATGGTAATGTTGACGTAGATTTTATTCCCACTAGGAAATACATCATCATGAATGTATTTGCCTGCACATTTTGCTGTCTTGGATTCAGCTCGAAAACATATTTGGCCAAACATAAAACAATTTGCCCTAGGGATGCATGTAGCAACTTTTTATTTGAAGGTATGTCAAAGGATATCAAATTTGGGAATTAAAAGCTCTTTCAAAGCTTATAGACTTTATTTGAGTTCATTTGGAATTTCTTATTTAGTTTTTTAAAAAGTTACTAAAAGCATGTTAGTATAGTTCCTCTTTTTTAAATTAGTTTTGTCAATGAATACGGTTCATTTAATTGATGAGTATTTTACGAAAGTAATTTAATAATAACGTTTTGTTATAATATCAACTTTCTGGTCTTTAAAACAGTGATTGACTATGAATTTTAGGGATGGTTTTTCCATCTCCGACTAAAATGCCGGTTAGCTAATCATTGGTTAAACTACTGGTTAGTACAAATTTGCGTTTTTCCAACACTGGTTACCGCTAATTATTGATTGAGGACGACTTTAATCAAAGAAATTTTTCCTAATAAAACCTCAAACTGTGATTAGGATTTCTTACACATGCGCATAATCTAAGAGATTTGAATTTTTGCTATTATGTACTAACGGCGGTTATATGTCATTCCATAAGTGTCCAAAGGTGGTCGCTTGACCTTTTTATGATCAAATGATTTTTTGTTTGTTGATTCCTACTTGATTAGAGAGTTCAAAAACACTAATTTAAATTTTTGTCTTTTTCTGAATTCCGCTGGCAGCCATTCTTGTTTTACAAAACATGCCGATTTTTGCGTTTGTAACGTTTTGTTACCTTATACTACTTGGAACTGCTCAACCCGAGGGTGTATATGAAACACTTGTAATTTTTTTTAATCTACTAAATTGTAATTTGCAAGTATAATTTAATTGTTGGAGGTGTATGATGTGTTGGTATTAAAATGAATAGGATCTGTTCCAAGATGCTCTTTAATTTTTGAGATAAATGCAATAAATTCGCACAAGTCCGTGATTTATTCCTATAAAAATACATAATATTAAGTTAACTGCATGTTGTTTCAAAACTATAAATATAACTTACAATAATGGTAAGAAATGAGGTGTGGGCACGTATGAGCGTTTCAAATTATACAGAAGTTGTTCTAAATTTAGTTTTAAATAAGTTTATCATCTTGAAAAATTAAACCTGTGAGTAAATGTTAAACTTAATAGGTGACGAAGTATTTACAATTGTGGCGAGAGAGAGAGAGAGAGAGAGAGAGATTTTTTAAAAACAACTTTTTTGGTATTGGGGGACTTTAAAACGTGGACATCTGCAAAAATCTCGATTTCGAAAATTTTCGTCATCAAAATACTTATACTAAATATATAAGGGAGTAAAAATGAGTTAGGAGAAGTAGTGTATGTATTTATGTCTACCAACATAGCAACGAACAACTGGGATTCCCCTTTAATAACGTCATCTCTTGTGAGATGGTGCTAACTATTTTAGTGTATAAATATATCAAAGTCGATGATATCTATACTCAAATCGCTGAACAGATTCAGTGATCACGTTGGGTTCACGTGATCACACCAAAGTGGTATGCACACAGGCACATAAAATCATTATCAGTGTCTGTAAAATAGGTATCGCCGTAGTATTTGACATGGGAAATTGTGCAAATATTCAAATCTTTTCTATCAAAACGTATTAAAATTGTATTGTCTCTATAAAATAGCACCTAGTAATTCTCACACACCTGCGATCTGTGATACTATTACAGTTTACCTAATCGCCTAATGTAAACGATCTTTACCGCCGACCGTTTTTATGCATAGGATGCCTCGATCACGTTGTGATCACGCACTTTTATCACTGAATCTCTTCGGAAATTCTAGTATGGTATTAAAATTTGGATGTCATATTCTTAGAGGCCTATTTTGGAGTATTTTTAAACCAAATATAGAGTTGCCTTCTCATGCAAATGTCGGAAAATGGCGCCAATATTATTAGAACAAAATATACTAATTTAGATCACGTGCACTAGCAAAAATATTGCCAACTTTGTATAATGAATCCTTGAACACTGTTTAGTTAACCAAGTATTTAGCCGGAGTTGGAAAAATCCTTACAGTGTCTTGAAGTACCATGGCAATATGAAATTGTAATACAATTTAATGTCACTATTCATTGTATTTCAGTTGTTTTTCTTGTGATTTCAGAATGTACGCAGTGCCCAATATGCAAAATCCACTTTGGACAAAAGGAATATTTGCAACATCATATTGCTTACTGTTCTGAAGGAAATGGCAGGTATAATTCATTATCATAAAATTTTATCAACGTAGCACCATACACTAATGGTGTTTTTTAGTGAACAATGAATCATTATTAATTATTTATTTTATTATATTCATATACAGCAATATTTCAATCCTCTTAACAACTTTAAGTTTACTCTTTGTCCAGCCGAACTGTTACATTCTTTTTTTTTTAATTTATCCAACAATAATATATAACCCCCACCTCATGGAAATTGAAATTGATAATCTAGCTGTGCAAAAGTAATGATCTAATACAAATATATTTTCTCAACAAATTGTTTTATTTTACATACTATTTCTTAGATTAACATATAAATATTCGTTTACTACAAGAAATTTAAAAATTACTACCAGTAGATAGTTTGAAATGTGTGCTTTCGAATGGTGTGTGTATTATGTATACAAATCCTTTCTATAATTGAATTGAAACTGTTAGAAAAGGGATTAATATTGATATTAAATATTTAGTAAATCTAATAATTAAGAAAAGGTGTTAATATTAAAATTGAATTCCATCATGCAAATGATTAGTATCCAGATTACAGCAAATACGAAAGGTAATTACAATTTTAGAGAATTAGAATGGATGTAAGAAACAGGATGCTGCTTTTTAAACGTAATACAAGTTCTTGGCCTTAATCTGTTTGTTCATATTACAATCGTGTTTGTGTAAAGTGATTTGCTATTTCCTTTAAATTCGTATTCTTACTAGTCGTATCATTTGTAATTATTTCGTCGTAAGGAGAATGAGGTTACCTATTTTTATTTGTTTTTAGGAGATGCAGTGCACCGCCGCAAAGCTATCAAGTGACAGCGGTAAACGGACGCAGGAAACGTCGCAGCCAATTGTATAAGTGTGAGCAGTGCAAGTACAGGACAAAATATAAAGTAGATCTCAAGCAACACTACACCAGCCAGCACTTCAAACTGAAAAAGTTTAAATGTGGGATTTGTTACAGACGATTCGAAACAAAAGAATATCTGGGGCTGCATGTGGAAAATACGCACAGTTCTGTTGGCGGAAAGGAAGACTCGGCACATACAAAAGCACAACAATCAAACTCACTAGATCGAACGAAATCATTTAAATGTTCTCTATATGGTTTCCGAGCAAAACATAAAAAATATTTGACAAGACATACCAAAACTAATCATTTAAAAGAATTTGATTTTAAGTGTGACTCTTGTGACTATCGAACAAACAAAAAAAGTAATTTAAATAGACATATAAAAACTATTCATTTAAAAGAATTTGATTTTAAGTGTGACTCTTGTGACTTTGGAACAAACGACAAAAGTCATTTAAAAGGACATATAAAAACTAATCATTTAAAAGAATTTGATTTTAAGTGTGACTCTTGTGACTTTGGAACAAACGACAAAAGTCATTTAAATAGACATATAAAAACTATTCATTTAAAAGAATTTGATTTTAAGTGTGACTCTTGTGACTTTGGAACAAACGACAAAAGTCATTTAAAAGGACATATAAAAACTAATCATTTAAAAGAATTTGATTTTAAGTGTGACTCTTGTGACTATGGAACAAATACTAAAAATGTTTTAAAAGTACATATAAAAACTAATCATTTAAAAGAATTTGATTTTAAGTGTGACTCTTGTGACTTTGGAACAAACAACAAAAGTTATTTAAAAGTACATATAAAAACTAATCATTTAAAAGAATTTGATTTTAAGTGTGACTCTTGTGACTTTGGAACAAACTGCAAAAGTCATTTAAATAGACATATAAAAACTATTCATTTAAAAGAATTTGATTTTAAGTGTGACTCTTGTGACTTTGGAACAAACGACAAAAGTCATTTAAATAGACATATAAAAACTATTCATTTAAAAGAATTTGATTTTAAGTGTGACTCTTGTGACTATCGAACAAACAAAAAAAGTCATTTAAAAGGACATATAAAAACTAATCATTTAAAAGAATTTGATTTTAAGTGTGACTCTTGTGACTTTGGAACAAACAAAAAAAGTCATTTAAAAGGACATATAAAAACTAATCATTTAAAAGAATTTGATTTTAAGTGTGACTCTTGTTACTTTGGAACAAACAACAAAAGTTATTTAAAAGTACATATAAAAACTAATCATTTAAAAGAATTTGATTTTAAGTGTGACTCTTGTGACTATGGAACAAATACTAAAAATGTTTTAAAAGTACATATAAAAACTAATCATTTAAAAGAATTTGATTTTAAGTGTGACTCTTGTGACTTTGGAACAAACAACAAAAGTCATTTAAAAGGACATATAAAAACTAATCATTTAAAAGAATTTGATTTTAAGTGTGACTCTTGTGACTATGGAACAAATACTAAAAATGTTTTAAAAGTACATATAAAAACTAATCATTTAAAAGAATTTGATTTTAAGTGTGACTCTTGTGACTTTGGAACAAACAACAAAAGTTATTTAAAAGTACATATAAAAACTAATCATTTAAAAGAATTTGATTTTAAGTGTGACTCTTGTGACTTTGGAACAAACTGCAAAAGTCATTTAAATAGACATATAAAAACTATTCATTTAAAAGAATTTGATTTTAAGTGTGACTCTTGTGACTTTGGAACAAACGACAAAAGTCATTTAAATAGACATATAAAAACTATTCATTTAAAAGAATTTGATTTTAAGTGTGACTCTTGTGACTATCGAACAAACAAAAAAAGTCATTTAAAAGGACATATAAAAACTAATCATTTAAAAGAATTTGATTTTAAGTGTGACTCTTGTGACTTTGGAACAAACAAAAAAGTCATTTAAAAGGACATATAAAAACTAATCATTTAAAAGAATTTGATTTTAAGTGTGACTCTTGTGACTTTGGAACAAACGACAAAAGTCATTTAAATAGACATATAAAAACTATTCATTTAAAAGAATTTGATTTTAAGTGTGACTCTTGTGACTATCGAACAAACAAAAAAAGTCATTTAAAAGGACATATAAAAACTAATCATTTAAAAGAATTTGATTTTAAGTGTGACTCTTGTGACTATGGAACAAATACTAAAAATGTTTTAAAAGTACATATAAAAACTAATCATTTAAAAGAATTTGATTTTAAGTGTGACTCTTGTGACTTTGGAACAAACTGCAAAAGTCATTTAAAACTACATATAAAAACTAATCATTTAAAAGAATTTGATTTTAAGTGTGACTCTTGTGACTATCGAACAAACAAAAAAAGTCATTTAAAACTACATATAAAAACTAATCATTTAAAAGAATTTCATTTTAAGTGTGACTCTTGTGACTTTGGAACAAACAGCAAAAGTCATTTAAAACTACATATAAAAACTAATCATTTAAAAGAATTTGATTTTAGGTGTGACTCTTGTGACTATCGAACAAACGGCAAAAGTCATTTAAATAGACATATAAAAACTATTCATTTAAAAGAATTTGATTTTAAGTGTGACTCTTGTAAATATAGAACAAACCATAAAACTAATTTAAAAGGGCATAGAAAAACTAATCATTAGAAAGGATTTGATTTTAAGTGTGACTCTTGTGACTTTGTCTGCCGTGTTAACTCAAAAGGGCGTATCTGACACAATTGTAGTTTTGAGATATTTAAGGTTTTACATTTCCATTAGTGCCAATATGATGTAAGGTAGTAGAGTTGAGTTTGGCACGCTATAGTACCTCGTATTATTGTGTTTTATCATAGTCTTGGTTCATTTTAGAGTGGTGAGTTTTGAAAACTGACTTTTGAGAGTTACCCCCTTTATGCTTAACATTGCAGTTCTAATTAGCGTAACAAAATAAGATAGAAAAAGTCGAATTTACTTGAATTAAACTTTATTTTTTACTTAAGCGTTACAGGAATATACTTAATAAAAATTGAGTGAATGAATTACAAGATTACAAGAATTACTCGTCTTCCTGTTCACAATAATTGCCGTCGGGTGTTGCCTGCGATACAGAAAGATGTTCCCAAAACTTTATTCTATTTTCAGGCATAATTGTGCATAATTTTGAAATAATGGCATTTTTTCTCTCCTGCGTAATTCCTCTACAACTTAGTCGATGTTCCGGTTTATTAATACCTTGGTTGGCATATTTAGCGCCAAGAAAATTTAATTCAATGGAAGCATCATTGAAATTGGTTTTGTACCACATAGTCTTCTTACCTTTTAAAAAAGTAATTTCGACCATCTTATTTAAGTATTGTCTTGGATTGATTTTTCTTAATTTATACTGCGAGGTACAATCTTCCCAGTTATAAAAATTATGTATTTCCATTCGAATTACATTTACTTTAGAAACTGAATTTTTGACCGCGTCCGAAAAATCTTGGAAATCATATACTTTATCCTGAACTTTAAGAGAACGCTCTACTTGGTGATGGAACCAGTCAGCAGCCATGAAGCTGTGTCCTGGTTCAAAATACTCGACTGTTAAAGTTTCAAATGCAACTTCAGATGAATTCATAATATAAATGAAGAAACAATATAAATTCCAGTTCTTGTTCTGGGAGGGGCAATTGTCTAACCAGAGCATCAAGTTTTTGGTGTCACGAACTGACAAAAAAATGCATAAAAAGTACTTGCGATATCTTGTTTGGACCTCCCGGATATACTCTCGTGCCAAATGACTGCAGTGGCAACTTTGCTTTTTCCCGTAACGACAAAACTTTCGTTGTATGCTATTATGCGTGGCGTAAATATCACTTCCTTGAAAGTATCGCATCTGGGAAGTATAATTACCTAAAACACAGATAAAATTTTTATTCGTGTAATTCCTAAAACCTCTTATGTATGTATATATAACTACCTTTTATAGGTCAGCTGAAACAACTAATTTATCAGGATCTTGATTGTTCCCATCATTCTGATACAGCATACGTGTCTCAGTGTACTTTTTCCAATGAATATTAAATGTTGTATGTACATTCGTTACAGTTAACATCCAGAGAGTCTTTCTTGTGTCCAGTATTCTTACCATGTAATGCAAACTTTTCGCATTGCCAACATTCTTCATTGCTTAGTTTCGCAAAAGATATATTTAAACTTTTAAGAACACTTCTATATAAATAATAAGAAATTTCGTAGATAGGATTTTTCTTTTTAAAATCCTCGTACATGGACGTAATTGAAAGGTCACCTGGAAGATAAAGTCTTCGAGGAGCGTGTTCCCTACGGTAATATGCTATTGTTGGATTGAAAGATTGTATGTGGTTAATCAATACGTCTCGGTTAACTGTTCGATTAGAGTTTTTACTCCCCCTTGTAATGGTACATACCAGTTCGTTTACGAATTGGTAATTTTTTATATTTTTAGAATTTAATTAAGTACATTTCATTATTAATATTTTAAAGAAAAATAAGAATTAAAATCAATGAATATGTTATGGTATTATTAAGTAAATATTAGTCATAAGATAAGTTTAGTTCTAAGAATTGTGGCGCCGAATGTTTACAACAGTGAAATAAACGCTACAGTTGTGATAAACATTCGCCGACGTAAAAGAGTGTGTGTGAGAAACTTAAGTGAGAACAACCTAACTATATGGAAAGCGGGGAACCACCGGCGGTTCAACATAAAAATGCAAACACGCCCTGGGAAAAGAAGAGTCGACAGCTAGACCTAGAGTCGAATGGTTAACTTCAAAGTCGGGAAGGTTTCGACTGGCTGATTTCATAAAGAAATCGTCGAACCCCGACTAGAAAACATTTAAGTAATATTTGTTAAATGTTGTAAAAATAAAGGAGAACCTCCACTCCTATAACAAATTGGATAACAATAATAAGAATTGTTATTACAATAATAGTGATTTAAGTAGCACGTAAAGAGTAAATGTGCACGGTGTTAAAAGTTTAATCAAAGAATATATTGTGCTCCTGTAAACAAAGCAAGGGGATTCGTCACCATAGGATCGTGACCACTGATGCCGATGAAAACATCGAAAGAAAAAGAAGATTTTATGGAAAATAGACATCATTGAAGAGAGAAGAAAGAAGCTTTGTTATAAGGTATTTTATAAAGATTATAAATAACTGTTAAATTGATGTTAATATAATAAAGTTATCAAATAACTATCATCTCCGTTCTAATAAGGAGAATGTAATTTAATCTGTATTAGCCGCATTGTATGTTTATATAATGATACACAAAACGTGTATAAAGCATACGTAGTAAATGCTAGCATTCGTTGTTTTGTTTGACTATATGGAAAAATATATATAAAGAATTGTATCTGTTTGGTATTTATAAAATTGTATTCAAATTGTCTTTTAAATAAATTTGATCTCTTTCATGTTCATATGAGATTGTTTCGTTATCTATTAAAATTATATGTGTGATTCATTGATTTTAATATAAGTATTATTTAAAGTTTCAATAGTGTTTTTCTTTTTATCAATTTTAATTAATGTTTAGGAACCCTCTTTATTAAGCATTTCTGATAAACCCAAACCGCCCTGAGAGAAATTGAGTTATAGTCGGTAGTAAAGTAGGGGTTCCGTTGCACCCTCTTATCTGGATGAGCAATGAGTGCTTGCTGGTTAGTTTTTGTTAGTACATTGCGAAGAGTCTTGTCATTTGTAGTGTCTTAGCCCAAAATTGCAAGATAAAACTTTCTACACACATCTTGTTTTTGACCATGTTCATCCTTAAAGCTGTACAAATATGTTCTCGATCGTCTTGAATTAGGTCGACCTGTAGTGTTCCTCTTTGTAGCAATTTCTGAAACGTTACTTAACATATAATTAGAACGATCAGTTTTATTCATGCTCCAGAACTGCTTGTTAATATCGTTTTGTCTCTCAGCATTAATCTGTTGACGACATTTGCGTTTGCAGTTTGTACTACAAAGTGATTTCACACAGTGCTTTAATTTTAACTCATCTTGTTTTAAATGTTTCCTTTCACTGACGGTTAAGTGATGCTTCTTTCTTTTACGAAGTTCGCCTTTCTTTGTGTAGAGACTCGTAGAAGTTAAAATGAATACCTTGTCAACTACCTCATTTAATATTTCTATAGCTATACTGTTAGAATCAGTTATTAAATTAGCTTGCTGAGTTGAACTTTCGTTATTTTGAGCTAAATACGCATCCGCTTCATTTTGTTTTTCTATGGGCTTTGGAATGAGTATAATATTACTTATGATATTTACTTTTGAACTTTTACTTTCTGAGTTTTCACAGTTCGAATAAGAACTACAACTGCTAACGCCTGATGATTTGATAGGAATATAATCGGAATCACTGTAGGAAATACGACGTACTTTTTGTTTTGTTGGAGCTTGTTGTTTAAAATTTGTAATTGCACCGGCAAGTTGTTGATTTAGAGCAAGTGTTAAAATCCGTTTTCCCCTATTCATATTTTAAGGTTATGTTATGTCCGCAAAGTTGCAGGATTTTAAATAGAAACCCCAACTTGTGATACCCATAATATCAATGCTACTTATAACTTCATATACTTTGCGTAGTTACTAATTACAACTTCGCACTGGAAACACTTATTGTTAACAACTAACAATTAAATCGCAAACAAATATGACACCAGCGAAGCTGGAACAGTTTAAAACAACAAAATAGCCGAGAGGGCGCTTAACCATATAATATTAGACCAAACGGGCGAATCTACGTGTGATGTTAGAATAAAAAATCGTATCTACAGAGAATTCCTGCAGATAAGTCTTTTTTCACTAACATTGTGAGATACGACTTTTTAATTTAACAAACCGGCGCTATTTGCAGATACGCCCAAACGTTTCACTCAGTTTAAAGTTATACATTTTTCATATCCGTCTTTTTTTCTTACCAAAAGGATGGGAAATGGTATATTGTATTTAATAGTGTCATAAACCGAAAAACAAAAATTTTGCAGATACGCCCTTTTGAGTTAACACGGCAGTTGTAGTAATTTAAAAATACATACAAAAACCAATAACATACAAAAGCGAAACATCTTAAAGAATTAGATACCCGTACACAGGATTGCAAACAACCAATTCCAAATCCAGCACCAATCGGATCAGGGATTTCAGTACAAGATGCGCTCAGCCTCATCAAAATACTGGTTTCGTATGCGTTTGAATTAGATAGTGTAAGGTAATACTGATATTGTTTGATATTAAAACTGTAATGAGATGTATAATCATAAATGTATATAATTAATAATCTGGAATTCATTGTAATATTATAACTATATGAAGTAATGAATGACTTACATATTTATATTATATCAGATCTCAGGTTATAGCCAAAAACCGAATTAGTATTAAAAAAATGAGGTGTGGCCACCACACGACTTTCTTATTCGTATAAGCGTTTCAAACTGTACAATTTTAAGAATTCTTTTAATACAAAACATTCAAAATCCTATTCTAAGTACTTTCATTGTCTTAATAAATAGCTATAGAATGCATACTTTGCAAGATATTATCAAAAGAGTGCTCCTCGCTAAGAGTAAAAGTGCTACTTCCGGTCCGAATTTTGAAATTTCATATATACAAAAAATATTGAAAATCCAGTTTTAAATACTTTTGTACTCTTGATAAATATATATAGAATGCATAACTTACGACATATTTGCAAAAAATCGCTATTCGACAAGAGTAAAAGTGGTACTTCCGGTCTGAATTTTGAAATTTTTTTTATACAAAAGATATTGAAAATTATGTTTTAAATACTTTTATACCCGTAACGTAATTGTCTAAAAAACATGACTTGCGAAATATTCGCAAAAAACTGATTTTCGATAAGAGTAAAAGACCTACCCACTATGCAAGAATACTTCCAATAAACGTTGTGCTAACGTTACATTGTAACCTTGTAACTTTATGTTTACACCTTCTGTGACGTTACAGGCACGTAGCCTGAAGCTCTTATGTCTGTCCCAACGACTTTATCACACCAACGTCGCACCAAAAAGTTATTATTATGTTTGAAATGCGACGTTCTTCGCACCAAATTTTTGGGAAGTTAATTTAACGAATATTGGAAAACGTTTTAACAACTTGCTATTTTTAATGTGCTTTGCACGTTGATATCGAGAAGTTTGGACAACTTTCTTTTTTTAAGGTGCTTTAAACTTACTTTTTACAAGTTAATAAAAGATAAACTGCAGCGGTCACGGGCACTTTTACACATGACGTTACGTTAACTTTCAAGTAAACACTTTCTGCAACGTCGCATTTGAAAGTTTAATAAACTTTCCCTAGCGTCAGTTTTATAATAATTATTCAATAATTAATTAATTATTTCTAGGAGAAATAAAAATTTGTATTATTGAAATATAAAATATTTTAATAAAACAGTTGAATAGCATACAATTCCTTAATAATAATAATTTTCTAAATTTAGGTACATACTAATAAATCTAATTTGTGATTACAAAAAAATTCAATTTGTCGTCGCCCGCTGGTATCCTTGGTTAGCATGTTTCATACATTCCATCCTTGCTAGCTGGATCGTCTATCGGTAATTTTTGGATAATTATTAGCTTCGATTTTACAATTCAAACATAACTACTTTAGAAAATTAGGAGTACGTTTTATGATACATATAGATTTTCAGCTGGAAAGCTTAAAATTATTTTTTTGGCTCATCCAGCTACAAAAAGTTGCCATATAATTGGTTAATACATTTTATAGGTATGTGTTAACAAAATTCCTTTCGTTGTATCCACCTATGTACGTCATGCGTTGCTGCTAAAAATCAAAATTAAAGGCTTACCCTCTCTGTTATCAATTTGTATGTTGTTTTCTTCAGTACCTGACTTAATCGGTTGGATGGCATGAATTGCCGTAGCTCCTTCCGTTACTTCTTCTAGGGCTAGTAACCTACCAGTGGCTAAAATAAATAGTAAATAAAATAGTATTTGAATGGTTTCCAAAATATATGTATCAATTTCCTTTCGCAAATTGTCAAACGGTTCTTCAATATGAAATATTTGGTTATCGGTGTTTTGTGGGTCACTGTCACCTGTAAGTTGATATTATTATAAACATAGTTTAGAAAGTGAATATAAAATGTTATATTTTTATTTACCAGAAATTTCTTCCTCAAGTTGAGGTAAGTCGTCGTCAATTGAATTTTAAATTTTTAATTTTCTTTTAAATTGTTTTCTATTCGAAAAATTGATTTCAGAAGGAAGAAGAAGAGGAGGGGAAACTTGTGAAATGTTTTTCTTTATAAAATGATTCTTCGTAGAAATCTAAAATATAAAAAATATGTTGTATTGAATATGAACAAGTTAAACGTCAGCTTACCAAAAGTTTAACTTCGTGTAGTTTCCAAATTGATTCTGGCTCTACTACACGAACTATTAAGTTTCTAGGACCTACTATTCGGTCAATAACAGGATTTGCCATTTTCAAAAAGCCAAGATGATGGTATGATAGAATACGACGTATCGCCAAATTGTACTATAGCATACGAAAACTGAAAAACCGGAATATAAAAATAATATAATAATGACTTTTACACAGTTTACCTCATTTTAAAATGTGTATAATTACATAGGTACATACGCGTAGGTACTAGTTTGGAATCTTTTTTGCATGTTGGGGATATGTTCGGAAGTTTCTGTTTCGCTATATTTTCTGATTTGATCTACTTTATTAATAAGTTGTTTAAGAGGTCTGTTTGATGTTTTCAAACTTGAATGCGCTAAAGTTATCGAGAGCTTCAAATTTTTGTGAATTTGTGTATCTTCTGGTAAGTGAATTAAATTATGTACATTATGATTGACATATTCCTTACCATAAAGACCACCAACATTTTCTATAAAGTAAGTTGACAATGTTTTGGAAAATTCGTTATATTTATTATATAAAGTTTCATCTAATAACATTCTAATAGCACAATGAAAGCTTAAGCAATGATTAAATTGATCTGAACTTAAATTTCTCATCAACACAATTGGGGTAGTATATAACAAAAATTGTCTTAATTCTGTTCCCTTCCAACGATCCATTTCTAAAATTGATCCTGGAAGGCGATTAAATTCTTTTAGCATACAATTTCTAAATTCTCTTAATTGGTCACATACGTTTGATATTTGTTGTTCAGTCATTCAAACTTCTCTGTTTCCCTTTACCTAAAAAATAATCAAACGTTTACAACACCTAAGCATACTAAATACTAAATGCATGTAATCTAAACAAGTATGTGAGACTAAGCCAATTTCCAGCTGCGTCAATATGGTATTAGTTTTATGAAGATTTTCATCAATATAGGTAGTTGAATAATTCTGTATCCGTTATTAATGAAGTGGTTTCTCTAAATGTCATTCGATTTTTCTTCTACCTTACACGTTGTACAGCTATTGCAGCATTATGATTTTTTTATGTTCAAATAAATGCTTTTGCAGGAGCATCACAAGTCTTCCGGTTACCTCTGTCGCCATTACTTCAACAATTAGTTTATGCAGGGCTCTTATTGTGTCCATTTTAGCAGTTTTTAAATAGCTCAAAATAGGTGAAATGTCTTTTAACATTGTCATATTTGCATGCATTAATTAACAAATAATAAATTTTCTAACACCCTGTATGTAATTATGCTTAAATATAAAATGGTAAAATGATATTATAAAATGTTTTTATGATGTTAAATAAAATTACAAAACGTTTTCTGAAATATTAAATTAAATTGGAAAGGAATGCAATGTGAATCTATTCAGCTTATATTTATGTTTACAAAAAAAAACAGACGCCGAGTGAAATATTTGTCTATTTCTTTTTGCGTGTCTGTGATGTCACGGCAAACGATGCGACTTACTCCTATCTCTACCTATTGCACTCGTGTACTGATTTATCTCTTTGATCCTTGTAAAATTTAAATAGGAGGTACATACTCACTTTTGATTCTTCTGGAAATTAGCACCCTTCTAGTGGAATTATGAACTTCCTCTCCCGTTTTGAATAAATTCTTGAGTATTCGTCTTTTGTTTCTTAGTCCCATTGTTTGTGGGATTGATTATATGGAAATTAAACAAATCACTGGAGTTTATCTATTTAATCCTTAACTTTTACAATATACATACCTAAACAGATGTTTACCGCGTATGTACATACAACTTAATAGTACCACTGCTCGTGTTATAATGTGTTACTGCTAGTAGCACTGCTCCCAGGCAGCAAAATCACAATTCCCTGTTAATATTTTTATTAGAAGTTATTTGGAAGTTTCGATTCATATTTATGTAAACGTTATGTTTTAGACTAAAAAGGAAGTCTTGTACACGACTGTGACGCTTCGTCACTATAGCTTTTAGCAACAACGTTAAATACACTTCCAATCGTCAAAGTGCACATTCCAAGTCATATTGAAGTTAAAATTCATACCTCCAGAAACATTCTTTCTTAGTATAAAAAGGAAGTCGTACAAACTGACTATAAGGTCTCGTTTCTGACACTTCCAGGAATAACGTTGTATAAACTTCCAATATTAGAGGTGCAAATCAAAAGTTGATTGGAAGTTAACAGTATTACATATTAGAACGTTAGTTTTTAACCTGAAATGGAAGTTGTTTAAACGAATTGTGACGTTTCTTGCACAGTGGGTACTTCCGGTAGGAATTTCGAAAAACTTTTTAAATAAAATTATTCTCAATTTTAATTTTAAGTATATATGAATTCTTTATAAATTCGTTTAAACTTAGTAGTTGACGAAATATTGGCAAAATTCGATTTTTTCGCTGAAGTAAACTGCTACTTCCGGTCTACCGATTTTACTGAAAAACTAATCAGATCTCAAGAGGGAGATTATACACGTAAATACAAAATTTGGATTTGATATCTACAGCATTTTGGCCGCTATCGTGGTCACACACACGCACACAATGACACACACATAGACATTTTTTAAAAACCACTTTTTCGGTATCAGGGGACTTCAAAACGTGGACATCTGCAAAAATCTCGAGGTCGAAAATTTTCATCATCACAATACTTCCTTATACTACGTATAAGAAAGTAAAAAAGAAATCATTGGCTGCGTTCGCCAGAAATAAAACTCTTGCACTGCGCTTGTGATTGGGGTATAAGTCTGATGAACGGCATTCCGCCATATTGTTTATTTTTTGACATCATTCGATCCGCATACGTTTGAAAATAACGTTATAATCATTAATCATATTACGGTATTACTCAAAAAATTAATTTTCCGGAAATTCTGTTTGAAGATAATGTTGTAAATATAGAAGGTATTATCATCTCGCGTTAGATTTAGCAGAACCTATTCATCATGTTGATTGATATACAAGAAAGAAATAGAACTATTAGAAATCAAAATTATTTTGAATTAACTGTTCCGAATTATGCCGATATCAAATTCAAGGAACATTTTAGGATGTCTCAACAAACTTTTCAGATAAAATATATTTCATTTTCGTTTTGATGGTTCATAATATAGATTTCGAAATATTTTTCATCTGCTTAAAAAAAATATATTACTATTTTTTAAATCATAACCAAACATAATAATTCATGTATATCAAGGCTGCTCAACCATAGGCCCGCAGTTGCCCGCGGATGCATTTTGAATGGCCCGCGCAGGCAAGCTTCCCGCCAAGTTGCAACTATTGAAATCCCCGCCCGCCCGGTGACTCAGATCATTCTTCTACGTCTCTTACGATAAACAATACAATAGCGATAGCCAGTGCACGTGCGTCTGTAAGGTGGAGTACCTACATATTTCACTGAAAAATTGAATTGTGTGAAGTGTATACATTGGGGTACGAGGTATGTTATTCATTTATTAATCAAATATGTTTTCATTAGTTAGTGTACGACGCGACGTACGTGCTTATTCGGGAAGGAAGGTTAAAAATGTTGTTTTGTTTCAGTATGTCTCATGGTAAAGTAAGTACGTCGAAATCGACAATATCCACCCGTACTTTTCATGATGAATGGGAAAGTAAATATTGTTTTGTTGGAAGCAAGGCACAGAAACCCGTATGTTTACTTTGCTTCACTACGGTAGCTGTTGCAAAAAAATATAATTTAGAAAGGCATTATAGGCAAAACCATCCCAATTTTGATAAAGACCACCTGTTGGTAGTAGTATCAGAGATGATTATTTATTGAAAATGAAACGGGAATTATTTAATCAACAGAAAATGTTTGTTAAAATGCACAACGAGTTCGAATCCATGGTCAAAGCCTCTTACGAAATTTCTTTGCTTTTAGCAAAAAAGAAGAAACCTTTTTCTGATGGAGAAATTGTGAAAGAGGCTTTGACAATCTTTGCGCAAAATTGTGATGATAAAAATGTTAAAGCTCAAGCCGATGGTGTTTCACTCTCACGACACACTGTTACGAGACGGGTGGAGGAGATGGCGGTTGATATCAGCGGTCAGATTCAAGAAAACTTAACAAAGTGCAAATATTTTTCATTGGCGTTAGATGAAACTTGCGATTTAAGTGGCAGTTCTCAGTTGGCGATTTTTGTGCAATGTGTTGATGAAAATTGGAATGTATTGCAAGATTTATTAGAATTCTGTCAGTTAGAAACTACAACCCAAGGAAAAGACATATTTTTGAAAATTAAAACATGCATTGAAAAAAGGGGTTTATCGTGGGATAAAATGATATCTATTTGCACTGATGGTGCACCTGCAATGACAGGGAAAAACAACGGTTGCGTAGCTTTGTTGCAGAATTTCTTGGGTCGCACAATATTTACGTATCATTGCATTATCCACCAGGAAGCCTTATGTGCAAAGGATATGAAGTTGGATGATGTTATGGATCCAGTAGTACGTTGCATAAATTACATACGTGCGAAAGCTCTTCACAGGCGTCAATTTAGGGTTTTATTTGAAGAAGAAATCAACGAATATGGAGAGTTACAACTGTATTGCGCTGTGCGATGGCTATCAAGAGGCAACATGTTGAAACACTTCTTCAACTTGAGAGAACAAGTGTTGGAGTTTTTAGTAAATAAAAAGGCGTTACCTTTGGAAACTGATTTACTGAAGAATACGTCGTGGTTAAGTGATCTTGCATTTCTTGTTGACATTACGAATTACCTCAATATTTTGAACCTCAAATTGCAAGGCAAACACTGTTCACTTCCAATTATGTTCAATTTAATAAGCGGCTTTAAAACTAAATTAAATCTTTTTTTAATTAATTTAGCCAGAGAAAATATCGATCTATTTCCAACACTCACAGGTTTGAAAAAGAAGCTTAATATCGCCAATATTGATTATTCTAAGTACGAATTGAAAATCAGATGCTTATTACAGTCATTTGAAAACAGATTTCAGGACTTTGAGAGTAAAAAACAAAATATGCAAATTTTTATAAATCCCTTTATAATCAGTTTAACTGAAATGATTAGTTATCCTGGCAATATTCAGTTGGAACTTACCGAACTGCAAAATCATTGTACATTAAAAAACCTTTTTCTGGAAAAAATATCTTCGAAAGCACAAAACTCGTCAGAAGAATTTGCAGATTTCTGGAAATTGGTACCAAAAGAAGACTTTCCTGCAATAACGGACCTGGCCTTACAGTTCTTATGTAGTTTCGGATCAACATATGTGTGTGAAAAGGTTTTTTCGGATCTTAATTACATTAAAAATAAATACCGCACGTCACTAACGGAGCAACATATTTCTGACTTGGTATTACTGTCCACAACTAATTTAAATCCAGATATAAGAAAATTAGTTCAACAAAAACATTGTCAAAAATCTCATTAACAAGTTTTATTAAATATTTAGTTAGCAAAAGACGCTATTTGTTTTATATTTCAATAAACACCAAATTTTGTAATGCTGGATATTTTTATTGCATGTCTTATTAAAATTATGAATTTTTGGCGGATCATTGACGACTTAATTTTATTAGTTAATAAGCCGTTATTGGCCCGCCAAAAATTTCTGAATCATCCGTTTGGCCCAACTGTTAAAAAACTTGAGCAGCCTTGATGTATATCATCTCCGTGTGTGAGATCACACACTTATGTCATTAAATAAATATGAACATGTCATGATTTTAAAATTCAAATGTAATCGTATGCGCTTCTTGATTGCAGCGATAGCAAGCATAAAATACATACGCTTACAAAAATGGCGACCGCTTGCAAACTAATCGCAAACATGTTTGCAGTAAAACCAACCGTTCATTTGTTATAACTAGGTCAATTAATGTTTTCGAATTGCTTGTTACCCTAGTATAATCACCAACCACTTGTTTCATTCCACTTCAGGTGTAAGCAACCTGGGCATCCACCGCGCAGACACCTTCTTCATGCCCAAATCGTCATGCAAAATTTTGAGAACATTTGTTTCGGATATACAGACTTCATTGGCAATGACAGAGATCTTTACACGCCGATCTTTCAGTACCAAATTTTCGACTTTTCGCAAAATGTTTTCAGTTCGAGCTTCAACAGGTCGTCCGGACTTTGGGTCATCATTGATTGACTCTCGGCCCCAACGAAAGAGTTTAGACCAATATTTTACTTGGAAATAAGATGGTGTATCTTCCACATATACAGCAACCATTCTTTCATGAATTGCTTTTGGACCATTGCCTTCCTTTGTCACGAACTTTATTACGCTGCGATGTTCAACTTTAGTTTCACTCATTTTATCGAGAAATGGACCGTCTCAAATCTCTATACACAGCATAAACTAAACACAACTTAGCACATGTACTTCTAACAGTGACAGCAATTTTTCAATAATTTGTTTGACATCGTCACTCTTTTGTTTCATGGCTAGGTAGATAACATAAAAATACGCCCTCGTATAATGGGTCCCATCTGTTTTCAGTGATTTCACACTTTTCTTATTACCATCTTGCCATGAATTCGAATTCTTCGGATCTCTAAAAAAGTAAATCTTGAAAATACGATGTGAGGTAATTCCATAAGAACAGTTCTAGGACTATCTTTCAGCCATCGAAAACCAATTTTCTTTAATATAATATTTAATGATGTTAAACCACCTTTAAAAATGTCTCTTTTTTTAAGTTCTTTTATTACAGAACGATGAATTATGTGCTGCTTCTTTTTTATACATTTCATATATTGTACCCCTTATACCTACTTCACTAGTTCTAGAAATTTCCGTAACTTATTTTCTTTTAGGGTTAAGTATTGGCTGCTCATTCTTGATGCAGTGCCCAATTCGACTTACAGTCACCTTACTAATATTTTATGCTTCACTAACTCTCTGTCAAAAACGTTATTAATAGGGCGCGGAATCGAGAGCCATGACTCATCGCCCATGGGCGCACTATTGAAATGTTGTATTTAAAGAGGTTTTAATTTTATTTATATAATTGGATAACAAGTGGCTGGTGATCTGTAAAATACAAAATACCTTATTATTTGTTCATTTCCTCTTCTGTAAGAGTTGTTCTCTTTGAATTACGTAAATCCTTGTAGATAGAAAACGTCCTTTCTACATCGCAACTGGTTATATGTGCGTACTGAAAATATTCTTTTATTTCAGCCTATTTAGCATACACAATTGCCGCAATATTATTAAATCTGGATTTCTATTAAAAACTGCGTCTAACTTTTGCCGAAGGCCACATTCGAAGTCACTTGGAATTATTAATAGCCACATCTAATGTGGTTAATCCATTTTTTAATTTGAGATTCGATTTTCAAAATATGTGATTAGTTTAGGCAAATTTCCAAAGTGTTCCTGAAGGAATAACAACTGATTTCAATTGTGATGATGAAAATTTTCGACTTCGAGTTTTTTTCAGATGTCCAGGTTTTGAAGTCCCCTGATACCAAAAAAGTGGTTTTTAAAAAATGTCTGTGTGTCTGTCTATGTGTGACCACGATAGCGGTCAAACCGCTATAGCTATCTATTCCAAATTTTGCATTTAGTATATAATCTCCCTCTTGAGAACTGATCAGATTTTGAGAAAAATCTGCAGACCGGAAGTAGTAGTTTACTTCAGTGAAAAAATCGAATTTTGCCAATATTTCGTCAACTACTAAGTTTAGACAAATTTATAAAGAATTCATATGTACTTAAAATTGAAATTGTGAACAACTTTATTAAAAAAAAGTTTTTCGAAATTCCTACCGGAAGTACATTTTTTACTCTTATCGAAAATCAGTTTCTTGCAAATATTTTGCTAGTCATGCTCTTTAGACAGGTACGTTACGAGTATAAAAGTATTTAGAACTTAATTTTCGACACCTGTTGTATAAAAAAAAATCAAAATTCGGACCGGAACTAACACTTTTAATCTTACCGAATAATGATATTTTGTAAATTTGTCGTAAATTATGCATTCTATACATATTTATGAAGAGTACAAAACTATTTATAGTTGGATTTAGAATATTTTTTGTATAAATGAAATTTCAAAATTCGGACCGGAAGTAACACTTTCATACGTATAAGAAAGTCGTGCGGCGGCCACACCTCATTTTTTAAATTTGGGATTTGTGTTAGTTCCTTGCACTCAGAACTACTTCGAGCATCGTCATTTAAACATTTAACGAAATTTTGTAAACTATCGAAATTCTCTGCATAAAAACTATTTCTGTGTATGTTTTAGCAAAGCTAAGTGACGAACTTGCTATATTTAGACATTCTGTAACGATATTTTACAGACTTTGTAATAAATTTCGGAATCACTGACAATTCATTTTCATATCAGAAAAGTAACATAAACAACGTTCTAGATCTAAATAAATGATAACTAAAAATGTACGCGTATGTTATTGAAACTAAATAACAGTAAGTATATACCTACATATTTACATTATTTCTCTTGCAAAATATAAGGTAAATATAATAAATTTTAAAAACCCCTCAGGCTATCTACGCCGATGTAGAAAGAATTTTACTCATAAATTCCTTATTTTATTGCAATTTTTTGCTCTGATTCTCGGACTCTTGTCGAGGGTAAACAGATGTTGCAGTTCGCCCTATGAATTAGTGCTATTCAGATATAATGTAAACAACACACAGTTGTTTACATTATTTCTTTGCTCGGTTGTAGCTCCGTGGTAGTTTAGCTCGCTCGATTCCGCGCCCTAGTTATTAACATTGACAGCAGGTTAGCAACTTTAGCGGTACTGAAAACAGAAATGGCAAATGACAACATCGAATTTTGCTCTCAATATACAAAAAAAGATATATATATAATTTGTTAAAAGAACTACATAATGTGCCTCTGTTAAGTTAAGTTAAAAATGGCGACCGCTTGCAAACTAATCGCAAACATGTTTGCAGTAAAACCTGTGGTAAAACCAACCGTTCATCAGAAATATTAACAACTGTTGGCCAGTTGTTAGCAAGCGTTTGCTTCTGGCGAACGCGCTCATTGATATCTGAATGTAAAACTATATATAGCAAAACCGGCGAGTCAGTTAATGCACGTAAGCAATTACGTATTTATGACGATTCAGTACAACTTCACAACTTGAAATTTATATGAATTATTTATAATCTACATTTTTGTTTTTAACGAACTATTTTGTTAATATTATAGGTGTTAGTAATTATAGTCTTGTTTAACTTAACAGAGGCACATTATGTAGTTCTTTTAACAAATTATATATATATCTTTTTTTGTATATTGAGAGTAAAATTCGATGTTGTCATTTGCCATTTCTGTTTTCAGTACCGCTAAAGTTGCTAACCTGCTGTCAATGTTAATAACTAGGGCGCGGAATCGAGCGAGCTAAACCACCACGGAGCTACAATCGAGCAAAGAAATAATGTAAACAACTGTGTGTTGTTTACATTATATCTGAATAGCACTAATTCATAGGGCGAACTGCAACATCTGTTTACCCTCGACAAGAGTCCGAGAATCAGAGCAAAAAATTGCAATAAAATAAGGAATTTATGAGTAAAATTCTTTCTACATCGGCGTAGATAGCCTGAGGGGTTTTTAAAATTTATTATATTTACCTTATATTTTGCAAGAGAAATAATGTAAATATGTAGGTATATACTTACTGTTATTTAGTTTCAATAACATACGCGTACATTTTTAGTTATCATTTATTTAGATCTAGAACGTTGTTTATGTTACTTTTCTGATATGAAAATGAATTGTCAGTGATTCCGAAATTTATTACAAAGTCTGTAAAATATCGTTACAGAATGTCTAAATATAGCAAGTTCGTCACTTAGCTTTGCTAAAACATACACAGAAATAGTTTTTATGCAGAGAATTTCGATAGTTTACAAAATTTCGTTAAATGTTTAAATGACGATGCTTGAAGTAGTTCTGAGTGCAAGGAACTAACACAAATCCCAAATTTAAAAAATGAGGTGTGGCCGCCGCACGACTTTCTTATACGTATGAAAGTGTTACTTCCGGTCCGAATTTTGAAATTTCATTTATACAAAAAATATTCTAAATCCAACTATAAATAGTTTTGTACTCTTCATAAATATGTATAGAATGCATAATTTACGACAAATTTACAAAATATCATTATTCGGTAAGATTAAAAGTGTTAGTTCCGGTTCGAATTTTGATTTTTTTTTATACAACAGGTGTCGAAAATTAAGTTCTAAATACTTTTATACTCGTAACGTACCTGTCTAAAGAGCATGACTAGCAAAATATTTGCAAGAAACTGATTTTCGATAAGAGTAAAAAATGTACTTCCGGTAGGAATTTCGAAAAACTTTTTTTTAATAAAGTTGTTCACAATTTCAATTTTAAGTACATATGAATTCTTTATAAATTTGTCTAAACTTAGTAGTTGACGAAATATTGGCAAAATTCGATTTTTTCACTGAAGTAAACTACTACTTCCGGTCTGCAGATTTTTCTCAAAATCTGATCAGTTCTCAAGAGGGAGATTATATACTAAATGCAAAATTTGGAATAGATAGCTATAGCGGTTTGACCGCTATCGTGGTCACACATAGACAGACACACAGACATTTTTTAAAAACCACTTTTTTGGTATCAGGGGACTTCAAAACCTGGACATCTGAAAAAAACTCGAAGTCGAAAATTTTCATCATCACAATTGAAATCAGTTGTTATTCCTTCAGGAACACTTTGGAAATTTGCCTAAACTAATCACATATTTTGAAAATCGAATCTCAAATTAAAAAATGGATTAACCACATTAGATGTGGCTATTAATAATTCCAAGTGACTTCGAATGTGGCCTTCGGCAAAAGTTAGACGCAGTTTTTAATAGAAATCCAGATTTAATAATATTGCGGCAATTGTGTATGCTAAATAGGCTGAAATAAAAGAATATTTTCAGTACGCACATATAACCAGTTGCGATGTAGAAAGGACGTTTTCTATCTACAAGGATTTACGTAATTCAAAGAGAACAACTCTTACAGAAGAGGAAATGAACAAATAATAAGGTATTTTGTATTTTACAGATCACCAGCCACTTGTTATCCAATTATATAAATAAAATTAAAACCTCTTTAAATACAACATTTCAATAGTGCGCCCATGGGCGATGAGTCATGGCTCTCGATTCCGCGCCCTATTAATAACGTTTTTGACAGAGAGTTAGTGAAGCATAAAATATTAGTAAGGTGACTGTAAGTCGAATTGGGCACTGCATCAAGAATGAGCAGCCAATACTTAACCCTAAAAGAAAATAAGTTACGGAAATTTCTAGAACTAGTGAAGTAGGTATAAGGGGTACAATATATGAAATGTATAAAAAAGAAGCAGCACATAATTCATCGTTCTGTAATAAAAGAACTTAAAAAAAGAGACATTTTTAAAGGTGGTTTAACATCATTAAATATTATATTAAAGAAAATTGGTTTTCGATGGCTGAAAGATAGTCCTAGAACTGTTCTTATGGAATTACCTCACATCGTATTTTCAAGATTTACTTTTTTAGAGATCCGAAGAATTCGAATTCATGGCAAGATGGTAATAAGAAAAGTGTGAAATCACTGAAAACAGATGGGACCCATTATACGAGGGCGTATTTTTATGTTATCTACCTAGCCATGAAACAAAAGAGTGACGATGTCAAACAAATTATTGAAAAATTGCTGTCACTGTTAGAAGTACATGTGCTAAGTTGTGTTTAGTTTATGCTGTGTATAGAGATTTGAGACGGTCCATTTCTCGATAAAATGAGTGAAACTAAAGTTGAACATCGCAGCGTAATAAAGTTCGTGACAAAGGAAGGCAATGGTCCAAAAGCAATTCATGAAAGAATGGTTGCTGTATATGTGGAAGATACACCATCTTATTTCCAAGTAAAATATTGGTCTAAACTCTTTCGTTGGGGCCGAGAGTCAATCAATGATGACCCAAAGTCCGGACGACCTGTTGAAGCTCGAACTGAAAACATTTTGCGAAAAGTCGAAAATTTGGTACTGAAAGATCGGCGTGTAAAGATCTCTGTCATTGCCAATGAAGTCTGTATATCCGAAACAAATGTTCTCAAAATTTTGCATGACGATTTGGGCATGAAGAAGGTGTCTGCGCGGTGGATGCCCAGGTTGCTTACACCTGAAGTGGAATGAAACAAGTGGTTGGTGATTATACTAGGGTAACAAGCAATTCGAAAACATTAATTGACCTAGTTATAACAAATGAATGGAATGCGACGGTAGAAATTTGCGATTGCAAAATTTCCGACCACGAAACATTATTATTAAAGTTTACAAAAAGCGATTCGATAGATATGATTCAGCGCAAAAAAATATTAGACAAAAGTGCTTATACAGATTATGACTTGCGAAACATGCTGATGCTACGTAATTGGAAACAGATCGATAAATATAATTTACAAAATCGGACATTGTCACTAGTAAATGAACTAAATGCAAGTTATTACAACATTGTCAACAATAAAACAATTGCTGTGGGTCAGGGTAACTCATGGTTTAATCATGAATTAAAATCATTGCAGAAACAAAGGAACGCATTATACAGAGTAGCAAAGAATAGCAATAGTAAGGACGACTGGAGTAATTACACAAACATGAGGAACTACTACAATAGACATATAAAATTAAGTAAGAATATTTATTATGAGAGGCAAATTGATGAAACAAGGGGCGATGCAAAAAGAATGTGGAAAAAACTTAAAGCATTAATCACGGTTACTAGCGAGAGAAAGCCTGAATATATTGATTTTCCATCGAGCAGGGAATGTGAAGCAAAGAAAATTGCAGAGAAGTTTAATGCGTATTTCATCGAAAGCATCAGGGAAATACATGACAATATCGAAGTAGTAGAGAACGTAAATATGGATGACTGTCGCGGTGGAGATACAAACATATTGTACACTTTTGAACCGCTTGAAATGGGGCAGCTACGAAAAATTGTGGAATCACTTAAGAGCAAGTCAACAACTGATGGTATTGATACAAAAGTTATTAGCGACGCATTTCCGATTATTGGACATACGCTGTTGGGAATAATGAATGAGTCGTTCAAGACAGGCGTGTTTCCGGATGTTTGGAAAACCACTACGATAATACCGATTCCAAAGATCAACGGCACCAAGAACTGCTCTGATTTTAGACCGATCAACATGTTGACAACATTAGAAAAAATCATAGAATATGCAGCAAAAGAACAATTAGAATACTTTCTGGAAAAAAATTGCGTGTTGGTGGATGTGCAGTCCGGCTTCAGGAGGAATCACTCATGTGAAACAGCATTAAATTTAGTAATAGGTAACTGGAAGGAAGAGATAAACCGTGATAACAAAGTTGTGGCAGTTTTCTTGGATTTGAAAGGGGCTTTTGAGACACTTGACCGAACGAAGTTAATACAAAAGTTAAGTAAATATGGAATAAGAGGTATGGCTTTGGAATGGATAAAGGATTATTTAACAGATAGGAAACAAAAAACTAGGTACGACGATGAAGAGTCAAAAGCTGAGGAGGTCTCCCTAGGAGTCCCTCAAGGATCAATTCTAGGACCACTTCTCTTCATCCTTTACATAAACGACGTGATAAGTGCGACTAAGGACTGCAAGATTAACCTGTTTGCGGATGATACGCTAATAAGTGTTGCAGATAGGGATGTTGATTCAGCAATAAAAAAAGATAAACTGTGAACTTGAAGGTGTTAGCAAATGGTTAAAAATTAATAAACTAAAGTTGAATACGTCGAAAACACAAGCTATGCTTATCTACAGCAGTGTGATAAATGACACTAGTGAATCAGTGGTAATTGATAATGAAATTATTGAATGGGTAAATGAGATTAAATATCCCAGTGTGATAATTGACAATAAATTAACATTTTCTAGAAATATTGACTATATAGAAAAGAAAGTTGCAAAAAAAATAGGTTTTTTGGGTAGGATAAGTGCTAAATTAAGTTTATGGGCTAGAATCTATGTTTGTAAAACAATCATTGCCCCACACTTTGATTATTGTTCCACAATTCTATTTCTAGCCAAAGATGGGGATATATATAGATTACAGATGTGATATATAGTGTAAAATAGAGAAGCAAGGTTGGCAGTAACCTGCAGCACAGTATATAGCTATGTAATAGAAACAGTAGTTTCTCTCGAGGGAAATAATTGTCCTCCTACCGACGACCTTGAACCGACGCGTGCGTGAAAATTTCAGAATGCGCAGTAGTCAGCCATCAGCTGTTGACTCGGCGGGATTATTTGATGCGACTGCTGGGCATGCGATTTGTGAATGGCCGTTAATATAAGTTATGCTGTACATCAATTATACAAAATGTTTGACAAACAATTTATTATGAACACTAATTTTACAAATTAATGGGTAGTTGTACACAGATTAAACAAGGCATATGTAAAACTAAATTATACATTCTTTTGGCATTTATAATTAACGTCAAATAAATTTATTAACACATTATTAATTTAGAATTTGTGTTTAAAATGTGTGTCAAAAATTTTTGTTTGATTATTGTGCATTTCCTTGAAAAAATAATAAAATAGAGAAGCAAGGTTGGCAGTAACCTGCAGCACAGTATATAGCTATGTAATAGAAACAGTAGTTTCTCTCGAGGGAAATAATTGTCCTCCTACCGACGACCTTGAACCGACGCGTGCGTGAAAATTTCAGAATGCGCAGTAGTCAGCCATCAGCTGTTGACTCGGCGGGATTATTTGATGCGACTGCTGGGCATGCGATTTGTGAATGGCCGTTAATATAAGTTATGCTGTACATCAATTATACAAAATGTTTGACAAACAATTTATTATGAACACTAATTTTACAAATTAATGGGTAGTTGTACACAGATTAAACAAGGCATATGTAAAACTAAATTATACATTCTTTTGGCATTTATAATTAACGTCAAATAAATTTATTAACACATTATTAATTTAGAATTTGTGTTTAAAATGTGTGTCAAAAATTTTTGTTTGATTATTGTGCATTTCCTTGAAACATTTCCATATAATTTAATGGATGCTGACGTACTTCCAACATTTTTGACAAACAAATTGTTTTTTATAATTAGTGTGCACGCAGCATAACGTTTTATCAATAATTGTAGTGTTTCGTTTCACGAATACTTGGAACAAAAATGCCCCATTATTGTTGTGCACCTCAGTGCAAGAATAGATCGAACAATTCTAAATTAAGCTTTTTCAGGTTTCCGAAAGAACCAATGCGGTAAGATCCCCAGGCGCATTAAAATGTCCTCAACTGTTAAAATGTGCATATTGTGTATTGTAGTTGTGAATAATTACTCAAACTTCATGACAAATTCACCACCACTAACGCAAAATTTAATTTTCGAAGATTGATTACCGACAATGGGAAAATATAACTGAACAAAATGCCTTCACTTATTTTATAGGTTATTTGGGACACAAATGTTTTGAAAAGCATAGTTTTCCAACAATTATACGTTTAAAACACAAGAAATGAATGAATTCAAATTTTACACTTATTTTAAGGCATGTCCAAACTTTGTGAAACAGCTTTACTAATTTGGCAACGCCCGACCATAATTTCAGTATACCTATATATAAATACCGCATTAGGAAAAAGCCTTCTGTGAATTTTTTTCTTCATTTTCCTTCGAACCAAATGTTAGCTTTAAATTAAAACAGAAGTTGGAGGAGATATCATATAAACATCCCTGCGAAAATTGTCCTACTGAATTTTTGATAAAGCTATTTATTCGTGTAAGAATTTTTTATACTTTGAAATTTTGCAATAGAAATTTCAAAGTTAGTGGCAATTCAAATAAAATAACAATTTTACAACACCATTGATGAATTGTGTCAAGAAATTTAAGTAATCTTTAGGTTAAAGGAGCCTTTTTTTGTGTTGTACGTATAATGTATTACATTTTAAATGCGTGTGTAATATGTACTTAATAAAAAGCAGTGTTTTATCATCGTTTTTTGTATTATTAATATAGCTTTTTCATAATTTTAAAAATAGATTAACATAATTATCTCATAAACGATTTGGTTCTGCGTCACTGGCTTATTCCTGAATAGAAAAATTTACTACGCCTCTGGTTGCGCGTGCGTGAATGCGCAGCACTATTTTGGGACACAAAGATCAAAGGTGCCGACGGCGAGAGAAACTACTGTTCGCTATTAGCACAGTATAGAGCTGTATAGACACAGTAGTTTCTCTCGCCGTCGGCACCTTTGATGTTGTACTGCGCATTCACGCACGCACAACCAGAGGCGTAGTAAATTTTTCTATTCAGGAATAAGCCAGTGACGCAGAACCAAATCGTTTAGGAGATAATTATGTTAATCTATTTTTAAAATTATGGAAAAGCTATATCAATAAAGAAAAAACGAGGATAAAACACTGCTTTTTATTAAGTACATATTACACACGCATTTAAAATGTAATACATTATACGTACAACACAAATTAAGGCTCCTCTAACCTAAAGATTACTTAAATTTCTTGACACAATTCATCAATGGTGTTGTAAAATTGTTATTTTATTTGAATTGCCACTAACTTTGAAATTTCTATTGCAAAATTTCAAAGTATAAAAAATTCTTACAGGAATAAATAGCTTTATCAAAAAATCAGTAGGACAATTTTCGCAGTGATGTTTATATGATATCTCCTCCAACTTCTGTTTTAATTTAAAGCTAACATTTGGTTCGAAGGAAAATGAAGAAAAAAATTCACCGAAGGCTTTTTCCTAATGCGGTATTTATATATAGGTATACTGAAATTATGGTCGGGCGTTGCCAAATTAGTAAACCTGTTTCACAAAGTTAGGACATGCCTTAAAATAAGTGTAAAATTTGAATTCATTCATTTCTTGTGTTTTAAACGTATAATTGTTGGAAAACTATGCTTTTCAAAACATGTGTGTCCCAAATAACCTATAAAATAAGTGAAGGCATTTTGTTCAGTTACACCCATTGTCGGTAATCAATCTTCGAAAATTAAATTTTGCGTTGGTGGTGGTGAATTTGTCATGAAGTTTGAGTAATTATTCACAACTACAATACACAATATGCACATTTTAACAGTTGAGGACATTTTAATGCGCCTAGGGATCTTACCGCCTATGCTTACCGCATTGGTTCTTTCGGAAACCTGAAAAAGCTTAATTTAGAATTGTTCGAACTATTCTTGCACCGAGGTGCACAACAATAATGGGGCATTTTTGTTCCAAGTATTCGCGAAACAAAACACTGCAATTATTGATACAACGTTATGCTGCGTGCACACTAATTATAAAAAATAATTTGTTTGTCAAAAATGTTGGAAGTACGTCAGCATCCATTAAATTATATGGAAATGTTTCAAGGAAATGCACAATAATCAAACAAAAATTTTTGACACACATTTTAAACACAAATTCTAAATTAATAATGTGTTAATAAGTTTATTTGACGTTAATTATAAATGCCAAAAGAATGTATAATTTAGTTTTACAAATGCCTTGTTTAATCTGTGTACAACTACCCATTAATTTGTAAAATTAGTGTTCATAATAAATTGTTGGTCAAACATTTTGTATAATTGGTGTACAGCATAACTTATTCACAAATCGCATGCCCAGCAGTCGCATCAAATAATCCCGCCAACTCAACAGCTGATGGCTGACTACTGCGCATTCAGAAATTTTCACGCACGCGTCGGTTCAAGGTCGTCGGTAGGAGGACAATTAATTCCCTCGAGAGAAACTACTGTTTCTATTACATAGCTATATACTGTGCTATTAGTTAGTAGCCACTAACATCCTATTAAGTGGATAGTAAGAGTACCTATTAATAGTCGCATATTTAGTGGCTACTAACTAGTATTATTCTAAAAGCATTTGATCGTTGGCAACATAGCAAATTCATCGGTTTCTGTCAAAAACAGACCAAAAGTGCGCGTGAATTGAAAATAATAAAGGTTATGTATGCGAGTTGTATTTTTTAATTTATCTGTGGTTTTTCATAAGTGAAATGGGAGATCTAATTAATATCCAAGACGAATTGTATGAGGTGGAAGAAGTACAGATTGTAATAAATCGCAATCCAAAGGTTTACTTGGCAAGAAAGAATCCTTTCGAAGTATATGACGACTTATCTTTTAAACAAAATGATTGAATACGTAAAGAAGTTGCAAGATTTATTATTAATCTCGTTATAGATGAAATTGAACAGGGAAATAGTATTCACGGATTACCAATTAGTGCAGATAATCAAGTACACTATAGGCTATTTAGCTAAAGGGGCTTATGGATAAGACATAGGTAGGTAGAAATACATACTCAAAAGAAATAAATAAGAAAGAAATTTGTGTTGTAGCTGAACTTCATGGTCTTTCACAGCCACATTGAGTTTGGTTGTGAAAAAAGTTGTTGAGGCAATAGCTAGACACCAACAAGAATTCATTAATTTTCCATGAGCAAATAATGCCTTGGGAGAAATGAAAGGGGAGTTTTATAAATTGCTCGGTGTCCAAATATTATTGGTGCAGTAGATGGCACACAAGTAAAAATCAAAAATCCTGAAGGTGACAATCTCTTTTTGTTTTAAAATCATATATGGTACTATTCTTCAAATGTTCAAATAAGTAGTCAATAACAATATATAAGTATGACTTCAGTTACATTTTCCAATAAGGTGGTGAGTGATGCAAAATGTCGAGTTCATAATATGGTGGCTAAATGGAGAGAAAGCACAGATGATTCCCATATATGTAGCCTCTGCATATTAAAAAAGGAAGTTTGAGGTATGGATATCTGTATAAATAATGATATTTGCAGTGCAACTTGCTCTATTTTACAGAATGACAAAATAGATTGTATATTACTTGGGGATAATGGATATGCCTGTTCTCGACACCTCCATACCCCACTCTTGAACTCCCAAACAAATGCTGAAGGATACAATGCATCCCATATTACTACAAATAATGTTGTAGAAAGATTATTTGGAATAATGAAAAACAAATTCCGTTGCTTTTTTAATGGGCTGAATTTAAATCTGGAAACTACAAAGGCAACTATTGTAGCAATTGCTGCCATGTATAACATCATTAGGAATGACAGCATAGAAAATGAAAGTATACTTTAAAGGAATAGTTATAAGTATCGTATTTTACTTTGTTTTCCGGCAAAGTTATGTAAATAGATACTTCCAATAAAAAGAAAAGTTTATGTAGTAATAGAAAGAAAAATCTGTATTTGTAAATTAGTGTATTTTCTTTTTTTTTGCCAAACTATAAAATATGTTGAATACATAATTAATTATATTAAGCATAAAAGAAAAAATATATGTTATACATGCTTTAATATTGTGTATAATTGTACCTACAACTAATGTTATCGTAAAAACTTTTGAGTAACTGTTTATCATAATATGTACAAAAAGACAAACTTACACAGACTATGACATAATTATATAACTAAAATATAGAGTTGAGCACAGTCAGCTTCCTTTTATTTTCAATGATGTGGGCTCCTTCCCTCACACATTCTATTATAGTTGCCTTCTCCAGGTGTGTGATCTGCCCTTTTGTTCTAAGAAAACAAATATTACTTTTTAATAAAGTTCCTTCTTTTTTAAACTAGTATTTAATACTTTCTTTATTTAAAATAACTTGCATTGTTTACTGCCATTCCTCCTATTCCACGAAATAAAAATACTTTAAAATAACACTCGACAACGAAGACGCATTTGAATCTTAATTTGGCGCTAAACCAAAGATAGGTTAGATTTAACAGCTTTCTTACCTCTTATCCACCTTTAAACACGCTACTAAAATTTAGTTGGCAACTCAGCTTAGTTGCCTATTGAAAACGTCTATTAACACGAACATTTTTAGTAGCGACCGTGGTGGGAAGATAAAGGTGTGCTGGTGCGCATTTCGTTATCTCATTCTAGCTATGTCTCTCTCGGGCGTGACGTCAAGTAAGTAACAGAGCGGTAGCCATACACGAGAAGTATACCATACTACAATCAATTTATTTTACGAATTTTGGAATCAGGAGTAATTAGATAGTCAAATTACTTTAGGAATAACACTACCTTGTCTCAGAATAAGAAGGAGTGATTCAAATATCGCGCCAAAATGGCGTATGTTTTTAGAGTATTTCATTGGTTCTTGTGTAGGCAAGTTTAACATGGGAAAATAAGTTTGACAAAACGTCATTTTATGTTTATAGCCAAGCCATAACCTAGAATCTTACATTTTTACTTTGGTTTATTATACTTTATTGTGTTATTAAATAAAATCCATACTTTTATGTACAACATGAGTATGCGTTGATCAGACGATTTAAGACCTAAGGAACAAGTGATCATGCATTTGAAACTTTGAATTTGATGAATATGTCAAAAATACTGTACGTCAGTGGAAAAAGCAAACATTCAACAATTAATATCATTGCAAAAATAACTATAGATGAGTTCATACCATAAATGAAGTAGACAACTCACACATATTCTAGAATTGACTCATTAATTTCAAGTAAGTGTTAATTAAATACTAATTATTAGTAATTATATTACCACATGTTCATATACATGTTATATTTCAGAAATATTTATCAAACGTAAAGAATCCTGTACTAATAGGAAAAGGTGAAAACATCTGGTGGAGAATATGGGAAAAAGTTTGGATTGACACAAGCATAATGAGTGCACGACAAGCTTTGTTGAAAACCTGTAGGATTAAATAGCCATACCGATAAAGATAGGCAATTAAGAATACTTCATATAGGATCTGAATTGATACATAAGATGAAGTTGCATAAAAAAAATCCTCTTTCAGAATATCACTTATATGAGAACGTTTGACAGAAGCAATTACAAATGTTACAATAAGTATTTGGAAAAATTGTGCTGACCATGTAAATTTTTAATCTTTTTAACATGATGTGAACACTAAATTATTGTTAATTTCCAATATATAGTAGAAATAAATATTTGTTATACTTTATATATTTTCATAATAAATAAATTTTAATAGGGAATAATAATTAGTAATGTGTAGGTATATGTAATTATCTTTGCAGTTCGTGTAAACAACTTCAGCCGATGTAAATTTTTCTATTTATTACTATTGTATGTAAGATTCAAATTTCCAAGACTAGTTGCTTGAAGTTACCTCTTCAAGGTTTGTCACAGTAATACGAATGATTTATCTGTAAGTTCTTTATTGATATTTAAAATAGAAACTAATAAACAAAACCTTTTCTGCAAGTTCTAAAGGACATTTTGATAAAAGATAAAAGGTTTGATTCATTCTTGCTCTCTGATACAAATATTTAATAATAAATAGACTTGATTCACAATTTTCATGTTGATATAGCATATTCACTGAAATGTGCAGTAATTATATATTTATACGGCAATCCTCCTCAAAACGCTCAGAACAAAGTCTATGCTTTCATTTGTAAATTGGGCCTATATCTTTATCCATAGATTCTTCTAATTTTTTTTTCAAAACTAGAATGAACAGATTTGAATGTTAAGAGATTTGTATTCATCAAATTATAGATGTATGCACATACTTGTGTTTATAACTTTACTCTCCTGTTTCCCATTGCCGTGCACTCGTATAGCTGCTTCGATTGGTAGAAGGAAAAGCGGCACATCCATCTATTTTAACGAAAGTAGTAAATGAAACACAAAACAGCTAAATCCTTAGTTAGAATTAATACAGTTTTTCTAACCTCAATTGTCATATCAAATTGTCTACTAAATTTTAAGCTATGTGTTCCATGTTTTGGGGGATATTTGAATCACTCCTTCTTATTCTGAGACAGGGTATAATATGATTTTTGTCATAAATACATTATTAATTAATGGAAAATATATGCTATAAGTTACCGTTGCAATTCATTTGGTAGATAGATATACAACAATACTCACTCTCTTTCGGTTTTATTTTTTATTATTGGTAAACTTTCTCATCTTCCGATTTAATCTCTTCTGGCAAATTTGGAAAATTAATTTTTGGTCTTTCAACATTTCGCATGTCCTGTCGGTTATTATAATATTAAAAATGATTTTTTCTTTTCATAATAAAGCGCCATGCATTGTATTAAATTTAAAATTGTTGCCGCGTTTATTAATGAACTGTTCGAATGCAAAAGGGAACCCCTTGTGATATGTTGAATCCAATCATGTTATCTTTACTGGCCATATCACAGGGAGTTCTTAAACTATATTTATTTCTAAAACGACATGCCACGTATCCAGCAATAGGTATATTTCAAACCTTCTGAGTGTACAGTATCTTTAAAATTGAACAGTTCAAATTGAGTCAAAAGGTCTTGATATTCACATGGAATTTCTACAGATTGTATTGCTGTCGATATATTCATTTTATTCTGGTTCTATGAAAGAGTAGGGTATTTGAAGTTCGTCTGTAGGAACATTTTCATCTGGAATTAATTGAGCAATAACATTCCGTAACAAACTTCCGAAAAAGCAAGCTTCATTTTCTGATTCCAAATATTTCTCTCTTCGACACCTTCTTCAGTGTTTTTATTTAGGGTGAAAGCAGTTGCTGAATGTTTTGATCTAATCAGTAGGTAAGTATGCATTTGATTTGGTACATTTCTTATAAGTATTTGTACAGGCTTACTAACGAAGCAATATTAAGTTCGCTGGCATTGTAATTGTGGAGCGTTAATTAGACGATTTATTTAATGCTTGTTTATTCGTTTTTTGAAATTAATTACTCCATTTAAAATACAAATCAGTGTATAATGTGGTGTATAACTATACGCACTCGACCGCATTTGTTACTAGCATGACGTGGCTGCGCAAACCGGTCGAATTTGAGCCTCGGGACCAGCACACCTTTATCTTCCCACCACGGTAGCGACTTAATATCATGTTAGTGGCTACTAACTTTGTCTATTAATAAGGCTGTAAAGATTTATTGAAGGTAAGATTTATAAATCGTAAACAAAGCAAATGGTTTATAGGTTAATTATGTTTCAGCTTTTTAGAAGTGTTGAATTTAAGTTACTGTGTTCACCTGTTTATACAGTACTGTGCAAAAAGCAGCCAGAACTGACGAAGAAACGAGTAAAGAGAAATTTTACAGTGCTAGAAAGAGAGTGTACTGAATATATTTAGCATACATCAACAAGAATGCCCAGCTGACTCTAAGACAGTTGACTTCACAGCCGAAGCTGCAAGTATCTGCTCTGCAAGTCTTTTTAATATTTTGCAAGAACACAATGCAAAAGATGTGAAACCACCAAAGATGAATCCATTCATTCTTGAAATTACACAATTTAATAGATGGTATTCCACCTGTGCCAAGTACGGTTATTATTGTATATTTGGTTTTAATACATATTTATTACACTAAGGACCGAATGACAGTGTTCAAGAGTCTCACCGCTTACATTTCTTAACAACTTATTTATTTTATGTGGAAAAGTACGTTTTTGATTAGGTGAAACATTTATAAGAAGTTAATTAAAAACCAATGGATGTGTAGTGCATTATTGTGAAATGTGAATCAATACTTTTGGCTCACTCTACATGCATGGCTGATAACAGCCGAACATTGTAGTTATGTTGGTGCATTATTATCGCAGTATACGAAGAAAAACAAAGCCAGTCATGCACTGATTAAGGATTAATTATTTAAACTTGCCTTTAAACTTACAATACCTTTACAAAACAATCAGAGGTTTGTTTTACAAGATTTATTTATTAAAATAGTTTCACTTAATTATTATAGAAGCAATAGTTAATAAATAGTAATAAGAAAATAAGTTTAATCATACAGAAATATTATGTGTAAGATTATAAAAGTTTATTATAAATATTTAGCGTACAATGTATAACAGTGTAGGACTTAAGAAAATGTAAATAGATTTCAAATATAATAATAAATAAATTTAACTCATTATTAAAGTTTTGTGTTTTGTCTATAATGAAATGCCTATTTAAATTCTAAAATAATGGCCACGTTGTACAGGAATAAATTAAGATTATATAGTGCCATAAATAATTATAAATACAAAATCATTTATGACTTACATATTGCCGTGATCCCTACATTGGTCAGGCATTGTAAAATAAATAAATAATTATGTAATAGAATAAGTAAATAATTTATTAGTAGTAAGTGTAGGTATAGAAAAATTTATCATAAGTTGCATAACCGCAACGGCGTAACATTATAATGTAAGATGTATGAAAAATAAAATTTATTTGAAAGGTACAGAAATAAATACCTGAGACTTAAATCTAAAGATAATTTTAAAAGGAATATTATTTTATTATTCGACACAATGTAATAAAGAAAAGCTTCAGTGGCAGGTTTAAATCCAATTTTGTCCAGGAAAGATTCCGGAAATAACATATTAAAACTGGTTTAATCTCATTAAAATCTACAAAGAAAAACAATGTTCAATATTGTTAACAGCTGCATACAAATCAACCTACAAGAAGACGAGGAAAGATGGTTCGAAGATATGGATGAAGTTATCAAGGTCCAGGTTCATAATAACATGATTAATAAAAGGAGCATTCCAGTTGTATGCAATGTTTTTCCTGTTATTGTAAAAGCAAACGTCTGCAAAAGAAAGATACGAATAGTGTTAAAAAATAGTAAAAGAATATATTTAAATAATGATAACAGAAGCAACGAATTCATTTATAAACATAATAAAGGATGGCGTTAATGAAAAGGAATGTACCTACCAAGATAAGAATGTCGCAAATGTGCATTGACATTAATAATAACAAACAATTTAAGTGCGTGCATAATTTTGTGTAATTTCGGGATGTCAAACAATAATTGGTGCAGGTCAGTTTAGGGAGAACGTCAAGAAAATAAATCTGAGCAGGACAATGCCAACATAAACGTTAGTGTGGAGTGTGTGGCGCTGCGAACGATGTATGGTTTTTTTCGGGCGACCGAAAATGATAAGAAGGCAAGTACGAGACGAGAGAAGTACGGGGGAGTCATCGTCGATCCATGGGCGAAGCAGCCTGATTTTAAAAGACGCGGTGAATCTTCGATCTTCATATTTTGATGATTGCAGATGTGTTATACACTGCACAGAAATCATCCTTAGCAAATGTATTAACACGTTGGCTACCAGATGAGTCACCGGTGATGCATGAGATTAGGTTCCTTTACACCCCACGTAACATTTAAGCAGATTTCTGTTCGCGACCAAGCATGTTCTCAAGTTAGTGTTACAATTTTTACTCACAAGATGTCGCTATTTATTTTAAATATGGCATCTGAATTAATTTCAGTTCATTTTGCTGTGTGATCACCGGTGATACATTTGGTACATCAGTGAACTTTTACATGGTTATATTGTTTTGTTGTGATCATTTTTGAGCTGTTTTTTGTTGTGGATTATATTTTTATTTTTAAAATATGGACGCAAACGAAGAAGAAAGATTACTGCGATGGTATAATGAGTTGGAATCTGAAGGTAATAAATGTTAGGTTAATAACATTGTAAACAGAAATTCATAATATATTTTTATATAGAGGAAAACAGTCAGAATAGCAATGAAGTGCAAGAAGATGAGAACCATGAATTTGGAGTTAGTAGTGGACAAACATTTCCAAACTCTCATCAATACCTAAACTCGGAAAGTGGCAATGAAGAACCATTTAGTGCTTCTGATTCAGAATACGTTCCTAGTACTGAATCTGAATCTGAATCAGAAACCGAAATTGCTGACGATTCCGTTTCATTAGAACCAGGCGACGTCAATCACAATCAACCTGGTGCTATATTATGGAAAGATGTAGATGGATCATCTCTGAATAATTTTACTTTCACTGAGGTGGGCCGAATAAATGTTGCTTCTAATCTAAGGCCAGTAGATATGTTCAGACTCTTTGTGGATTCTAATATTTTGGATTTGATTGTATTGGAAACAAACAAAAACGCTAGGAAATACAAAGCAAATTGGGTTGATGTGTCTGCTAAAGAAATGGAAAAATTTTTTGCTATTATGCTGTATATGGGACTAGCGAAACTTCCAAAAATATCAGATTACTGGTCCCGTAAATTTCTATATCGTCACTGTTTTGTTCGACATGTTATGTCGAGAAATAGATTCCAGGGCATATTGCGATTTCTGCATTTTGCTGATAATGATACAGCAGATAAGAGGGATCGCCTTTATAAAGTTAAACCTCTTACAGAAGCATTGACCAAGAAATTCAAGGAGCTAAAGATCCCCTCAGAGGTAGTATCCATAGATGAATCTATGGTACCATTCAGGGGTCGGTTGTTATTTCGCCAATATATTCCCGGAAAGGCGTCGAAGTACGGAGTGAAAATATTCAAGCTATGCGATGAAAGCGGCTACACTTACGAGACCGAAATTTATAAAGGGAAGAATGATACGGTTAGTGCAGGACGAAGTAGCAATACAGTTGTTATGAATTTAATGAAAAATTATCTTGACACTGGACGAACTCTGGTAGCAGACAACTATTATAACAACCTTGAGTTATCAGATATCCTATTGAAAAGAAACACCCATACAGTTGGTACGTTACGGAAGTTTGTAAAAGGGGTACCAAAAGAAATTTCGGATGAAAAAAAATGAAAAAGGGCGATATCAAGGGAAAAGAAAGTAATGGGAAAGTCATCGGCAACTGGAAAGACAAGAGATCTGTTCGGTTTATTAGCACGAGACATACACTCAACATGATCGACACAAACAAAAAAAATCGGAAAGGTGAAACTATTTATAAGCCTGAAGCTATCGTATTTTACAATAAATTCAAAATGGGAATTGATTTGTCTGATCAATTAGCTGCTTATTTTACCGTTCTTCGTCGATCTATTAGATGGTATCACAAGGTCGCTTTTGAATATTTGTTCGGTACGACCGTTATAAATGCTCTCATTTTATACAAATTATCGAACAAAAAGAAAGTTCAGGTAGCAGACTTTAGAGAAGCACTTGTTATGGGACTGCTTGGGGATGCTGTAAATAACGAAATACAGAATAAGAAAACCAAACACTTGCTGAAAGAAAGTGTTGACAAAACAAAAGACAATCGAAAAAAGAGGAAACGATGTGTTGGCTGTTATGACAAGGAATATACAATACATAAAAAATCAATATTAGCAGCACACAAGGCTAAACTTGTTTCCACTTTTTGCGAAGAGTGCCCAAATAGTCCCGCGTTGTGTTTAGAATGTTTTCAGAAAAGGCACTAATTTGTATGTTTTTTCTGTGAAACTATATTATGTTCCTCTATAAATCATTTTTTTTACATTTATTAAAAATAAAAATGTTTTTGCTCGAATTTTGCAAGTCTTATTATATTACAATGTATAACTTAACCACGATGTATCACTCGCGATCCCCACTTTGACCGTATATGACTTAGTTCATATATGTACCACTGCCAAATTTTGTTCTCGCTAATATGTCCCAGTAAATTTTCCCATCAATTTAGATGTAACAATGCAAGAAATCACCGGTGATACATTTGGTCCACAAATGAACTAAGCAGTTTGTGCACCGGTGATGCATATGGTACATAAGGGCAGATATTTCTCTACAGCATTGGTAGCCAAAGTGTTAAGTTATTTTATTTTAAATAAGTATTTTTCATTTCACAATTAATTTTTTGTCATTTAGTTTAATTTAATTTTTTTTTATTAACTATCAATATGATCGAACAATATAAAGAGGAATTTGATGAAATATATGAGCATCATAAGTAAGTTATACTTTAATAATAAATTATGCTAAAGATGCTACGTGGAAATGTTCATCTTTAGCAAAGCGTTTAATGAATTTATTTAATATTTTAGATGGGATTAGTATCTTCTTTGTTATAAGTAAAAATAAATAAATAAATAAAGGGAATCTTGTTCACAATGGAAAGAGGCATCAATAACACAACGTGTGAATGTTTGTTAGCGATGTTATCTATACTTTGTTAATAAGTTTTTTTTTGATGCAAAATTTTTATAGGGAATTCAAATATTATACGTAAAGATAGGTGCATTTTTGGTAAACAATAGCCAATTTGTGATATGTACAACGTGCAAATATTTGCATATGATAATTGGTGACAGTATTATCAAGGTGTTTTCCTGTTCTGCGGAATTTTGTATTTTTCAAAGACACTTCGTGTGAATGAATGCCTTTGTGGAAGCAAAATCTAGCATAGTATAAGAAAACTATTATTTCTTTGAAATTACACAATGTTAAGATATTAATATAACAAAGAGCGATATTTATTCTAAATCTACATGTTATATTCGTAATGTAATGTGTTTACGTATTTATAAAATACACGTTTTTTTTTTCTTACTTGTTATTGGAATGTAAAAGGACAATTTCTTTTGCGGCCACATGTGGCAAGAAATTATTTTCATCGACACTATTATTATACGATGTTAAAAATAGAATATAAATATTTTATGAGATTTAGTTTTTTATTAGTAACCTTATCCTATAAATTTTAAATAAGAAATGTTGTTAGAAAAACAAAAGGAACATCACTGCTAGAACCTACATATAATAAAGAAATACATACGAATGTTAATAGAGATTGAATTAACAAATTTAATAAAGAAATTTTTCACATGACAACGTTATCTCTACATTCGTTTAAATTATGCAGCTTTGTATTATTGTAATTTGATTGAGTTATGCTGGTACAAGATTATCAATTTTTTTTTCAATACAGAGTTATAGCATATAGAATTTATTATAAATAAAGAATAATAAAATTTGTCATCAAATATAATATACGCTATTATAGCAATATGTTAATTAGAACATTAAATAGAATCACAATTTTATCTACACTGTTTAATTTTTGCATATTATTACACTTTTTTAACACGATACTGGAATGAGATATTTTAAGGTGCTAACGAGTTCTTCCATTAGTAAAAGCTGGAATAACTAAAATTCTCTTGCAGAATTCCTAATGCTTCCTTTATTAAAAATGATCTTTCTCCTAGAACATATCCTGGGTTAATATTGTTGCAAAAATTACTTCTTCCATTCATTTTTCAGATGTATGTCATCCCGAGTTTCACTAATGTAGCACATACTTCCCTGAGGAGCTATTGCTATTAAAATTTCTATCGTGCTTATAAATAGAACAGTACTGCTGCTGAACTAAATTATTATCTGGTTTTCCAATGAAAACTTCAAAGCAGGCAATAATTACAGCTGTTTTTTTCTTGAAACACTTCTTTCAAATATACTGCAATACAGAACGTTCTGGTCACATAATTATAAGTTTTAGCCTTTGATAACTAAATAATGACCTTAGCAAGTTAATTTAATAAGATAATTGTTTAATAAGAGCACTTATAGTCAAATTGTAATGATACAAATCTGTTTGTTTACCAACAACGGCCATATTGAATTTGATATGGGTTATGTTTGAGATTTGCTTATTTTAGTTATCTAAAAAGACAAAACATGCATTTTTTGTAAATTTAAATCGGTTTAGTATTTTATATAAACTAGTAAATTGTTGTTTTCCAAAATTTGAACATGTAATTAAAAGATTTTATAAACTTCATTGTTAATATAAGCACTCTATTGTAAATTGGGCTGTGCACGTGTTACGGTCGTGGACAGCTCGTGATTACTCTATACGTTGAGTGAACAGGGTATAACCTAACGGTTTGATTGGTTTTGTTTCACAATAATTAAAAAGCGTCATATCTAGGTAAACAACAAATACATAGGTACTTTATTAAACAAATAACAAACTTAAGTAGTAAAAGAAAACTAATGTTTTAACAAGTGCTCAAAATGATGTCCTTATTTTTCAATACATAAACGAATTTTCTCTTGAAAGGACTGTTTAACTCTTGTTAAAATACTTGGTGTTAAAGAACGAAACGCTATTCTTATTCTGTCTCTCATATCGTCTGGTGTAGTTGGTGGTGTATCATAGACAATATTTTTGAAATATTTCCATAAAAAAAACAGAAGTCGTTAGGTCTGGAGAATTTGCTGGCCAATTGAGTGGACCGCCGCGTCCTGTCCACCTATTGGGATATTGCCTATCCAATTCATTTCTAACATTTACTTGAAAATGCGCTGGTGCACCGTCTAGTTGTAACCACATTCTTTGTTAGTTACCATCGAAAAAGAACGTATCACTAGCGTTCCAATTATTCCACCCTACACATTGACACAACATCTATGTTGCCTTCGAGAGTTCTAAAAAAATGGGAATTTTCGTCACTGTAGTGGTGAAAATTATGTCTATTAATCCGTTATTGTGGAATGATGACTCGTCCGTAAAAAGTACAAAATCCAAAAGAAATTCATCTTTATTAAACTTCTCTAGAACCCATAAACAAAATACGAGTTGACGATCGTAATCTACTTCCAAAAGTGCTTGGTATAATTGAATACAATACGGGAAAAAGCTGTGCCTTTTTATAATTTTTCCGACGCTCCGCCTGCTTAATTATTCCACTGGCTTCACTTATTTTTCGCTGACTTGTATGCAGCTTTTCTACAAGAGATTCGATAACAACAAAATCATTTTCTTCATTTCCCATAATTGGTCTTTGCCTTTCTGGTTTCTGATAACACTTGCAATAAACTTTCTAATGGCCGCCTGTCAGGGCGATGACGCGTGTTAGGATATTTTTGAGCATAAACTCTTGATGCTAGCAAGTAATTTTCATCAAACTCTCTAATTACTAAAATCATATCCACCTTTTCGCTTTGAGAATCGGTTCTCATTTTAAATACAATAAGACCCCCCTTATCCGGCCTTCCCATATCCGAAACTTCCCATATCCGAACAAAGGATTCGCTAAACAAATACGCAGGCGTACGGTGTTCTCGAAACTGACCTCCGTAAACGTCAACGTAGCTGTGTCACTTTCTCTGTTTTATTTTAGACGCAAATTGGTTCGTCTCCCTTTTAATAATGTACATGCCATGAGCTAGCGTTTTGTGTTTACTGTGATTACTATTGCCTGTTGACGTGTGTGTTTCACATCGTGTGTACTACAGTACAGTACATTATGTCGACAAAAAGAAAGAAAGTTGTGGTTACAATAGAAGAAAAACTAGCAGCTATCAGAAGAGTACAGAACGGGGAAATTTTACGGAAAGTTGCGGCGGATTACAATGTAGGAAAATCCACAATTTCTGACTGGATGAAACAGAAAGATAAACTAGAACAAAATTTATCGAAGCACCAACATAAAAAAATTATGAAATCAAGTAAAAATTGCAAACTCAATGAAGCAATGTTCCTCTGGTTCACGCAGCAACGGGAAAAAGGAGCGCCTTTATCCGGGCCAATCATTCAAGAGAAGGCAAGAATAATGTTTGAAAAATTAGGCGAAAATATATCAGAATTTACAGCAAGTACAGGTTGGCTTGATAAATGGAAAACTAGATATGGAATTCGCCAGTTAAACATATGCGGTGAAAAATTATCAGCTGATCGAGATGCTGTGGATGTTTTTAAGACTGAATTCCAAGAATTTACAGAAGGATATACAAAGGACCAGGTATACAACGCAGATGAAACCGGACTAAACTTTAAGATGTTACCACAAAAATCTCTGGCATCAAAACAAGAAAAATCTGCTCCGGGCCACAAAATGAATAAAGAGAGGATAACAGTTTTAGCCTGCAGTAATGCTTCTGGTGAGCATCGATTGCCATTGTTATGCATAGGGAAGTCGAAAAATCCTAGGGCACTTAAAAATATTAAGGCACATGTCCTTCCGGTTTCTTACAAAAATCAAAAAAGTGCCTGGATGTCATGTGAGATATTTACAGAATGGTTTCACCATGAATTCCTTCCGAAAGTAGAGTTGTTTTTGAAATCTAAAAACTTGCCAAGAAAAGCAATATTGCTGTTAGATAATGCGCCAACGCATCCTACTACTCTAGCAAATGGTGATATAATTGTGAAGTTTTTACCCCCTAACGTTACTAGCCTGGTGCAACCATTGGACCAAGGTGTGCTAGCATCATTTAAAAGACATTATCGTGGGTTATTTTTACGGTCACTCCTTCATGAACGCAATGAAACAGTAAGTGTTCAACAGGCTGTAAAATCAATTAACATGAAAGATGTTCTATACTGGTCTGCGCAGTCATGGGATAAAGTCAAATCTTCAACACTCCAAAAATGTTGGAACAAATTGTACGACGGTATTTTTGTCAGCCGTGAAACAGAATCAGATGAAAACCTGCTTGATCTTCTTACCGAAATACCAGGTTGTGAAGCCATTGACAACAATGATGTCACCGAGTGGGTAAATTCAGATGATTTAGAGCTCGAATATACGGATGACAACATAGTGGATATGGTGATGCAGCCAGAGGACGACGCCGCCAACGAAGAGGACAACACTAGTGACGCAGCAGATGACAAGCGTGTTACAGCTGAAGAGGGATTCAATGCACTAGACGTAAGTATTTCTAGTTGTAAGTCGCGTTTCACGGGGCTAGTACTGTGGGCTGTACCGTACAGTATGTAATTAAATTACATATCTCTGTTTCAGGTTGCGCTTCGTTTTGCTGAAGAATGTGAAGAAGCTTCTCCAGCAGACGTGCTTGTTTTGAAAAGATTGCGAAGCATTGCCGCAAAAAAAAGATGCGAAAAAAAACACCAAACTAAATTGTCGGACTTTTTTGAAAAGAAAAAATAAATATTTATTCTTTACCGTTGTTTATAACAAAATTGTTTGTACTGCAATAAAATTGTTTATACTATACAGAATTTTACGATTTTTAAACCTTGTGGGGCCTAACGAGGGTCTTTTCTCATATCCGGCATTTCTGTTATCCGGACTGGGCCGAGCCCCCTTTAGTTCGGATATGGGAGGTCTTACTGTAATTGAAACGACGTTGAACGGCGATGACGTCTTAACTAATATGTACTGTAACTGTCAAATAATTTATCTGGCTGAAGTAATAATAATTCCGCCTACTTTTGAGAAATAAATTGCAAGGAATTAGTGTTTGAAATTGATAATCCTAAATTACTAAAGAACTGAAAACTCTTATAGCTGCGACCATCATCTGACTAAAAACTTGAACAGAGAATTTTACACTCACTTTTTGAAAGGAACTGGGTGGTATATGCGCATTTGTTATTTTTGTTAGTGCTCTGGTCTTCTTGTTTTTCTGATCAATACTATACTACTACTCCTTTATGTCACTGATAGAAATAATTTTATTACCTATACATAACCGCCATTTAATAAATTATTTCGAAAACTCTTAAATAAATGAGGTGCAAATCTTTCACCGGCACTTCGACACACTCTTTGACGGCAGTCATTTGGACACTTGATGTAAAACCTAGACTCGATCATCAGTAATAGGGATATTGCCTCATTTTCATATAACAAAAATTCTCTGATATGAATGTCTAATAAAGCTACTAAGTTGATGTAAACATTTTTTGTTATAATCTGCTAAATAGGTAACCGAATAATATTATTATGTTTCAGTGAAAGGACAATAATTACAGATTCAGAATAATCTAAGAAATTGTGATTATGATCGAGGGACTACAGTGAAATCATTCCGGGCTCTTTTTATGCTTCATTCAAAGCGAGATTGTAGATGGTGATACCATTAAGCAATTTATAGGGCAACGTATGAAAATGATTCTTAATATTCTAATACATACTGGGATTTATTTTATATTCAATTTTCTTATGGCATGTAAATGTTTTATTGTAAAGTGACTCAGCGTTAAAAGTAAAATGACGATCCTCATAACTAAGAAAAAACATCTCTCTCAACTCTATTTGGTTTATTTTCTAATATAAAATCTCACTCGGAAAACCGAAAATAATGTTTGAATTTCTTTCATCTGAAATTCTAGAATTCGTAATTTATATTGATAACTATGGTGTGTTTACATATGTATATGTTTTTTGTCGTTCACTAACAAAAGTGAATTGGTTTTTTGTCGTCAACTCAAGGCTAAATATGTTTGGGATGAGATGAATAAGGAGATTGTATTCTTGTTAAATATTAAAAATAGAAAATAGATCTTAATTCAAGTTCCCCAATATCGTCATCTGGTGTCGGTTAGTTAAACTTAAAAGGTAACTTATAACAAATCTTAATTTCATTTTTCCAGCAAACATGTGGTTCAAATATAAAATAATGGTAAATTCTAAATCGTAGTGTCCTCTATTTTCCTTAAATGAACTAAAACTGAAGGGCTACAATAAAGCCTATCTTATGGGCTCTTTGCTTCTTTCTCTGTGGCTGGGTGTACACCAATTATACAAAATTTTTGACAAACAATTTATTATGAACACTAATTTTACAAATTAATGGGTAGTTGTACACAAATTAAACAAGGCATATGTAAAACTAAATTATACATTCTTTTGGCATTTATAATTAACGTCAAATAAATTTATTAACACATTATTAATTTAGAATTTGTGTTTAAAATGTGTCAAAAATTTTTGTTGATTATTGTGCATTTCCTTGAAACATTTCCATATAATTTAATGGATGCTGACGTACTTCCAACATTTTTGACAAACAAATTGTTTTTTATAATTAGTGTGCACGCAGCATAACGTTTTATCAAGAATTGTAGTGTTTCGTTTCGCGAATACTTGGAACAAAAATGCCCATTATTGTTGTGCACTTCGGTGCAATAATAGTTCGAACAATTCTTGCACTTCGGTGCAATAATAGTTCGAACAATTCTAAATTAAGCTTTTTCAGGTTTCCGAAAGAACCAATGCGGTAAGATCCCCACGTGCATTAAAATGTCCTCAACTGTTAAAATGTGCATATTGTTTATTGTAGTTGTGAATAATTAAGTACTCAAACTTCATGACAAATCCACCACCACCACCAACGCAAAATTTAATTTTCGAAGATTGATTACCGACAATGGGAAAATATAACTGAACAAAATGGCTTCACTTATTTTGTAGGTTATTTGGCTCACAAATGTTTTGAAAAGCGTAGTTTTCCAACAATTATACGTTTAAAACAAAAATGAATGAATTCAAATTTTACACTTATTTTAAGGCATGCCCTAACTTTGTGAAACAGCTTTACTAATTTGGCAACGCCCGACCATAATTTCAGTATAGGTATATATAAATACAGCATTAAGAAAAAGCCTTCTGTGAATTTTTTTCTTCATTTTCCTTGGAACCAAATGTTAGCTTTAAATTAAAACAGAAGTTGGAGGAAATATCATATAAACATCCCTCCGAAAATTTTTCTTCTGAATTTTTGATAAAGCTATCTATTCTTGTAAGAATTTTTTATACTTTGAAATTTTGCATTAGAAATTTCAAAGTTAGTGGCGATTCAAATAAAATAACAATTTTACAACACCATTGATGAACTGTGTCAAGAAATTTAAGTAATCTTTAGGTTAAAGTAGCCTTTTTTTGTGTTGTACGTATAATGTATTACATTTTAAATGCGTGTGTAACAAATCAAAAATAAAAAATGAAGCAATAAGTATTCTCTCTCTCTCTCTCTTCTATTACTATAGTTTTATCTAATACTGATGAATAAATGTCAGAAATTGAAGAAAATTCGCAAAATTTGTTGCGAATCAAATAAAGGTGTGTATAGTTGCTACAAACAGTAGATAACCAGAGAAATAGAGTAGGGGAGAACGCGCTTAAAGATGCGCCAACTAAGTTAAATTGAATTCCGCCATTTTGAAGGTTATATTTATACCTAGCTCAACAATTCGCATGTAAAGTTCATTGACTTAGAAAAATGTAAACAAACTTACGTGTGAAAAGAAATGCCTTCCTGCAAAATGGCGACCACTATAGCGTTTGCTTAAAACTGGATGCGCACTCGTCGAAGCGCGTTCTCCCCTACTCTATTTCTCTGTAGATAACTGATAAAATATGAAAAATCTCGTACTGTACAGCTATGTTAAGGGTGGGCTTTCCTTAAGAAAAATTCCCGAACGGCGTATGTCGGGTTGCCTGAAATACATTGAATATATTTACGGAGTTTAATATGCCTGTACCTTTTACACGATGCAGGTAGGCGAACAGAAGCATGATGCAATGTCTGGTCAACTGGCAAGCAAATAAATCTGGGATATTTGTCTTCTGCATTTATTGCATGAAAATATTGGTGGGCCGGTACTTTATTCGAAATTTGTTTTTGCTCTTTCTGAATATCCTTTAGGCTTGTATGTATTAAGACTCCCGTTTTATGTAATTTGTAATTATTTTAATGATATTTTCCGAAATTAATTAGATCATCATTTGTATTTACTTTACATATTGATGCTTTGTAATAGAGAAAACTAAAATCTGATAAAAAAACAATGCCGGTGTTTCTTACAAAATGTAAAAATTTATATTCTTTAAGTAGCACATGTTTTAAATTATTGACAATTATATTCTTTACAGTCGACACTGGTATTGTTAGTTAGCGAAATCAAATATAAAAATTTCACCGTGGGTAAGATACGAACTCTGCGGACTCGGAACTAATCATTTATAACAACAACTTACAATTAATTGTTATTGATATTATTATTTTTTTTTATTTATACCTTATAATATATATATTTTTTTTTCAGTAAAGTTTGGATAATTTTTTTAAATAACCGTATATGGCAGACAAAACGTCAAACGCACTCCTTTCCGCAGCACCTTATAGGTAGAGTGCAAAGCGCGTTTTTTTTCTCACGGTATTCCCAGTAGACCTAATTCATGTTTTTTACAACAACAGAAATGTTTACAAAAGTATAGACAGTGTAGAAAATAAATAAAAAAGAATGGCCAAGTAGAGTTTTGTTTAAACGTGTCACAATCAGTAGGTACATACGAATTCTCCAATTTGATGTCTCTAATTTCTAGATTTCTCAAAATACGAGGATCAATAATTTCAGGTAATAAAGGGAGAAAATAAAATTACTCTAACCATTGATTGAAGGAATATATAAAGATGCGCCACTACATAGCACTGAGCGTAGCCAAAACTGGATCCGAGATCTATAGCGACTGCATCAGTCGTTTGGGTCCGAGATTCGAAACAGCCCGAGACAGCGATGATGTTTCTCGGCAAGGGGTTTGCGGGACGACTTAACGGAAAGACACGCAATTTTACTATAGCGTTGCGCATCTTTATATATTACTTCAATCAACGCTCTAACTTAATTACCATTTCTGGCCAGAGTTCTTCATCTCTGTATATTGTCTCATACCAAGTATCCTTCGGAATCCAGACTATGAAGTAACATACATCTTTCTGAGCTATGTTTAACTGTCCCTATATTTGGTACATGTAATGGTGCCTAGATTTTAAATGTAATTCGCTGTTCCTAATTTCTAAAAATGTAATTATTTTTGTCCCGTAGCTTCAAATGGAGTTGCTTCGCGAGCCTTGAATGGACACTTTACTTCAATAACCGCGCTTTGATTAGAAATTATTCCGTCCGAAGATGCCGCTAAAAATCTATATACAGGTTGAATAAAATGACCACAAGACTCGACTTTTAGATCTGTCAAACATTCAAAAGCTTTAACAACTTGCTCTTCTTTTTCATTACCGTGCAGTGTCGCATTCGTTCCTATAAATTCCTGGTATAATAAAGCCTTCACAGTATTGGCCGTAAATGTGGTTCTTCTCAATTTCATTATCTTGCAAAAATTTGTCGATGTTAATTCTTCAAAAATGTATCTTTTTTTCTTCGTACTTTTGATTATTTATATCTTCAATAAAATATGCATATGCCTCCGGCACAAAGTCGGGATCGTCTGTAGTTCCTGAATGTGTTTTTTGTTTCTTATAAAATGTTTTCTTCTCATACCGTTTTTTTTTCAGACACTGTCGTATACATCCATATTTGGTCTGACGCTTTGAGTGATATTTGCCCTTACAATTAAATGAAACTGCTGCCGCCTTGCAACGTGCACTGTAAGAATTCCGTTGAATATAATACAATCTTTTACCTTCTACAAATTTTACAATGACTGAATTAAAAGATCCTAAAATGTTGGCATTTACGTTTCCTATTAAAGATCTACTATTAGGCTGAGCCGACTTAAAGCGTTAATAAAGTCATCATACATATTAGAATTCTGAAATTTACATATTGATCTCGCCTTCTTTTGATCCTTGACAAAAGTAAGAAGCACAATTCGAGTGTTCACCAAAAATATGTCTTTATCCATTTATAATGTCACGTTGCAGTTTCACTATCTGGTTCGTTATTTTTAAGTTCGGACTTTTGTAATGTTCAATTGCTTTTGTCACGGCCGCTCTGAATCTATGTAAATAGTTTTATTATTAATTGTCTTATGTCCGAATTGAATTTGGGTTTCTTCAAACAGTCCGTAATTTTATTTATATAATTACGTAGTATATGATTTCGGCACTCAAGTTTTTCAATAATTTTTTGGGGACCGTAAGGAGCCGTTTCACGTAGTTTTCTAAGAACGCTGCTATCACCGTCCCCTATTAATCTACCATAAATTACACAGTGTATTTCACGAGAATGTCGAAAACCTTCCGCAATAATTGTCGACTTCAGGGCTGTTGATGACGAAGACAAATTTTTGTAGCATACCTGATCTTTAGATTTACCAAATTTTCTACAAATTAAACAAAGTTTGTTTTTTACGCCTACATACATTTTTTTCGTTCCCCATCCAACAATTGCTGCCACTCTTGATAAACTGCTGTACTTAGACTTATACGCTCGTTTGGCCCATGCTCTGTTACTTACTCACATATACAAAATATATATACCGTGTGGCCGCCGTTCATAGCGCGATGCATGTATTAGTAACTACTGGTCGACTATAAATGGGCGTGCCAACTTGAATTGCCACACCGACAGCGGGCGTATAAGTTAAGTTATACGTATAAATGTATTCGTAGGCAAATCAAGTGAAAAGCAGTGTAATAGGTATTGCGTTCCCGTTGTAAGTAATTATTTGTAGTTGTTTGAAGCATCAGATAATCACTGATAATATGTCAGTGAAGTAACTCATCACAGCTTCATAAACAACATAAAAGAGCAAAAATAAATAATTAATAACTCCTAGACTTTAAAATAAAGAAAACTGCTTAACTAAAATAATATTTTTCAACAAATATTATAATCTAAAAACTGAACTATAATAAAATACTGAAACATAAAATATTTACTTCTTAAAACAGAATTGTAATTCAACATTGCAATTAACCTGTAATTAGCTGAAAAAATGTTATTCTTAAGCAATAATAAAACTCAAACTGACGCCCATATGCGGAAGCGACGGCGAATGCGACTGCCCGACTACACCGTATAAATGTTGATTTTTTGGACAAATGCGAGTGCATCATAGGCAAATGCGAAATACTAGCTCTGTTGTAATCCAGTATAACACTGCGTCCACTTGTTTAGCGTTCTAATACACAGACATCTCTATCTGTTTCGCTTACTCTACAGGTATCGCGATAATGCAGACGCACGCGGTCTTATGGTATATATAAAAACCGTCCTGAGCTCAAAATACAAAGTATAAATAAAACAAAAACATGAAGGTACAACAAATTCAGATATTTAAATAAGTGCTTTTACCATCTAGAAAACAGAAAATTGTTAACTTCTTGCCTACAACCAATGCAACTTAGTTTGAAGAGTCCGGCAAACCTCTAAATTCGTATCTTACAAAGACATAAAGTTGTTTTTGTCAGATTTTAGTTTTCTACAAACATTGTTCATATTATTAAAAAGCTTTAACACGTAAGGTTAGAAATAATAAGTCGTGCAACTTCATAATTAATGATAATAATATATTTATTGCCGAAGAAAACTACATTTCTGCAATTCCATAAAGCCGGAACATTGCTTTCATTCAGCAGGCGGATCGGGAACCGATCCCGCTCCAACCGTTCACTTCACAACAGTTGAGTATTCGGTGGACAGGACCGCTCACCTTTATGTCATCGTCTGTCATAGTATGTGTCTGGTACTTTTCATTGCTGCCATATGTTAAAATTTTACAAATTAAACCGAATAAGCAATAATAATAAATTGTTTTTCTGCATTAAGTTTTGGCGTAGTTTTTAGTGTAAGGGCTGGTTTTTCCAACCCCGAATAAAATACTGGGTGAACTCCAATATTATAATACATTTATTTCTGCACAATATTTGCTTGTCTATAACAACCCCATGTATTTATGAAAAAATCAATACGACTTTCTTTATTTGGTGATAAAAGTTAGTTCGAATCTTACCTCTGACAAAATGTTTTATAATTTAATTTTGCTAATCAACGCTATCAATGCCAATTGGGAAGAATATAATATTCAAAAATCCAAAACATCTGTTTATTATAATACATATATATATATATATATATATATATATATATATAGGTATTTACATTTAAAAAAAAAATAGCCACTGTTACTGTTAAACACAGTATTATTTTTGTAATATTTTAGTTTACTAGCACATTACTCATATTATTAAGATTAAAAACCTTCAACATCTAAAGTACATAAATATGACCGCCAGAAATTAAGTAACAAGTAAAATTTCATAATAACAATAACAACATATATTTATTCCAGACTAAGAATTAATATCGAATACATTCTCCCAAATATTATTTACAAAATAAAGCCGATATCTGAATGAAATATTCGTTTACCTAAGGTACCTAAGGTAATAAAAGAAGTTGAATACAATATCTATCTGTTTATTTGATGTTTGGCTTAATACAGTTGATCAGGTATACCTTCCATATCCTTGGTCTTAGACATTGAAGTGTGTGTTGCCTAACTGCCATTTATCAGTACGGAACTTGTGGTCATTCTCATTGATTTCAAAGTCATTTTTTGTAGACCAGGGTTATTTTGAAAGTAAAGTAAATACATTGTCGTGTCCACAATAAAAATATCTAGGGTCTCACGATTCAAAAAAGTACGTTTTAAGCGCAGTAAGCTTTATATCGCTATAAAATGAAAAAAAGAGGTGCTGTATTTTAACTATTTTTTAATATAATTGCAAATTTTAATCGTGAGTCATTAGAACAAATATTGGTTATTTCGTTCATGCAGCGGCAACTTTTTCATGTGCCTTAATTTTTGCGATTTTTTCCGTTAAAATTGACCATTTTGTGGCATACGGCGATCAAGTAAAACCCCCCCTTAATAAAAAGCAGTGTTTTATCGTCGTTTTTTGTATTATTGATATAGCTTTTTCATGATTTTAAAAATAGATTAACATAATCATCTCATAAACGATTTGGTTCTGCGCCACTGATTTATTCCTGAATAGAAACATTGACTACGCCTCTGGTTGTGCGTGCGTGAGGTGCACAGTACCATTTCGGGACACAAACATCAAAGGTGCCGACGGCGAGAGAAACTACTGTGTCTATACAGTTCTACTGTGCTATATGCTACAACTCTTACTTTATATTTATTATAATTTTAAATTTTTAAATCTCTATAGAAACATAATTTGAAGAATATTTGCAGAAAACTGCTATTTGATAAGAGTGGAAGTATCACATCCTGTCCGAATTTTAAATTTTTTTATATATCGAAATTACTCCAACTCGGGATCTAAATACATTTGTAATAATTTTTCGATAAGACAAAAAGACTTAACTTCCGGAAGGAATTTCGAAAAAACTTTTCTTATAAAATTTTTCTAAAATTCACTTTTTAATACATTTATATTCTTTTGAATTTTATCTAAACTTAGTAGTTGACGAGATACTGGTAAATTTTGATTTTTAAGTAAACTACTACTTCCGGTCTAGCGATTTTATTGAAAATCTAATCATATTTCAATGAGAAGATTATGCTCATAAATATAAAGTTTAGTTTTGGTACCTCTAGCTGTCGCAGGCCGCTATCGTGGTCGTACCCACACACACACACACACAGGGAGAGAGAGAGAGAGAGAGAGAGAGAGAGAGAGAGAGAGAGAGAGAGAGAAACTGACACACACAGAGAGAGAGATAGATATCTTTGCAAAAACCACTTTTTTGTTACTAGTGGACTTCAGAACGTGGACATCTACAAAAACCTCGAGGTCAAAAAGGTTCATCATCACTACTTCCTTATACTACGTATATAAAAGTAAAAACGTATTTATAAATACAGATAAGGAGCACTTATAATCGTAACTACGTGTAAGAGAGTATTATATGTTTAATTAATTTTTAGTTAAAATTATGTGCTTTATTTTTAACTCACATTGCTTGTCTAAACATTTTCATTAAGTATACCAACTGTACTGCAGACGTATGCTATCGCTTAGTACACAGTAGATTCAGCGTATTTCTTACAAAGGGGACCCATGTGTAAATAGGAAAATTTATGCTTATTGCTCATAACTACAGAGCGGACGTTCCAGGTTTAAACTACGACGGAGCAAAGAAATAATGTAAACAGCACGCAGTTACTGAATAGCACTATTAATATGGCTGTTTACGCCCGAGAATGAGAGCAAAAAGAGTCCATTTAACTCGTAAATTTCCTATCTTCATCGGCGTAGATAGGAGCGTGAGGGGTTTTTAAACTTTTATTATATTTTGTAAGATATATAAAGTACGGAAAGTTTACTCGATTTGAACTACAAAATAAACAAATAATAACGTATTTTGTATTTTATAGATCACCACCCACTTGTTATCCAATTATATAAATAAAATTAAAAACTTTTTAAAAATACAAAATTTCAATAGTGCGCGATGAGTCATCAACTTTTCGTGTCCGCTCTGTACTCATAACAGTCACAATTAGAGCATAATAGAAATAAACTCACGTATTTATTATTACATAAATATTTGTGAAAATACGGCAATGTGTTCGCCTACAGTACTACATATAACACCATGGTTACGGGTGAAATTAGACAAAAGGATAGATGGTTTATGCTACAGTTGCTGTAAAAGGCAAGGATAAGATTAATTCTTCTTTTGTACTTAAGGCTTACGATATCTATTGTTTTTATTAGAAAATCGAATAAATTACAATCTATACACTAATCATTAATTTTGTTTACAAAACGCAATATTCAAGTATAACAGTTCTGAATATCCCTTAAAAAATATAACCCCCAAATTTCCCTCTTGCTTCAAAAAAACCCTTAAATTTAGGGGGAAAACCTAGTCTGAGTGAAACTGAACCGTATTCCCCTATCCATGTATAGTTTACACGGACCAATAAATTGATGAAGAAGTTCGTCAATTTATTTGACTGTAAACAAAGCATAAGGACATTTTCGCGAAAAGTAATATAGAAAACGAAAATGAAATTTTTGACGTTGCTGCCCTATCACTGTGCCACGAAAAAGTGTGGTCCGATAATCCTATTACAGAAATTAGGTCTGTTCGAGTTTTTGTTTGGAACTGTAACAGAACAGTTCCCGTCAGGCGCGTTTGCAAAATCGTTTTAGAATTCGAAAATGCGCATGACTAGAACCGTTCAAACTAGAACCCGAAGATCCATTATTTTACGTTCAAGAAAGCAATTCGAATATTGCACTGGCCAATACCTACGATTCTGTGCCAACTAAGTAGAATTTTGCTTTATCTTCAAATAAGATATTCAGCAATGTACGATTTTGTTGTAATATATTACATCTCAAACACATGCATATATACATATACGTTCTACGTATAAAGGTATATATGTGTCACAGTAATATTAATTATTGTTTCCAAAAATCCTATTCAGCGGCATGAATCATAATTTATAATTCCTAGGGTCAAAATGAGTTTGTAAGACTGACTTTTATGATTCCTCACATAATTTATTACATAACATTGGACGCATCCAGCTGGCGTAACTGTTGAGGAAACGTCTGCTGGATGCTTACGCTACGAATTACGTGACGATTACATGGACTGTTTTACGGAGCAAACAACCATCTTTCGTAGCACATTATAATATCGCTACGTATGGGTAACATGTTGAGTAATATGGCGGACAAACGCGATCGACTAGAAGTTTCAAATAGTTGAAACGCGATTCAATTACTAAATTGTCGATTACAATTTTTATTATTTATTAGATATTGAATTTGAGCATTTATATATTAAATTGCTTTTGCCTTGCCATTTTCCACAAAAATTGTTTATTATCATACCAGCTGTGCGTACCAGAGTTATCAGCTGATTTGCATTTGACAGTGTTCCTAGCAAGTAGTGAAACTTTAAATTTTACTCAACTGTTGTACCGATCGCTACCAATGGATCGGAGCATGTTCTTCTGCTGAATACGAACATCAGTAGCAATAGCTTAATTAATTTATGTAGATATTGTTGAAAATCTAGTAAAATATCAAAACTATTCTCTTCGTGTCACTATATATTAAATGATTTTAGTCTTTTACTCGCCGCTTTTAAAGTTACACTTCGCGCACACACCACTTGACCAGCAACGAGTGCTGCTCGATCGACTCGAATGCAAAAAAACACTGGGCTCTTTGGGGAATTTAATAAAATCGCTCTGAAAAGTAGTAAAAGCTAGTTTATAAAATGCCATATTCCTGTATTTTCCTTTATTAAAAGTTAGGGAGACATAACTTAAAATTCTTCCAATAAATTTGTAAGAGTCATCTATTTGACGACTTTTAAGCGATATTGATATTGGCAGTGAATTGTAATTTAATGTTCGTATAAACCACTTGCTTAAGGACCGCATGCAATTAAAGGCACTCTCTCCTTTTAGTTGCTTAAAAATACGCTTGTGCGCGGCCGTAGTTTTCCCACACTTTGATTGTAGATAACTATTAAAGTTAACACCACACATGTTTTTTGAATTTATTCCTTACATTTTACTTACACTGCACTAGTTAACTTTAATGATCATAGCGTAAAGTCACCCTGTATAAATAATGAAAGTATATGCGTTATCTTATCATCATGTCTTGTATTTTCTAATCAATTTTATTTGGAAAAATTTAAAAACTTATATATATATATAGATTAATCAAAAAGACAATTTTTAACTTAATGCATACTAATAATATATATTTATTCAATATATTTACACAAAATTTCTCATTATCAGAAAAAAAAAAAAAGAAATTACACTAATCCTCATTAACATTCACTAACATTACGATAATTGAATAAAATAAATTTTCGTAAAAAGTTTTATATACATGTACATAGATAATTTTTGTCTAAAAAAAGGACATAAAGGAACTCACACGAATATATTAATCATTATACAAACCTAATGTAGTGATATCAAATATTAAAAAAAAATATATAAAATAAAATTAATAAGTCGAGTTTAAATAATCACTATAATTTAGCAAAGAAATAATAATACAATTCATTTAAAACATAAATGCGTTGTAAAAACATTATATAATAATTATAATCAAAATTTTCAATATTTTAATCAATTACAATCACTTTCTTTTTATTTAATCTTTAAGTAAAAAATCAGTTCATTTCTAAAATAGAATCAACTAATTAAATGTGACCTATTCATGTAATAGGTGGAGAAAAGAAAACAGAAAACACTTATACAGCTTATACATATAGCTAAAAGCGAAGAGATTGCTATTTTACTACACATGTCACGTTAAAAATTTCAAATATTCATGTATTACTTATCAAGGTATTAGTATATTCAATGCCACTATGCTGTTTCCATTACAATCAATGACATCACAATCGAAATACCAAACACTTGTTTATTTCATAGTCCAGTTTTCTATCATTCTTAATGGCTGAACATTTTGAACAGGCTGGAGAAGCCTTAAAAAAAATCTAACAGGTTTTGGTTATTACCAAGTTCACAGTCCTCCAGAGCTTATAGTAGCATTTACGTGTCTAATACGATTCCAGTTTCTCTTAAAACGGACAAGGTAATAGCATGCAACATCTGTGTGTTCTAGATACACGACATGTATCAATTAATAATACTTAAAATAGGACTCATTGCACTACAGATACTTAAATTTAATGACCGGGATAATAGGGTGCGGGAGCAGGTGGCGGAGGTCCCGTGCTATGGGGTGGTGGTGGTGGTGGTGGATATTGGTATTCTGGATAACCCGCAGGAGGTGGAGCACCCGGCGGTGGATACATACCTTGTGGCGGAGGTGGATATTGTTGTGGAGGATATGGGGAGTGATATCCTGGATATACAGGTCCCTGCGGAGGAGGTTGTCCATAATCATACGGACCTTGTGGCGGATACTGATGCTGAGGTGGGTAACCTTGAGGTGGATACATTCCGTAATTATATTGTGGCTGTTGCGGTTGTGGATAACCCATCATATCATATGGTGGTGGTTGAGGATACCCTGGATAACCTTGTGGAGGTGGTGGATAAGGTTGCATGTGATTGTAACCGTAATAATTATTATAGCCGTATTCTGGCGTTGGAATGTCACTTTTAGAAGGATCAGCTGGTGTTACAGATGGTGTTGTTTCTGATTCTGATTGGTAGGGTTGATCTTCAACTGGAATGACTTCTTGATCTGATGTGGATGATATGCTTTGAGATGACTGGTTCGCGGAATGGGTTGTGGATGCGTGAGAGCTATTATCAGACAGTTTCTCCTCTTCTGGATAAGTGCTTGTTATACTATCCAGTGTCTCCTAAAGAACAAATTGTGGTTATTTGTAAAGTTATTTTTTATTATTTTAATACTATTTACCTGAAATGTTTGCTTAGACTCGGACATAATAGTCTGGATTGTGGATTGCTCAAGCCTCTCTAGAGCAGAAGCTTTCTTTGCAGCCTTTGATTTACTATTTTTGGGTTTTGTTACAATGTGCCTCTCTATTTCAATTTCCGAACTAGATACCTCTCTTCTTTCCAGCGAGTTACTTCTAGATGTATCTCCGCTATCTTTAAGTTTAGGTTCGATGGTCAGTCCGGAATCTTTACTGAAGTTGAAGTGTCGTTTTTCGACATGTGCTCGTTCTTCGTCACTGCTGCTTGGATGAGATTCAGTTTCACTTTTGGCTTGGTTCACAGCTCTTGCTATTTCCTGTCCGATCTGATAAGGTTTTGTTTTCGCAGTCTGAACTCTTTTAGTGACACTCTGTATGCGGGAAACTAGATTTGGGACATTTTGTTTTATACTGCGCATGTTCAGTTTGCCTACGTTTGGAGTAAAAGGTTTCACAGCACGCTTTTGCGGAACTACTGATAAAGCCGCGTTATTTTTTATTGCTGGCGGTATTGTCGACTTGGCTTTCGCTGCATCTTCTTCAGCTTTCCCTCTTACTTTAATTGCTGTCTTAATGGCTACTATCTTGCCACTTTCTAACTGCATGTACACACCTTTGGGTGATTTAAGCACCAACACCTTTTGACCCGCCTTTAACACGATATTGCCTTTATCTGGTTGATTCGTGGGTATTACAACATCCAAAGGTAATGTCATTTCTTGTGCAGTCATTCCCTGTCTTTGCCAATGTTCTGCTGGAATCCATCTTGTTGGGCGTTCGCCACCTATTGACATAAAATTCTGTTAAGCACGTTAAAGTTAGTAATTAATACTGGAAGCTGTTACTTGGCGATAATCTATTGTGATTAAGAAAGACTCAATCACTTGTGGTGACTGTGGTTTTGACAATACATATCACTATGAAAGTGCAACAGTTAAGGGTATAGATATTGTCTATACGGGAAAAATGGAAAAAGGAAATCCAGTAAATTCACAAATAAATAATTATCTCTCTTATCAATTCAATCTATACAAATTACAGTGGCGGAGAAAAAACAATTTGCATTACTAACTTTTTGCAGTAATTTAAGTGAGGGAATTGCAAATACACATAATAAATCGACTATTCACATTCAAAATGTATTTATATACAGCCCAATTACCCTTGCGGGTTAGTTACTCTTTGTATTTTGAAGTAACCACATCGAAATGGAAGTTCCGGTTTGCCGGAAATGCTCTTTAATTAAGTAATTTTAGTTTTGTTTGTTTATTTTGGATGTGCTTGTATATTCACATTTATTTACGTGGTGTTATTGTAACTCTAAAATTTTTACCATTTCAGGTTTATTTTATTCAATAATGTAATTTAAAACATATAAATACTTTACTATATTTAAATTACTTATACAAGTATATTAACAACCTTTGGAAAATCCGAACTGTTTATCAAGTAAATGTCTATTTCAAGCAAAATAACAATTATTTTTTCAATAACGATATTGTTCGTTAATACCTACATCGGTGTTAGCACGGTTAATACCTAGAATCACAAAGAACAGTAATCCTTCGCCACAGTTATACAATACCTTCATCTCATTACAATTTATTACTGTTATGTATTAGATCTTATAATCCTTTGTAATCCATTAATTAATCCATTCTTCCCAATTTGTGTCTGGGAATTTTGATCAAATTATTGACCAGCTGAATACATTATTGCAACATCCAATATAGTGCCGTTAATTACTCTCACCCCCTAAACAGGAGAGAGAACATGTAACAATTTAGGAAAGGAAAACACAACACAGTATCCATTCAAGAGTCTCCAAGCAGATATCACCTCAGCAGAACAACAACCTGTATTTTTGTGTTTGTTAGTTTTATGTGTTAGTTAATAAATAGTGTTTCGCTTACTAACGTTTATTTATTCATGCATTAAGTGGAAACCCAACATAAATTCAACAATGGAAGATATTAAGTCGCAACGTAATCGAAACAAGTTTTTCGAAAGTGGATATATATAATATATGTTTTAGACAAATTATCCGCGGACAGACAAACTGAATTTTGGCGGTGTGAACAAAAAAACAGTTGCAAAGCGCGAGTGCACGTAATAGACGGCAATGTGATAAAAAGTGTAAATGTGCATACTCACGACGTATTGCCGGCCAAAGTACAGGCCGATAAAATAATTACGAAAATTAAGAAACGCGCCCAAGAAACACAAGAACCCACCTGTCAAGTGATAAGTGAGTTCACAAAACCTCGACATTGCATGTCAAGGAGCACTTCCTAATCAAACTGCTTTGAAAAAAGTGGTACGAAGAAAACGGCAAGAAATTCGCCAAGCACCAGCAAGCCCGGTAAGCCTACAAGATTTACAAATCCCAGATGCTTATAAAACTTATGAATCTACTCCTGGTAGTATAGAAAACTTTTTACTTAGCGATACTGGTCCTGGACCAGTTCGTATTTTAATTTTCGGAAGAGAACGAAATTTGCAAATAATATTAAATTGTGATGACTTCTTTGTGGATGGTACATTTAAAATAGCACCACATTTGTTTTACCAAGTATACGTCGTGCTTGCAAAGAAACACGGAGGAGTGCATCCTGTTTTTTATTGCCTTTTACCAAATAAATCTAGAGCGACATATGATCGTTTATTTGATATAATTAAAACATTAACGCCGACATTTGATCCAAAATCTTTCACGTGCGATTTTGAAATGGCTGCTTTTGAAAGTTTACGGCAAGCTTTTCCACGGGTAGAAATTCGAGGATGCTTTTTCCACCTGGCACAAAATATGAAAAAACACTTACGCCAAGCAGATCTACTCAACCGCTACAATAACGAACCAGTATTTAGTTTGCAAACCAAAATGATTATTGCACTGGCGTTTGTTCCGATGCAAAATATGGAAAATGCATTGAATGGACTCCCTGATAATTTGGCGGAAGAATTACAACCGATACTAGATTGGTTTGAAGACAATTATATTGGTCGGCTAAACAGACGAGGAAATGGACGACGCCAACCATTATTTCCACATGATATGTGCAATATGTATGACAGGGTCCTAAATTTACAAGATCGTACAAATAATCATGCCGAAGCCGCGCATCGACGTTTACAAATAGAACTTAGTGCAGATCATCCAACAATATGGAAATTTATTGATTGTTTAAGAAAAATCCAGGCTAATCGCGACCTCTACTATGAGCAGCTGGTTGCAGGACATCCTCCACCACTAAAATTAAAAAAATATAGAGATGCTGACGAGCGCATTCTAAGAATCGTGAGGGATTACGACTTAGTGGAATATTTACGAGGTATTGCACACAATTACCAGATAGATCCATGACTTTGTAGTATTAAGTGTTAATGTTAAGTGCAAATGATCTAGATCTAGTACATTAACGACGAGGTATCGCTGACAATTACCAAATAATAAAATAAATATGACAAGGCTCGTATTGCTAATACAGCCGCTTTCTAAGCTCATTTTGAATTGACTTGAAGATGAATAGTCGATTTATGATGTGTTTAAAGCGGTCTATATTAAATCGTCTACATATTTCACGGCGGCGCCGAGTTGTCCCGTCGCCAAGTTGGCTCGTCGCCAAGTTGTCTTGCGCCAAGTCGGCCGCGCCAAGTTGTCCTAGACCCGTATAACCATTGTATAAAAACCAACAATGTAACCTTCAATTCAACATATGACCAACACAAATATAGTAATCCAGAGTTTATAAAGAAACACAATAGAATATACTATATATATATATATATATATATATGAAGCGTTGTTCTTCGGGATATTTCGCCGCGTTTGGATGATTTTGCCCTGATAAGGACATCTTTCTTCCTGACGTTTCGGTGACATCACTTTCACCTTCTTCTTGAGGATCTTCTAAGTTCGACGGTTTCTTCAAGAATGCCCTCTCTGTTCGAATCGCCTTGTATTTCTAGTGCCGTGGTAGTGGAGGGGCGAGTGCGGCTTCTTGTGATTGGCCCGCTGATTGTAGTGTTGTTCCCTCTCTGTCGGTCTTTCTGTGTTCGGTCCGTGTGGTTTACGTTAGGCGGTGGGATGCTGTTGTTTCGTCGTTTATTTCTAATTCGTCTGTCCGATAACGTTGATTTCCATATGTCAGGTAAACGTTGTGCGTCGTCACGTTTATTCATGCAGTCCTGTCGTTTTTCTATCTCTATAGCCTCCCTTATTGTCCGATATGTCCAATTCGTACTACGGGCTATAGTTTTTGTACGTTCGAAATCAATTGTATGTCCGGAATGTAGTACGTGTTTGGCAAGTGAGGAAGAAACTGCCTTTTTAGACACAGCATTTCTATGTTCTTCCCTCCGTACGCTGATTCTTCGATTCGTCTGGCCTATGTATGTCTGATCGCAATCTTGGCATGGTACTTCGTATACACCCTGGTCTTCTAGTAATATTCTGTCCTTCGTACTTGGTAGGACGTCCCTAATTTTCTTATCGGTGGTGTATATTGGGTCTATGTCGTGTCGCCGTAGTATTCTACCTATTTTCTCTGTTGTCCCTTTCACGTAGGGAAGAAATGCAACTCGTGAAGGTTTTTCTCTTTTTCTAGTTGTGTTGTTGTTGCTCTGAATTGCTCTGTTAATTGTGTGTTGCGAATATCCGTTTGCTTGTAGTATGTTTCGAATTTTCCCCATTTCATCTTTCCTATGTTCTGTGTCCGCTAATATTTGTGATCTATGAATTAGTGTTTTCACTACTGAGTTTAGTTGAGCCGGATGATGGTGTGAGGATGCGTTCAGATATCTGTTCGTGTGTGTAGGTTTTCTGTATACTGTGTGACCCAGGGACCCATCCGGTTTTTTAATTATTAGAATGTCCAGGAAGGGTAACTGGTTATTTTCTTCTGTTTCGACGGTGAATTTTATTTTTGAGTGTCTGTTGTTTAGGTGAAATAAGAGCTGATTCAATTTCTCTCTTCCATGCGGCCAAATCACTAAGGTGTCGTCTACGTAGCGCAGCCAGAGTTTCGGTTTGTATGTAGCGTCTTCTAGCGCCTTTTGTTCAAAATCTGCCATAAACAGATTCGCTAGTATAGGTGACAACGGTGAACCCATGGGAGCTCCATCTGTTTGTCTGTACCATTGTCCGCCGTATATAAAATATGTATTGGCTAGGCAGTGTTTCGTTAGCTCTAAGATGTGTTGCGGTAGGTGGTATTTTGTATCAAGTAGCTCGGTTGCTTCACCGATCGGTATTTGTGTAAATAGCGAAGTTACGTCAAAGCTTACTAACATATCTTCGGGTGCCATTGTAACTCCTTTTAATATTTCGGTGAGATGTGCTGAGTTCTTGACATATGATGGTATTTCTTCGGCTAGCGGTTGTAGTTGTTGTGCCAAGAAGCGGGCCAGAGCTTGGGTGGGTGATCCGATGGAGCTCACTATCGGTCTTAGAGGTACGTTTGGTTTGTGAATTTTCGGGAGTCCGTAGAATTTCGGACATCTCGACGATTTCTCCCTTGGGATTAGCCGATTTTTGAGTTCTTCTTCGAACGGTGCGCTTTTAATCTTGGCCTTGGTCGTTTTCTCTAGGTATGTAGTGGGGTCATTCGGCGTTGACTTATACATGGAATCCTCTAGTAGTGCACGTATTCTTTGGTCGTAATCGTTTCTATCCATTATAACCGTGGCATTTCCTTTATCTGCGGGCATTATAACGATGTCTTTGTTTTTCTGCAGGTGTCGCAGCGCTTCATTTTCTTCTTTTGTTATGTTCGGCTTCGGTGGTTTGGCCGTTCTCACTATTTGACATACGTCTTGTCTGATGATTTCTGCTGTTTCTCGGTCTAGAGATTCGATTGCCGCTTCGACTCCGCATATGATATTTTCAGTTGGTATATTCTTGGGAGCCACGGCGAAATTGAAACCTTTTTCGAGGATTTTTGTTTCAGTTTCATTGAGGTTGTATTTCGACAGATTGTGAACTACCTGTAGTTGTATGGCTGTAGCTTCGCTGTCTGGTCTTTGTCTGTGTCGTAGTTGTGCGAGTTTTCGCTGTTGTTTTTCGTTTTTGTGTCCGTTTCTGTGTCAGCTCGAAAATAAGACAAGATTTCGATTTTCTGCCACAAAACAGGATGTATTTTGTTGCTTAGTTCTAGGTGTATGTTTCTAAGTCGTGTACCGGTTTCATCTAATCTTCTTCTTGTTTGATGTATGAAGTTCCGTAGAAGAGCTTGTCCGGTTCTATTCAAGATGTTGTTTATCTTAGCTGTCTTCGTATGAAAAGTCACTTTGCAGCACGTTGGAGTAAGGTGTTCGTCCCGGCATTGTCGTAGAAAGGTCAAGTCGCACAGCAGGCGTGCTCTCTTGGTACGTATCGTTTCGAATAACTTCGATTGGCGGTAAACATCCTCCCCGTAGAGGTCTATTAAATTTCTTCGAATATTTTCGCGGTCGTTTGTTGAAGCGTTGTTCTTCGGGATATTTCGCCGCGTTTGGATGATTTTGCCCTGATAAGGACATCTTTCTTCCTGACGTTTCGGTGACATCACTTTCACCTTCTTCTTGAGGATCTTCTAAGTTCGACGGTTTCTTCAAGAATGCCCTCTCTGTTCGAATCGCCTTGTATTTCTAGTGCCGTGGTAGTGGAGGGGCGAGTGCGGCTTCTTGTGATTGGACTTAGAAACATACACCTAGAACTAAGCAACAAAATACATCCTGTTTTGTGGCAGAAAATCGAAATCTTGTCTTATTTTCGAGCTGACACAGAAACGGACACAAAAACGAAAAAACAACAGCGAAAACTCGCACAACTACGACACAGACAAAGACCAGACAGCGAAGCTACAGCCATACAACTACAGGTAGTTCACAATCTGTCGAAATACAACCTCAATGAAACTGAAACAAAAATCCTCGAAAAAGGTTTCAATTTCGCCGTGGCTCCCAAGAATATACCAACTGAAAATATCATATGCGGAGTCGAAGCGGCAATCGAATCTCTAGACCGAGAAACAGCAGAAATCATCAGACAAGACGTATGTCAAATAGTGAGAACGGCCAAACCACCGAAGCCGAACATAACAAAAGAAGAAAATGAAGCGCTGCGACACCTGCAGAAAAACAAAGACATCGTTATAATGCCCGCAGATAAAGGAAATGCCACGGTTATAATGGATAGAAACGATTACGACCAAAGAATACGTGCACTACTAGAGGATTCCATGTATAAGTCAACGCCGAATGACCCCACTACATACCTAGAGAAAACGACCAAGGCCAAGATTAAAAGCGCACCGTTCGAAGAAGAACTCAAAAATCGGCTAATCCCAAGGGAGAAATCGTCGAGATGTCCGAAATTCTACGGACTCCCGAAAATTCACAAACCAAACGTACCTCTAAGACCGATAGTGAGCTCCATCGGATCACCCACCCAAGCTCTGGCCCGCTTCTTGGCACAACAACTACAACCGCTAGCCGAAGAAATACCATCATATGTCAAGAACTCAGCACATCTCACCGAAATATTAAAAGGAGTTACAATGGCACCCGAAGATATGTTAGTAAGCTTTGACGTAACTTCGCTATTTACACAAATACCGATCGGTGAAGCAACCGAGCTACTTGATACAAAATACCACCTACCGCAACACATCTTAGAGCTAACGAAACACTGCCTAGCCAATACATATTTTATATACGGCGGACAATGGTACAGACAAACAGATGGAGCTCCCATGGGTTCACCGTTGTCACCTATACTAGCGAATCTGTTTATGGCAGATTTTGAACAAAAGGCGCTAGAAGACGCTACATACAAACCGAAACTCTGGCTGCGCTACGTAGACGACACCTTAGTGATTTGGCCGCATGGAAGAGAGAAATTGAATCAGCTCTTATTTCACCTAAACAACAGACACTCAAAAATAAAATTCACCGTCGAAACAGAAGAAAATAACCAGTTACCCTTCCTGGACATTCTAATAATTAAAAAACCGGATGGGTCCCTGGGTCACACAGTATACAGAAAACCTACACACACGAACAGATATCTGAACGCATCCTCACACCATCATCCGGCTCAACTAAACTCAGTAGTGAAAACACTAATTCATAGATCACAAATATTAGCGGACACAGAACATAGGAAAGATGAAATGGGGAAAATTCGAAACATACTACAAGCAAACGGATATTCGCAACACACAATTAACAGAGCAATTCAGAGCAACAACAACACAACTAGAAAAAGAGAAAAACCTTCACGAGTTGCATTTCTTCCCTACGTGAAAGGGACAACAGAGAAAATAGGTAGAATACTACGGCGACACGACATAGACCCAATATACACCACCGATAAGAAAATTAGGGACGTCCTACCAAGTACGAAGGACAGAATATTACTAGAAGACCAGGGTGTATACGAAGTACCATGCCAAGATTGCGATCAGACATACATAGGCCAGACGAATCGAAGAATCAGCGTACGGAGGGAAGAACATAGAAATGCTGTGTCTAAAAAGGCAGTTTCTTCCTCACTTGCCAAACACGTACTACATTCCGGACATACAATTGATTTCGAACGTACAAAAACTATAGCCCGTAGTACGAATTGGACATATCGGACAATAAGGGAGGCTATAGAGATAGAAAAACGACAGGACTGCATGAATAAACGTGACGACGCACAACGTTTACCTGACATATGGAAATCAACGTTATCGGACAGACGAATTAGAAATAAACGACGAAACAACAGCATCCCACCGCCTAACGTAAACCACACGGACCGAACACAGAAAGACCGACAGAGAGGGAACAACACTACAATCAGCGGGCCAATCACAAGAAGCCGCACTCGCCCCTCCACTACCACGGCACTAGAAATACAAGGCGATTCGAACAGAGAGGGCATTCTTGAAGAAACCGTCGAACTTAGAAGATCCTCAAGAAGAAGGTGAAAGTGATGTCACCGAAACGTCAGGAAGAAAGATGTCCTTATCAGGGCAAAATCATCCAAACGCGGCGAAATATCCCGAAGAACAACGCTTCAACAAACGACCGCGAAAATATTCGAAGAAATATATATATATATATATATATATATATATATAATTAAATTTCTTGGACGATTTAGAGGTCATACTAATTTCAAATTAATTTAAAATTAGTTTAATTGTTAATTAGGTAATTTTTAATATCTTTAAAAATTACCCAGCGGTCCAGGAATCGAACCCGAAATCTCCCGATTACTAGTCAGGTGTGTTAACCACTACACTACCACGGGCTTCGGTCTCGACTACTTTAAATTGTACTGATATACATATACATATAGCAAGTAACAGATGGAAAGTATTGCTGGTATACCAGCGTATATAAGCACCGAAACGTCCATGTGCTGTATATGATAAATAATTCTAAAAGAAAAATTTAGAATTATTTATATATATATATATATATAAATAATTCTAAATTTTTCTTGACCTTATTCACATATTCATGTGCATATATATAATTAAATTTCTTGGACGATTTAGAGGTCAATACTAATTTCAAATTAATTTAAAATTAGTTTAATTGTTAATTAGGTAATTTTTAATCTTTAAAAATTATATACGCTGGTATACCAGCAATACTTTCCATCTGTTACTTGCTATATGTATATGTATATGTATATCAGTACAATTAAAGGAGTCAAGACCGAAAGCCCGTGGTAGTGTAGTGGATAACACACCTGACTGGTAATCAGGAGATTTCGGGTTCGATTCCTGGACCGCTGGGTAATTTTTAAAGATTAAAAATTACCTAATTAACAATTAAACTAATTTTAAATTAATTTGAAATTAGTATTGACCTCTAAATCGTCCAAGAAATTTAATTATATATATATATATATATATATATATATATATATAATTTATAGAAACAAACTACCTCATTCCAGAAATTATAGTAAAATATGTATTGCAGACAAAGACCGTAAAATAAATCATTTAGAATACCTTGAAATTTACAGAAGTAGGAAAACCCCTAATGAAATTTTCTAATATATGCCCCACACCGTATATAGTCATAAAGTTTAAATTATTTATTTGTAAAGTTACAAAGTATAATCATTTTTTCTTCTCTTTCCGTTTTCTATATATACAATATCTGTTGCAGTTTGTTGTTGGAAATCATCAAAATTATAGATACATATCGTTTAGATTACCTTGCTGCATCGGTCTAACAGATGCTACTGGTCTGTGCCCACGGGATGTAGAACCAACATTATATGCCGGTTGTCTGGCAGCTTGCTTCTCACGTTCGTAACCTTTTTTAGCCAATCGTTTCTCTTGTTGCGATAATTGTTTATCTTTTCTATCAACTAGAAGAGATTCATGTTGAAAAGGTTCCTTATTTAGACGAGTGCCGTATTGTATTAACACTTTTTGTAATACTACGTCAATATAGTTGTCCTTACAGTGAGACCAGTCTTTTACTTCTCCCTCTTCAGCGTCATCCCAACAAAGGGTACTTACATCTTTCATAGTTAGATGAGCGTCGGGATTACACTCATCCACTACGCGATCTGACATACCTACAAGTGAAAAGGATTGTGAGACAAAACGAGGAAGTAATAAAAATACAAATAAATGTAACTACTAAACTAGTTCAAATGGCAATATACCTTGTTTATTTATTTGTCGATCGTAAATCTTCTTTTCCAAGCAATTATCCACAACTAATCTATATACAAAACAAGGCTTTCTCTGTCCGTATCGATAGACGCGACAAACCGCTTGAGTATCATGACAAGGATTCCAAGAAGCATCCAAAACCACAACCCTATTAGCACCAATTAAATTAATACCTAAAGATCCTGCTCTAGTTGATACTAGAAATAGGTAGATTTTCGGATTTGAATTGAATTCATTTATCAACTTTTCTCGTTCTAAAGCACTTGTTGATCCATCCAAACCTATAAAAAATATTTGTTTAGACTACGGAATGACATACAAGTATGAGCAAGTTCAATTTACACCAAACTTATTTCTGTTATGGCACAGGTCAATATTTACTTCACGGTGACCTTGCATACCATTTATGATGCTAAGATATTACAAAGAATAGATCAAAAGCCATGCCGCCTACTTCTTATCTCTTTAATATACGAGGGCGTATTTTTATGTTATCTACCTAGCCATGAAACAAAAGAGTTGCGATGTCAAACAAATTATTGAAAACTTGCTGTCACTGTTAGAAGTACATGTGCAAAGTTGTGTTTAGTTTATGCTGTGTATAGAGATTTGAGACGGTCCATTTCTCGATAAAATGAGTGAAACTAAAGTTGAACATCGCAGCGTAATAAAGTTCCTGATAAAGGAAGGCAATGGTCCAAAAGCAATTCATGAAAGAATGGTTGCTGTATATGGGAAGATACACCATCTTATTTCCAAGTAAAATATTGGTCTAAACTCTTTCGATGGGGCCGAGAGTCAATCAATGATGACCCAAAGTCCGGACGACCCGTTGAAGCTCGAACTGAAAACATTGTGCGAAAAGTCGAAAATTTGGTACTGAAAGATCGGCGTGTAAAAATCTCTGTCATTGCCAATGAAGTCTTTATATCCGAAACAAGTATTCTCAAAATTTTGCATGACGATTTGGGTATGCAGAAGGCGTCTGCACGGTGGATACCCAGATTGCTTACACCTGAAAAACTGTGCAGAAAAGAAGTTTCTCAAGAAAATTTGGTCAAGTTGGAGATGGACAAAACATTTTTATATCGAATTATTACCGGGGATGAGACTTGGATATACTACTGGGACCCTCCTACTAAACAAGAATCCATGCAGTGGGTTCATAAGGGCTCTCTACCACCAAAAAAGGCCAAGACACAATTTTCTGGAAAAAAACTGATGGCAACTGTTTTCTGGGATGCTGAAGGAGTTTTGCTTATTGAATATATGCCGAGAGGGTCTACCATAAATGGAAACACAATAAAAATTTTAAAAACTGCTCTGGAGGAAAAGCGCCCGCATTCTTATCCACAAAAAAACTTGTTGCTGCACGACAATTGTCGGGTTCATACGGCAAACAAAGTTCAGCAGATAATCAATGACTGTGGGTTTATAGAGTTAAGGCATCCACCATATAGCCCCGACCTAGCTCCGTCAGACTTCTTCTTATTCAAAAATTTAAAAAAGCATCTCAAGAGGAAAGCGTTTTGCTTCTGATGAAGAACTCAAAGAAGCTGTTGAAGAATATTTTGCGGGGTTACCGAGCAATTTTTTTCTGAGGGTATGGGGCAACTGGAAAAAAGTTGGAATAAGTGTTATTAGTGTTGAAGGGAGTTATGTAGAAACATATTTTTTTTTGTTCTCTTATGTGCTTTTTTTCATGGCTAGGTAGATAAAATAAAAATACGCCCTCGTATTTAGAATTGCTTAAAACTTGCTATATTATTTTGTCAGAAATATTTACAAAATGCTTATTACGTGCGCGAGTTTTTCAGTGTTTTAAGCGTTTCTAAGATTGCCGAGAAGACGTTGGAGATTATTCACGCCCGGGTCGCCTCTCCACGTCAAAAACGGATGAAAATATTGAAAAAGTCGGTAATATGATTGTCGGGTTACTATTCGTGCGATTGCTGAAACTGTAGGAATGCGTAAGGTAAATTTTACATAACAATTTTAACATGTAAAAAATGTGTGCACAAAGGGTGACCAAAATTCTGATGATTGAACAAAAAGAAGCTCGCGAAAATGTTTGTACTAACACTTTGAATGCCACTGAAAATGAAGAGAACTTCTTTGAAAGTGTGATAACATGTGACGAATCTTGGTTTTTCACTTATGGTCCTGAGCGTCAATCCATGCATTGGATGGGCCCAACTTCACAGAGACCTAAAAAAGCTCGAATGAGCAAATCAAGATTCAAAGCAATGATGATTGTTTTTTTCGATATTCATGGAATTGTGTAGCTACACTGGGTTTCAGAAGGTCAAACTATTAATCAACATCTTGAGGTTTTTGCTCAACTCTGTGAATAAGAGGAAAAAAACGACCCGAATTGTGGAAGAACAAGTCATTTGGTCTCCATCAGAACAAAGCGTCGGCTCATTCTGCAATGTTCGTCAAGACGTGTCTAGCCAACTGCAACATCCCAGTGTTAGACCATCCACCAGACCTTGCACCATGCGACTTTTATCTGTTTCTCAAAGTCAACTCTGCGTTAAAAAGAACAAGATTTCAGTCCATTGTAGCTACGTAAGGATAAGCAGCACGTGTCATGAAGGAGCTCACAGAAGAAGTCTTCCAGCACTGTTTCCAACAATGAAAAATTCACATGGAGCGTTGCAGGGATAGATGAGGGGTGCATATTGGAGGTGATAATAACTAAAAATGTATACAATCAAAATAAAATGATTTGCAGCAATAGTCTCGTTATTTTATAGCTACACCTCGTATGTATTTATCTGACATCTTCCGACGACAGTGTAATTATTCTGATCGTCTGTGGACTCTGACTTCTTTTTATGTATAATCAATGGCCTAGATATTACGAGTATAATAATAAGCGGCAGGGACTCCGTGCGTATAAATTTTGCACTTTCAGTTATACATTATGTGACAAAAATATTTGCCAACAAGAAATTAGGATAGTAACTTACGATAATAATTAGTATTTTTGGCCCAGGTATGTGTCTCGCCAGGGACAGTATTCATTTGCAAAAACTGTTCAATTAAGTCTAGTGTAATCAGAGACTGACTGAACACCAATAGTCTATCCCCGAGAGCAATGCTTTCCCTAATAATACAAAACAGTATATCCATTTTAGCAGAATTTTCAATAATTCCAGGAACATAATCTTTGAGAAGCTCAATAGCCTGAAATATATATATTTTTATTAAGTATTGTATTAACTATAATGATAATATGAAAAATACACAATACTAACCCAGTCATAAGGTATTCCCGTATCCTCTTTAGTAGCGGCTTTCGTGATAGGAGGAGCTTCACTAGCAACTTTAAATTCTTCATCAGTGGTTTCCATTTTTGTTGATTCTGATTTCATACTTTTTATATCTGATTTCTCATCTTTCATTTCATCAAATTCTTTTTTAGGTTCCAATTTGATATCACTCAAAATATTAATTTTCTTCATATCGAAGGTTCCATCACTACTTATTTTTATGTCACTTATAATATTGATTTTCGGTTTGGTGTCCGAGGATGATCCACCTTCTAGTTTAATGGGACTATTGATAATAGGTTTAATATCATCTTTCTTCATCCAAGATGGGTTTGCAGCAAAATTTTGGTTAAATGGCGGCCTAAAATTATTGTAGGTGTCATTAGGTTGTTTGAAATTTGAATCTTGCCCCCAAAATCCTTGTTGCTGTTGATAACTTTGAATGTTCGAAGGTGATGGAAATGGTTGATTATGTTGTTGGTTTTGTGAAGTAGTTGTGCTTGCAGGTGAAAAGTTTGCTTGTGTGTTATTTTGGGGGAAATTACCCTGCTGATTGTTGCCTGAAGCAAAATTTCCTTGTTGATTGTTGACAGAAAGATTTCCTGCCTGACTATTATTATTTGAAAAATTTCCATTATTACTTGAAGGAAAATTGCCTTGTTGATTATTAAGCATGGGAATATTGTTTTGCTGATTGCTATTAGGTAGATAGTTCGCTTGTTGATTTGATGGATTCAAACTGCCTTGTTGACTGTTTTGAGGAAAGGTTCCCTGCTGGTCATTCAGTGGAAAGTTGTTCGATTGATTATTTGTAGAATTCCCTTGCTGATTAGGTAAGAAATTTGCTTCTTTATTTAGTGGAAAAGTCTGTTGGTTAACTTGCGGTAAATTCCCAATTTGCTGCTGTTGATTTGCAGGACAATTTGGAGATGAGAAATTAACAACAGATTGATTTGAGCTTGATAATGGAAAATCCGCTGATTGATTCGTATTTGGGGTAAAATTTGTTGCATGTTTTGTAGTTTGATTTGCATTTGATGGAAAATTAGGAGGGGGCTGAACTGAATTTGTTTGGAAATTGGAAGGTTGATTTGGATTTTGTGAAAAATTGGTAGGTTGATTTGGGGTTTGTGGAAAGTTAGATGGCTGATTCGCATTTTGTAGAAAAGCAGAAGTTTGATTTGTATTTTGTGGAAACACAGCAGGTTGATTTGTATTTTGCGAAAAACTGGGAGACTGACTTGGGTTTTGCGGAAAACCGGCAGATTGACTTGGGTTTTGTGAAAAGCTGGGAGACTGACTTGGGTTTTGCGAAAAGCTGGGAGACTGACTTGGGTTTTGTGAAAAGCTGGGAGACTGACTCGGGTTTTGTGGAAAAGTGGGAGATTGGCTTGGGTTTTGTGGAAAAGTGGGAGACTGGCTGGGGTTTTGTGGAAAACTGGGAGACTGACTCGGGTTTTGTGGAAAACTGGGAGACTGACTTGGGTTTTGTGGAAAATTAGATTGATTTACATTTGTTGAAAAATTTGGAGGTTGATTTATATTAGAAGGAAAATTACAGGGTTGATTGGGATTTGGAAAATTAGGTGACTGATTGCTATTAGACGCAAAATTTGGAGGTGGGTTTGTGTTCGATGGATAATTGGTAGGTTGATTGGTATTTGATGAAAAAGTTGGAGATGGACTTGGATTTGGTTGGAAGTTATTGACTTGATTTGTATTTGGCGAAGGAAAGCTGGAATTTTGTATAAAGTTTCTTTGCGTATTTTGTGTGAGATTATCAGATTGGTTTGCTGTAAAATTACTCCCACTGTTATTAGATACAAAATTGGAAGGTCCATTATTCGCGAAGCCACTGCTTGTTAAAAAAGGTGTTACAGTGGACGATGGTAAATTTGAGTCTCCAGGTGAAAAATTATTTGATGGAGTATTACCAACTGCTGGATCATTGGGAGTATAATTTCCTTGTGAATAACTTGCTTGTTGATTAAAGCTTGATGATGGTGTTTGAGAAGGAGCCACTACATTTTGATTTGGTGTGAACCCAGTTGGATGATTATTCTGATTAAAACCTTGTTCAAAGTTAGATTGATTAAAGGCAGATTGAATAGTTGGTGAGTTGAATGTAGTTTCAGTATTTTGTGGATTGAACGTCGTTTGGTTATTTGGTGGATTGAATGCAGTTTGGCTATTTGGGGGATTGAATGCAGCTTGATTATTTGGTGGACTAAATGTAGCTTGGCTATTTGGTGAATTGAATGTAGATGGATTATTTGGTGGATTGAATGTATTTTGGTTGAAGTTGTCCGTTGTAGAGAAATTACTGTTTTGATTATTTTGTTGAAAATTCGCTGGTTGTTCAGGAGACTGCAATATCTGGTTAAAATTACCACCGGGTGTGGTTTGGGGAAAGTTGGCATTTTGATTATTTGCGACGAAATTATTAGTTTGTGTATTCGGAGATGGAAAATTAGACGATTGATTATTCGAACAATTTTGTAAATTTCCACCAAAATTGGAATTTTGATTGTTAGGAAATGAAGTATTAGGCCTGTTTGAAGGCGTGAAAGATGTCTGATTATTTCCAGAAAAGTTAGCACTTTGACTATTGGAAGGAAAATTATTACTGTTTTGTGGGGACTGACGAAAGTTTGTATTTTGATTGTTGGCGGAGAAATCTGAAGACTGGTTATTTGATGTAACATTTGAAGTTTGGTTATTTGCGTTAAAGCCTGGATGCAGAAAAGTGGTATTTGCAGTATTAGGAGTATAAGTAGGACTACTTGAAGTAAAGCTAGAATTCTGATTAGAGTTAAAACTAGAATTTTGGATATTATTTTGTGAGTAATTCGAATTTTGACTTTCATTTGAGGAAAAACTGTTTTGGTTTCCAGGTTGGGTAACTGAATTTTGATTATTTGCAGTAAAGTTAACACTCTGAGGATTATTTGATGGAAAATTGGTGTTCGTGGTATTGTTTGCAGGAAAATTTGAATTCTGAGAATTATTTGGTGGAAAATTTGTACCTGGAGAATTATTTGGTGGAAAGTTAGTACCTTGAGAATTATTTAAAGGAAATGCGGTATTTTGTGCATTAGACGTAGGAAAATTAGAATTTTGCGAATTATTAACAGGAAAAGCAGAATTATGAGGTGGCATATTTGAGGAAAAATTAGAATTCTGATTGCTGTTTGTAGCAAAACTGGAGGAATCCGCAACTGGAAAATTGGAATTGGGTGTGTTCAATGGGAAACTTTGAGACGATCCATCAGGAAAGTTTGCAACTGCATTTTGATAAGCCCCGGTTGGATTTTTTAAAGGTTCTGCTGAAAAATTATTTGCAACAAATTCTTCCTGTTGAATCGGCTTTGAACGAGATGATGGTGGTGTAAATGTTTTAGTCTGGGGATTCGCTGAAAACTGATTTTGGACAAAATCTGGCTGATTTGATGGAAATATTTGACTATTGGTTTGGGAAAAGCTACTAAAATTAGTCTCTTGGCTCATATTACTTGGTGGATTTGGTGTTGCTGAAGATGTTGAGAAAGTGCTTCCTTGACTATTTTGAGAATATTCCATAGTTTGTTGTGAGAAACCACTGTCACTGTAATTACTTGGTGGATTTTGGATAAAATTACTAGACTGATTAGGGCAAAAATTATTGTATTCAGCTTTTTGTGAAAAACCACTGACAGAATTTGGAGTACTATTACCGACTTGATTATTCTGTATAAGTGTGTCATCTTCCTGTTTCACCAATGGCATGTTTTGATTAGAACCTTGATTTTGTTGAATTTCATTTAAGTTATTCATCTGCTTGTTAGGCGAATAACCCAAATCCATATTGTTTTGATAATTGCCTGTTGAATTCGAAGTAAATCCTGGTTGTTGACTACTTTGGCTCAAATTTGAAGTATTCTGGTTAAATGATGGTTGGGAATTTTGTTGATTAATGGGCACATTATTCACAACTGTTGCTTGATTCTGTTTAATGTTATTTGCATTATTTTTATTTGCGGCGGAATTTTTATTTCTCTGTGTTGATTTTTTTGACGCATCACCTGATGAGTTATAAGGTGTTACAGAAGCAGCTGGTTTTCCAGAATTTTTACCTTTAGCTAAAGATTTCCTGGATCCTTTCTTAGTTTTAGCTGCAGATTCATTTGATGAGGCAGTAGAGTTTGAGACCTCCTCAAGATCAATATCCACTGCTTCTCCACCAGCTTGTTTTTTCAGGAAATAATATAATACATCGGGATGATTCCATATTTTACAACACACAGCAAATGCCTTTAATGGATTTGGAACAGTCTGAGTTCTAACAACTTCGTTCATGAAAGTCTCATACAAAGTTCTCTGAAAATCGGTCATTCGGACTAATAATACATATTCTTCTTTTTGGGGCAATGCGGTCTGTAATACCGTGTGCGAGCGTCTCTGAACGAAGCCCACCAATAGTGAATGAAGAACATGGGCCCGGTATCGCATTAACTTTATATCAGCTTCGGTTGAATCTATACACTGGCCATTTTGAATAGGCCTTTCGAACATGTTACAAAATTCTGTTTTGGTGCCCAAGTAGTTTGGTCTCACGAAATCTACCATACACCAGTACTCCATGAGATTATTTTGAAGCGGGTAGCCTGTCAATACCACCCTTCTTTTTGTTCTCATTTGCTTCAAAGCTTGTGATATCGACGCATGCGAATTTTTGATTCGATGACCTTCATCGCAAATAACCAGATCGGGACCTGGCTTGACTAAGGCTTCATGCACCTCTGCAATAGAATAATATAATAAATAAAAAATATATATAATACGTCAATTTTAATTCTTAGGGGGGGGGGCACCCTTTTTTTATACGAGAACGACCGCTGATACATACACCCTCCAATACAGAACGCCACACCGATATTTTTAAATGGTAACATGGATCGAGATTACATCATTTAAAGGGTTTTAGGTCTTAATAATTACCATGATTTTTTTATGAATTAATCGATTTGCATTCGATACAATGGATAATAAATGCTTGAGTAGATGTATGTCTTTCTCATTGTGAAAGAGCTGTAAAACCGGATATCTATAAATGAATATAGAGCTAAGAGACAGTTTAAAACGAGCGGCGTTGGTACAAATACGTAAATAATTATAAATAAATTATATATCGTTATTTTTATTTAACCCAGTCTCATAATAATATATACCAATTCAGAGTATATATGTACATAAGAGTTTCTTGAAATACAAACATTGAGTTGTACGAAAAAATATAATTAGCACAATCAGTATGTGCGAGTATATACAGGTGTACCACTTAAAACTCCCAGGGCAAATATATCGGTAACGGATCCAGATATTTGAATTTTGTAAAAAGCAGTTATTAAAGAATGTGATGGACTCTAGTTTGCTCCCACAATTGTGTTTTATTATGTGAATATATAGATGGCGCTACGATGAAGAGAATTTTTTTGTTCACCATAATCTTCATTTGTTTTTTATTTGAAAGAGTATTAAAATTAAAATGAATTTTATTATTTGTGTTAGTTTCCAAAATTTAACGGTTTCATAGATATTCGTGTTTAAAGAGAGTAATTTCCACTTTTGTCTTTATTTCGTTTAAATATTTAAACGGATCAAATATAACTAGCAAAGATGTTTAAAATTTTTGCCTTCTTGATTGCTACATAACCTATATCGCCTTATCAGTTCCCTTCCGCAAACATTTAATAATGTATTTCTACTAATTTTTTAAACACTAGCATAATTTTATTATAAAGGTATTACATCTGTTATGTGTTCTTTGTAAACTTCAGCTTTCAAGTAACCCCGCAAGAAAGAATCTAACAGGTCAACCCGAGGACGCCATTAGTACCAATCCAACGATATGGTAACGTTTGATTAAAGTAGTCAGTAACTATGTTGCCATTATGAGCAGGTGCCTCGTCTTGATGTAACCACATATTATTTTGCAGCTCTATTGGTACATCTTCCAAAAGTAGTGGTAACTCATTTTGCAGGAAATGTAAGTGGCGCACACCAATTAATGTTTCATGATAAAAGTGGGGGCCTGTGATATATCCATTTAAAATTCCTTACCAAACGTTAACGCCAAAAACTGTTTGATTACTTGTTTGCCTTATCCACCTAGGATTATATTCTGACCAATAACGAGCATTATGCTTAATTAAGGTACCATTGTTGTTAAAACGACATTCGTCACTCCACATGATCTGATTTATAAAGTAATTGTTTTCCGTTAACATTACAGAAAATTCTGCCAGAAAATCGAATCTGCGGTTGATTATCTCCTATTGTTATGTGGTGCACTAAATGAACTTTATAAGGAAAGTATTTATTTTCTTTTAAAATCCTACGGCAAAAGGTTACATTGAGATCATGCTGTTCTTTTAATTGTCGTAATGATGTATGTGAACTATTATTAACTCTTTGTAGTACCGCTGATGAAAATTTCATCATCTCTACTCTTTTCTGCCTTAATTGTTTTTGTTTTTTGAAGCTACCGTAATGTATGAGTTTTGCACACAAACTTATAAATGTTTAGTGATCTGGTAAAGGCCTGTTTGGAAAGCGTCGAGCATATAATCGCACTGCTTTAGATGCATTTCTAAGGGATTCTCCATAAATTAAAACCATACTCAGTTTGTTTTCATTTGTGTGTAAAACCATATTTTTAATATGGAAGAGAACTAATAAGCCGATATATGTTATGTAGCAATCAAGAATGCAAAAATTTTGAACATCTTTGTTAGTTATATTTGATCAGTTTAAATATTTAAACAAAATAAAGACAAAAATTGAAATGACTCTTACTTTCTTTAAACACGAATATCTATGAAACCGTTAAATTTTGGAAACTGACACAAATAATAAAATTCACATTAATTTTAATACTCTTTCAAACAAAAAACAAATGAAAATTATGGCGATCAAAAAAAATCTTTTCACCGCAGCGCCATCTATATATTCACATAATAAAACACAATTGTGAGAGCAAACTAGAGTCCATCACATACTTTAGTAACTGCTTTTTACAAAATTCAAATATCTTTATCCGTTTCTGAGATATTTACCCTGGGAGTTTTAAGTGATACAGCCTGTATATATAAAAAAAAGGAGAAAGACTATCGGGTTATTCCGCTGTAGTGCAACCGCAGACACGTGTTTTAGACTCGTTGGTCATCGTCAGTACGGTGTAGCCTAGGAATAAGGTGGGATATCCTTGGAGATAGAAACAAAAGGAAGACCATCGGGGAGACAATGTCTGCCTCGCGGCGGTGTCAGTTGTTGTCACTCAAACCTGAGGATCTTCTGACATTTAAGTTGCCATTGGTGGTCTGTCTTCCCGATTGTCTTCCTTTTGTTTCTATCTCCAAGGATATGCCACCTCATTCCTTGGCTACATCGTACTGACGATGACTAACGAGTCTGACACACGTGTCTGCGGTTGCACTACAGCGGAATAATCTGATAGTCTTTCTCCTCTCTTTATTATGTATCCGCGATTGTTTTTTTTAGAAAAGTTTAGTGAAGATGAAAATTTCTTCGAATCTGTCATCATTTCATAATACCGGATTAGTTAATACACATAATTTTCATTACTACAGTGATGAAAATCCCCATTGTTTACAAATATGGATAGGTTAAATACTGATGTCAACGTGTGGTGGAATAATTGGAACACTAGTGGTAGGTTCGTTCTCTTTTTTGATGGTCACTTAAAGGCCCTATGTTTCTTCGATTTTTAAGACACACTTTGCCCGCACTTTTGGAAAATATATCACTTAATAATCGTCAAGGAATGTGGATACAACCGGATGGTGCGCTAACGCATTTTTAAGTAAACGTTAGAAATGAAATGGATAGGCAATATCTCAACAGGCTGATATAACGCGGCGATTCACACAATTCGCCAGCAAGATCCCCAAACTTAATAAGTCCCATTTTCTTTTATGGGAATATCTCAAAAATATCTTTTATCATACACCACCAACCACACCCGACGATATGACTGTTAAGACTTAAACAGTCCTTTTAAGAGAAAATTCTTTTATGCACTGAAACAGATGGACATCATTTTGTGCACTTGTTAAAACATTATGCCGTGTTTACAAGATCAAATAGATTCATGAATAAATTGACGAATTTATTCACGAAGAAATTCATGAATTTATTCATCAATTTATTGGACCGTGTAAACGCAAACATTCATCCAATATTTTATTGACGATGTCCACTAGTACCAACCATCAAATAGTGACATTTGTTTTCTCGCAACCTTTAAATGTTTTTGTTTTCATTTTGCAATTTGGAAGTTACGCGGAACTTGTTAATCTGATATTTGTAGGGGTTAATAATACGCGATTATATATGCAAAATATGGAGTTTTGCTTGCTGATGGATACAAAAGCATATCCGAATATTTTTATATGTACTTGATTGTAGCAATCACAAATATCTTTTTTGTGGGACTTGATCATGATCATTAAAATAATTATTTGTTAAGTGAAATTATTCACTTCTCACAATCGATTTTTTGTCGGTCCTCTGCAACGTTTGTATAGAATAGCAATAGTTGCATATTATTTATTGGAACATTAATATTTCTTTTCAAATATGTACGACTGATTTTACTAACTTTATCAATCTTTTATAATAAAAAAATTAATCACGGAGCAGAAGGTTCACAATGTAAAAGTTGGCATGTATTTTAAACTAAAATGTTACTATATTTCCCTAGAAAATTGACGAAAAATTAGAGCGGGTTCTAATTCGACAATTTATTTGATAAGAAAAAATTGACGGCAAATTGAGCGTTTACATGCTCCAATAAATTAAAGGTTAAAAACTTCATGAATTTATTTGACCGTGTCATTAGCATTAGTTTTCTTTTACTACTTAAGTTTGTTATTTGTTTAATAAAGTATGTGTTAATTATCTAGTTATGACGCCTTTTAATTATTGTGAAACAAAACCAATCAAACTGTTAGGTTAATAAATATTTGCCTTTTGAAAATCGTAATTGCAAGAAAGTAGTGTTTGAAATTGAAACTCCTAAATTACTAACCAGCTATACAAAATAGGTATAGGAAACTCTACTACAGGATGTTCCATTTAAAATAAGAAAGCTATTTGTTTTTAATGTTAGTCAACACAAAAGTTTTGTTTTTAAATACCCTATATATATATTAATTTATTACTTCTTGGAATTAGCGACCTTTATTGTCTTCCTCAGTTTTTTACATATATCACAATACAACATATTAAAAATTTTTGTGAATATTGATTCATACATCTGCAAATTAAATTGTATAAATTAGAATTATACTAATCATCCCACGTCTTTAAAACAAAAACTTACTAAAAATGTACACGTACTTCGTCACAATAACATTTTTTTTTTCTTTTGTTAACAAGAATTTAAACTAATTTAAATTATTCGATCTGTCCGAGAACACCTATCTACGAAAAAATACCACGTGTTTTACTTTTTTGCTAGTTGTTTTCTTATCATTTTATATTTTAGTATTGTCAACTAACAAATTTCTCAGACATACAGGGTTTATACATAAAAAAATTTCTCAGTTATTTATAGTATTGGAAAATAGATTCTCGACAAACTATCAATTTCGTTTCTGTCATTAACCGTCTCCTTAGTTCTTTTTATTTCAATCATCTCTAAGATGTTTCTGGCTTTTGTGTTGTTTTCCTTTTTAAGTATCTTGACCTTAGTGAAATTGAAACTATGTTGCATTTTGTCTTTATGTTTTTTCAAGGAAGTGGGATTTTTTGCATATTTGTGTCCATTTATCCTGTCTTCAAGAAGCTGTTTCGTCTGACCAATGTATACTCCATTGCAGTAATTGCACGGAATAGTGTACACAACGTGCGACTGTTTGGTTATCGGGATTATGACTGCAATGGAGTATACATTGATCAGACGAAACAGCTTCTTGAAGACAGGATAAATGGACACAAATATGCAAAAAATCCCACTTCCTTGAAAAAACATAAAGACAAAATGCAACATAGCTTCAATTTCACTAAGGTCAAGATACTTAAAAAGGAAAACAACACAAAAGCCAGAAACATCTTAGAGATGATTGAAATAAAAAGAACTAAGGAGACGGTTAATGACAGAAACGAAATTGATAGTTTGTCGAGAATTTATTTTCCAATACTATAAATAACTGAGAAATTTTTTTATGTATAAACCCTGTATGTCTGAAAAATTTGTTAGTTGACAATACTAAAATATAAAATGATAAGAAAACAACTAGCAAACAAGTAAAACACGTGGTATTTTTTCGTAGATAGGTGTTCTCGGACAGATCGAATAATTTTAATGTATTTTATTTTAAAATTGTTAGTCATTGATATGATATGTAGTAAACTTATAATGTTACGCATACGAATAGTTTAAATTCTTGTTAACAAAAGAAGAAAAAAAAAATTTATTGTGACGAAGTACGTGTACATTTTTAGTAAGTTTTTGTTTTGAAGACCAGGAGGATGATTAGTATAATTCTAATTTATAAAATTTAATTTGCAGATGTATGAATCAATATTCACACAAAATTTTAATATGTTGTATTGTGATATATGTAAAAAACTGAGGAAGACATTAAAAAAAAATGTCGAAACGTCTAAGAAAATGTTTTTTATTTATGTTTAAGTAGAAGAATAAAGGTCGCTAATTCCAAGAAGTAATAAATTAATATTTCAAAAGCACGACCAAGAAACGATATTATATTTTATACTATATATATATATATATATATATATATATATATATTTAATTCTTTAAAGTATCTTAAAGTCTAATGCTTTGAGTAAACAATAAATACAATTTAAAGTAATTCGCTCAAATATGTAAGACAGAAATGTCTCTTAAATTTTGATCTACATTTTCAAAGATAGCAAAATATCTCGACAAGAGGTTGAGTTAGGTATAGGGAATATAACAGTAAGTGGCTTTCATTTAGCTTATAGTATCAAATTATGCCATAATATACAGGCTGTTCCATTTAAAATTTCATAACCTTGGTGTGTAAATTTTTTTTGAATCACTCTGTATATTTCGAAATAATTTTAAAAGGTGTCTCTAATGTACCTATACAACCCTTAATAAAAAGATATATAAATTTACCACTTTTCATATATAAACCAACTATGGAAAGGAGGGGAAACTTACCTTCAAATAATAGCTTGTTTTTGTCATCATCTACAGGTTCTTGCGGTGCGGGTTTTCGTCTAGATTTTGGATGCTTTTTTAAAGAAAGCAATCTGTATTGTTCATATCCTATAAGCAATACACCACCACCATTTTTCCATTCTTTTATGACTTTAGATTTAGCTGCCAGCGTTTTGTGACTATCATTTAAAACATGCAAATTGAAATTTCTTGGCCTTACTTCTCCATGGGCGGTAAGCGGACTATTAGCAACAGCATCCTCTGTTGGCAACCACATGTTATATTCTGCCATCCAATTTTGCAAAGTATTTATTGGCATAATACATAAAATAGTTTTTGCAGGGGTATATCTTAAAAAAATATCAGTAAATGATACCACCTGTAGTGTCTTTCCCAGGCCCATGGAATGGGCTAGTATACAACCAAAACCAGTCGATGTTTCGAATCTATTCACGCTTTCTACGACGTTATCAAAAAGAAACCTTATTCCACCTATCTGATGAGGCTTAATGATTCGAGCTATTTGGGGTGCGAGATATATATCCGGTTCTCCGTCCTGATTGCCTATATTCACCACTACTCGTCCTTGCTCGTCTGGTTGGTTAAACTCATCATTGGTATGCATACCTGAATTGCTAGGATCTTCATCTACATCGTCGGATGGATCATTTTCTGGTTCTGAGACAACTATGCAGTCATCATCTGATGATATGTCTATTGTTGCTACTGGATCTTTCGCTAAAAAGAAAAATGACTGATGAACATTCATAATAAAGAGTTACTTAGTTCTTTAAATGCCTTGAAATAGTTAACATAGATTGTAAATCAATATTTTTATTTATTTATACATATTAAAAAAAACCGGATAACGCTAAAATATTTCAATACAAATTATATATAAAGAGATTCCAGAATTGAATAATACAAACTCAAAATTCAAATTAAGTACCTTACTTACAACACACACTATTTTTTGTAGAATCTCTTTATTTTAATAAATCATGTATTTTAAAGTAAGGTATTAGTTCTTTTCCAGCCACATTAAATTTGATTGTTTGGATCATCAAATTACATTAAGCATAACGCTGACTGTTTCATATTGCAGTACACGTGAAAATTTGAGAGATGGTAGGTGGGTCCACATTTGCAATTTTTTCGTTTTCAATAAAAGTTTTTATCTTTTCTGGTTTTGGAAATGCCGTCAACTTTGGTATTTTAAACAATATATATTTACATTTTTGGTCTCTACACAATTGAGACAAAATTGATGTATGTCAATTAGGATTTGATTTTTTGACTTAATGTGTATTTTAATGGTTTACTTATAAACATGGACAATTTACCGATATTTTGGCCCTACAATTGGTGACTCTAAAATGCATTCAAACATATTTGCCAAACAGGTATGGATTGGTTCTATTTTCACAATTACGAATAAATTCAAGCAAGGGCTTGCAAATGCTTATCGGTTCATCACTAAAATACGGTCGATATACAGTGATGGGCAAATGTATGGAACCAAGTAAATATCTCTGGAGTTTCTAGAGATGTAGAAATTAAATTTGGTGTGTAGATATTACACTATATTTTGTATTTAGTTCGAATGTTTTTATCGCAATTCAACTTCCAGTTTAACCGGAAGTAATGTCAGCTTGAAATTTTTAAATAGAACACCCTGTATATTATTTTAGTTTTGAATAGAACACTTTATTGCAAGTACAAAAATAATGGGTTCGATATGTTTTATTTCATGGCCAACCGTGATATTAACAAAAAAAAAAAATTTTTGAATGAAAATGTAATAATATCTGGTAGTCCATGTAATAATTGTAGCAGTGACAGTTATTGTCAAAATAAGTAGTATTTTAGTTTTAACGCAAAAATGGCTCATTTAAGCGAAAGAGGAAGAATTGAAATACTAATGATGATTGGATTTGGCGACAGAAGAAGAACGCATCAAGAAGTTTGTGACCTTTTTAACAATATTCATCCGAATAGGCAAATAACACGTTCGATAGTTACAAAGACTTTGCAAAGGTACAATACAAATGGCACCGTCGGAAATTTAAGAAAAAGTGGACGTATAAATACTGCTACAAATGAAGAAGTAGCTCAAAATATTGCTATATCTTTAGAGGAAAATCATAATTTGTCTACTACTGAACTGGCCAATATGCACGAAATTAGCCGTCGTTCAGTAGGGAGGATATTAAAACGAGAAAGATATTACCCGTACAAAATTCGCCTTGTTCAAGAACTTTCCGACGACGACTTCAACAGACGGCTAGAATTTTGTGAATCAGTTATGGATATTTGTAACCGTGACGATAATTTTGTACAAAATGTAGTGTTTTCTGATGAAGCAACTTTTTGCTTGAACGGTACAGTTAATCGACACAACTGCCGTTACTGGTCCCAAAATAATCCTTACTGGGTACAAGAAGCTCATACGCAACACTCTCAAAAACTGAACGTTTGGGCCGGTATTTACAATAACAGAATTATTGGGCCTTTCTTTTTAGAAGGAAATTTGAACGGGAACATGTATTTAGAACTTTTGGATGCACAAATAATTCCGGCGCTGGAGGAAAATGGACAACTGCCAAATAATATCTGGTTTCAGCAAGATGGGGCACCACCTCATTACGCTCGCATTGTTCGAGATCGTTTAAACAGGACATTTCCTAATAGGTGGATTGGAAGAAGAGGTGCTATAGAATGGCCTCCTCGATCACCAGACCTTAATCCACTGGACTATTTTCTATGGGGTTTTTTTAAGTCCAAAGTTTATTTTAATCGACCAGATAATTTGCAAGAATTAGCTGAGAGAATAACTCAAGAGATTCAAAGAATTCCACCAGAAACAAAGGCCAATGTTACAATGGCATTTAAAAATAGACTGGCCTACTGTCAAGAGGTAAATGGTGCTCAGTTTGAACATTTAATACACTAACGGTATCCTAACGCTTTGTCGTAGTCATGTTTTATTTTACTATGTTTAGCGCCCTTTTCAGTAATTTAAGTACTGTTGTACTCAATTTCAGTTTTGGTATTTAATGTTATTGTTACATTTGTGATTTACACTCGCAAAATACTAGATCTTAGCATTGTAACAAAAATCACTCTTTTGTTAATATCACGGTTGGCCATGAAATAAAACATATCGAACCCATTATTTTTGTACTTGCAATAAAGTGTTCTATTCAAAACTAAAATAATATACAGGGTGTTCTATTTAAAAATTTCAAGCTGACATTACTTCCGGTTAAACTGGAAGTTGAATTGCGATAAAAACATTCGAACTAAATACAAAATATAGTGTAATATCTACCCACCAAATTTAATTTCTACATCTCTAGAAACTTCAGAGATATTTACTTGGTTCCATGCATTTGCACATCACTGTATATATATATACCGTATGTGTCAATTTTCATTAGGTATATGGATTCAATGTTTACATGCGATTTATACGTATACAAATAATATGTGGCAACGTGTGTCACCCCTACTATCCGTCACCAATCCCGACAACAATCGACATCACAACGACTTTCTCCGATCTTCCCACTTCTACATTAAATGTTTAGCTGCGAACACGTTGCGATCTAATCTGCAATAAAAGCCGTCATCATCAAATGGCCGCCGCGATCTAGTAGTTTATTATTATTTTCAGAATCCTTTTTTATTTACCTTATTTTTAATTTTATTAGAATTACGCTTTTGTTTGTGACATGCAGCGTGAACGCAGCTTAATAATTCTCTGCATTTACTCAAAGGAAAAAGAAAAATCCTTGCAATGCGTAAATATTATTTCTGAGCGCAGTACAAACACCCTAGTCAATAGTCCAACAGCTACTGCTAACTTGAGCTTGAATCGGTCGCGCTCGCATTGAAGAGGAAAGGTGGGGTGCCATGTTGTCACGTATTGCATGAAGTAATCGCCTATGGCTAATGAAAATTGACACGTGCTGTATATATACCGCATGTGTCAATTTTCACTAGGTATAGGGATTCAATGTTTACGTGCGATTTATACGTATACAAGTAACACGTGGCAACGTGGCACCCCTACTGTCCGTCACCAATCCCGGCAACAATTGACATCACAACGATTTTCTCCGATCTTCCCACTTCTCTCCACCAGATTTTACATTCAATGTTTAGCTGCGAACACGTTGCGATCTAGTCTGCAATAAAAGCGGTCTTATTACTGGAACGGGAAACATCAAATGGCCGCGGCGATCTCCTGATCTAGTAGGTTATTATTACTTTCAGAATCCTTTTTTATTTACCTTATTTTTAATTTTATTAGAATTACGCTTTTGTTTGTGTCATGCAGCGTGAACGCAGTTAATAATTCTCTGCATTTACTGGAAGGAAAAAGAAAAACAAATCCTTGCAACTCGTAAATATTATTTCTGAACGCATTACAAACACCCAAGTCAGTGGTCCAATAGTTACAGCTAAGCGAACTTGTATTTTCGAGCATATATCGGTCGCGCTGGCATTGGAGAGGAAAGTAGGGGTGCCACGTTGTCACGTATTGCATGGATTGGTCGCCTATGGCTAATGAAAATTGACACATGCTGTATAATATATATATATATCTACTTATTACATGTTCACTTACGTTTTGTTCTGGACATAGGTCTTCTAATCATTGGCATCTCTTCATTTTCACTATCGCTATCACTGGGCGCCGTTGGAAAGTGCGGTGGCATCCGTTTCATGACAGGCGCTATACTAACAGATGGCGTCAGATTTCCTGGTGGTTTCTTGACAGCTAACAAATTCTTTGCTTTAGTGGGTGGTATTGCACTTTTGGGTACCTTAACCAGATCAAAAGGCTTTTTGGTTAGTTTCGTCATGGTTTTAGTTTGTCCATTGGGCAATTTAACTAAAACAGTATTACCAATTCTAGCACCAGATGTACCTTGAAAGAGAAACCCATACACATAATTTGTTTTTTTTTACAATAGTATTGTATGTATTTCTATCTATTGGTTTCATAGAGATTGTACTTACCTGCTTTTGGCATATTGCCGCCCTGCAAAAGTGAAATAACTCTATCTTGCGCCATCTGCCTCTGTACTTCTCTAATAATTCTTTGCTGCTCTTGAACTCTCCTCAGTCTTTCCATTTCTTGGCGTTGAGCTGCTAATGTTGATTCATCTAACTTAGTTTCATCCATAACCTCTCTAATGTTGCGCCTCATGTTACCAGACTTTAGTCTTTCACCCATAGGATCTTCATCAATAGGAGCTATAAAAAGATATTCATGTTATAATTTAACTAACGGTAATTTGTGGGTAACACTAATATTGTAATAAAAGTCAAGAAGATAAGATAAAAAAGTACAGTTTACATTATACTCAAAACTACTTATTATTATTATTATCATTATTTTCACTGTAAGTAACTATCTTTAATTAGATGTATACTATCATTTAGAATTACTGTATTAAGTACAGTAGTTAAAAATATGTACTGCAAACAGTCAAGACATATAAGGGATAAATCTTAATATAATAACTTCACTAACTGTCAAGAAAAAAAACATTTTCATTGAAGCAACGATAGTCTAACACCTGAGATTTAGCGGATTCTTGTATAAAGATTACACATAGTGTTAAATATAGATAACGTATATATTTCATACATGTGCAAAATCCCCTATGGCATACAAATTATTATGGTAATATGTACATACAGGTTTGGCCTGTTTTTATCTTGCATGCAAACTGAAAGTCCATGTATTGAAACGAACATTGTTGCTAATATTTATACACAGATGGGCAAGTACTGTTCGAGAAAAGTAGTGGGGACGCTAGACGACAGGTTCAGACGATCATTAGAATCATAAGATACCAATATTGTGTAGTCTGTTTCAAGATATAGTAACCTGTGGGACTTGCATTTGCACTATATCTTGAAACAGACTATATATGTATAGTCCTTTTCAAGATATAGTGCAAATGCAAGCTCCCACAGGAAACAGACCATACATGAGCGTAGCTGTATAGTATATCACTATTACGGAATACATTCATATTCTTTTGTCAATTCTCAAACAAAAGTACTGGTAAAATTAAAGTACGTTGTCTATCACATCTGCTATGGGCAAATTTCTAATATAGATCTCATCGTTACACACGTGCAGCTGAAGGTCTACTTGCCGGCTCTCGTATGTATATTTGTAGGTACGTACGGTTTGGCAACTATTTTCGTGTTATATACGGGAAGCCGCATGCAAGGTAATCGTAGGCCAACCGTGTATGTAACCGCACTAAAGGGATGTTATATTATAGTCGAGTCGTTTTGGCAACCGACTCGATTCAAGTGATTTAAGGAAAGAAGATAATTTTTGATTGGGCTTTCCAAATAGTCATTTTTTTCTAAAATATCAAATGGGAAGCATATAAAATAATTAATCGTTGGCTAATCAAATAATCGAAATTCCAAGTTTTCCACTAAAAAAAAAAATATCTTCTTTCCTTAAATCACTTGCAAAAAAATTAAGAGCAGGTAGAAGTAGTCTTAGTCTATCCCTAAAGTCGAAATCCAAACGCCGGTAAAATTTAGTTCTTGCCAAAAAAAATGTCGAAGTATGGTTTAACTGCGAAGAAAAACCGTTATAACATCGAAACCGCTAAAGTTAGCGCTATGACGTTACATAAGAAAAGAAAGTACTCTTCAAGGGCTTTCCGAATCAGCCATAAAATATATATTGTTCCATTAAAAAAAAAACATAGGTTTGATACGCCACTGGAATACGGCACGGCACTGATGACCAAAAATATTTTAGGAAAATTGCGATTGTAATTATGGACAATTTTTCTCGACTTTTTTCGATACATTGTATGATAGAGGAGCTACGGTCCGAGGCATCTTAGGTGCTACACCCGGTATAGCAGACAAATAAACAAAAAATTAAACATACCTAAATTAATGGTAGATACTACAAATCGTAAATATGAAGATACATGTGAATTAGAGGATCATATACGCTCAGATTTGTTGCAAATAATAAAATAAATAGAGACATACCAAAAAGAACCATTCCCGATATAGCGAATTAATTGTTAATGATCTTTCTTATTTTTGTTACTGATTGTTTAACAGCTTTAGCCTGTTCAGTACTTGCTTATGTGTCGATAATTGATTTACGCCCCTGCCATTTGCATATTAGCGATTTTTATGTTTTTAAAATTTCTACCCCTGCGTGAATTCACTTTAATTGCCAAATTTAAATCCCATAAGTGCAGTTTAAAGAATTTTCTAGCAGCACTTTAAAAATTATCGACATATACTAATCAACTTTAACAAAATATGAATTCGAAATAACAGGTTATTAATGCCATTTCATCATATCAGTAATGATATAGTTGCACATAGGCTGATCATAAGATTCTAGAGTGATGTTTGTAAATTACGACACTGGCGGTAGAACAAATGAAGGAAGACGTTTCCAAGTTGCCAATTTAATAAAATAAAAATTTCTAAATCGCAAGGTGTACTTCAATTACAGACACCCATTGAATATCTATTATCAACGTATGTGTTTATTTATATTTTGTCCTGTAATTGGAAATATTCTGTTGGGCAAATAAACGTATTATTATTATTATTATTATCAATATACTCTTGGGATGATGTCCTTCAGTTATAAATATGTATAATTAAAAACAAATCTTATAAAGTTGTGAAGTCTCATACACGAGGAAGTTTAACTACATCGAATCTAGTTATTCCATTGATAATTCCGTTCTTACTAAAATAGATAATGTGAAATTGTTCTTATTTATTACAAAATTGTGTGACGTCTTTCGCTGGCATCCTGGTCATTATATCTTCTTTGCAGTTCTGTGGACATTTCTCTTCTAGCTAAATCTGTTGAATAAGTATTAGTAATACCTCAGGAGTCACATACATAACAATATATAGTATATGTCTAGTGTAATCATGTCGCTTGCGACTGCTTCCCCCTTTTTTTTCTAATTAGGTTTGAATCATTTCTCCTATCTCCTGTGGCAATTGTATATTCTTGCTAGTTACATTTGATGCAGACTAACCACTTTTTAACTGTTCGTGTTCAGTATCTACGTATCGTCAGTTTTTGTTTTTTTAATGTAAATCATATCTGCTGTTGTTTGGTATCTATTATTAAATCTTCTTATATAACCCTTTAGTATCTCTTCTGCTTGCTGCGACTTGTTCATTACTTGCTAGTTATTCTATGTGTCCTTTATCTTATTATATGCTCTCCTCGCTACATATCCTTTTTATTACATTTCTTGTATTGTTTGATGTTTGTTTCTAGTTGTCTGTATACATCCTTTTGATCTTCTACCATAATTCTTCTAGGGGTAAACTATCATCTATATTCTGTGAATGTTCTTCAAGTTCTTCAATATCTTCTATCTTCACAGAATCATCTAATTTATGGGGTTTTAATAATTGTTGCCTTTTAATTCATTTGTGATATCTGCTCCGGATATCTCATTTCTAACATCAAACAAATTGCTCAAGATACCGTTTATTGAATCTGCAATTATTACGTGTAGTGAGTAACTCAAAAAAGTACTTATTATAATGACACCTTAAAGTCTCTAAGTTTTAAACTCCAAACGACAACTTTTTAACGAAAATTTATCAACAATATAGTTTCATTAGTTCACTATCCATGACTAGATCTGAGATGACCCTAGGATACACTAAAGGGCTATCACATTTTCGTTAATTTAATTTTCAAAGAACAAATCAAAAAAGATGTTGATTCAAGAAATTGGTTTTTCAAATTGGTTTATGCGATTTGAACCAATACAAATTCAATTGCAAATTCTGAAGATTTTGAGCAATTAAAAACATGAAATAAAATGCAAAAGGAAAAAAATCCCTTACCACAAAAAATATATACAGGGTTATGATAAAGTAACGCACAAAATTCATATAACGTACAATGTTCATTTTTGAAAAAAATGCAAAAACACGTCAAACAGTTTATTTTATTCCGCGTCTTTTAACATAAGTCAAAAAAATAAAACGTCAAATTTGTCAAAGTTATGACGTCATCAATATTTTTTTTAAATAGGAAGCTTGGTTTTTTTTTACTTTATTTGATAAAGCTTGTTTTTCTGCATTATAAAGAAATAATTGAAGTAGGGGTCACATAAGCAAAAACTGAGAGAATTAATAAAAAACAAAATAAACTTTATTATAGTAATAACATTTAAATTAACTAAACAGTCCTTTAAACCAAAACGATTTCTTACAGGAATTGTTCAAACTGTGTCAGATAGTGAACGGGACACAGTTTGAACAATTCCTGTAAGAAATCGTTTTGGTTTAATGGACTGTTTAGTTAATTTAAATGTTATTACTATAATAAAGTTTATTTTGTTTTTTATTAATTCTCTCAGTTTTTTCTTATGTGACCCCTACTTCAACTATTTCTTTATAATGCAGAAAAACAAGCTGTATCAAATAAAGTAAAAAAACCAAGCTTCATATTTAAAAAAAACATTGATGACGTCATAACTTTGACAAAATTGACGTTTTATTTTTTTGACTTATGTTAAAAGACGCGGAATAAAATAAACTGTTTGACGTGTTTTTGCATTTTTTTCAAAAATGAACATTGTACGTTTTATGAATTTTGTGCGTTACTTTATCATAACCCTGTATAAAAATCTAAATATATTTCGGCAACTAAGTTGCCATCTTCAGTAGATATCTGTATAAAACAAAAAAAGAGTGTTAAACGTAGTATTTTTTGCTAAGGTGTAACCATAGAAGATATTCTTCACGAAATCACAAGTGGGATAACACTGATTTCTTAACAAACGACATCTCTATATATACTACCTAAATCTAACGGGACCATACCTTAAAGCGTGACAGACTATTCCCTAAAATTACAATAATTCGTACAACCAGGACTCGGGTATCGGTCCATTGTCAGAATTCATTAACTTACATCTATTTCTATGTATATAAATATTTTTGTAACTGTCTAATTCTCTAAAATTATTTAAGACTATCTGTAGGCATGCCATGGCCTGTGTCAAAAATACGTCGAGCAACGCTTGATTTTTCCGGTCTGTTGTATCTGAAATGTGCAATGTGTTCTTTGTAACGAGTTGAAATTGAACGCCTAGTTTGCCCTACATATTTTTGATTACAATCTTTACAGGTTATTTCATAAATACCAGATTTTTGATCTACCTCAATTTTATCTTTAGTGTTCCCTAAGAGTGATATTAATGAATTGCCCGGTTTAAACGCGATTTGAAGTTCCTGTCCTTTAAAAATGCTGTTCAAATTTCGTGTGACTGAATGATACGGCAAAGAAGCAAACTTATTACAAAGAGTTTTTTGAGGTAGCAAACATGTAGTATGTATCTTGAATTTGTTTCTTAAATTTATGTTTCTTAATAAGCTTACTTAGTGTTATCCCAGTGTGATTTGGTGAAGAGCATATCTTCTAAGGTCAAAAATACTACGTTTAACACTCGTTTTTTATTTTATACAGATATCTACTGAAGATGGCAACTTAGTTGCTGAAATACGTATTTAGATTTTTATATATATTTTTTGTGGTAAGGGATTTTTTTCCTTTTGCATTTTATTTCAGATTTTTAGCCACAGTCTCCACCCATTATTGAATTAAAAACATATCTGGAGTTTTGATATTTATTCCAGTAACACTTTAGAATTAGTGTATGTTAGCCAAGGAATACGAATGAACTATACTGTACCTACTAAGTGCTTATAAGTTAATGACGAATCTAGAGTGACTCCACGTAACATTAGAGAAAAATTAGTTTTTAGTGGGGCGCCATTACGTGATACCTTAGGTATTTATGCTTTACATTATTTCTGAGTTAATACCAACTAACTTCAGACTTTGATGAAATATAGAATATATTTTCCATTTCCGAAATAATCATAATCAATCAAAATACATTTCTATTTTATCTAAACCATGGTGTTGACAAGCAATGTTTGTCATCAGCATACATGAACTTTCTAGAAGTTGTAACTGGTAGATCATCTGTATATACGTAAAAAGAAACAATAATATACTAAAACATTAAAATATCAAACTAAACTTTCTAGTATATAAGTAATCAATTTAACATCATGAAAAATATTATATAGTTTAAAAAACAAACTACCTGTCCATCCAAATTGTATTGTAAGCAGTTGTTAAACTTTCAAAAATTGTTTTTGATGCAAGTTATTTAAAACTGAATCACACTAGCAATATTGATGAAAACCAGCCTGTTCATTGCTGACTTGAGCGTATTATGCGATAGAATTTATTGAATTTTCTAATAACGTAAAACAAAAGTTAACAATGGAAAAAAAAACAATGTACGTTTCTTTTTCAATAAATAAGTCGAATTCTTTAATACAATCAAAACAAACCATAAACATCTATAATGAAGTATAGCAGATTGACAACTTGATTCAAGTAGAGAGAAGGGTAATAGTCCTCAGCTTATCAAATACTTTTCTCAAATTGTAGATTTTGGTTTCAGGGTTGGAACCGCGTCGAGTTTGGCGCAAATGTTGACGTTTCGTCCACTGTTGCAAGGAGCAACTTCAGGACTACACGTAGATGTTCGTCGATTCGTTGTAGTTTGAAGAGAGAAAGGTCAGAGACTACGCTAAAATTATATAGGGATCGGGTCAGACGGTGGCCTGCTATTTCATCTATTTCATAGTAGAGTTTAATCTTGCCATGTTGGATGTAACGAAATTACAGGGATGTTTTCTAGGGAAATAATGCGATGCACGGCATAGCAGTTTAGCATCTTTGGATAGAATTTGAAGGCCGAATTTGAGTTTGTGTTCTGCCAGCCTTGAACCAGCTGTACTTAACAGTCTAGTGCAACGTTAGTGTTCAGACACAAGCACATTTACTGGCCGTTTAGTTTAGCCAATATAAACACTGACATACAAATATGGAATGCGTATCTGTTAAGATCAAATACCTTCATTGTTAGTATGACTCATATAATCAACCAATTATAATATTACACATTTATAAGAAACAAGAAGTATCTATAAAACTCACCCATTTTCTTAGCTGGTGTCACAACCACTTCATTTTCTACAGCAACCTCTGTTTTCTTCGGTTTCTCTCCTTTCTTTACTGTTTCAAAACTAATTTCCCCCATCTCTTTTAATTTTTCTTTAATATCATACTCATAGTCATCTACCTCAGTTTTAATTTCATCTACGGTCTTCAATTCTTCAGATTCGTGTTCTTCAAATGGCGCCTGTACCAATTTCTCTAAAAAGTCCGTACTCGTCTCTAGTTCTGACGTTACAGATTCCATATGAGAATTTTGAGATTTCATCATCGGCATGTCTTCCTCAGATTCTAATTCAGAGTCTGTATCATAATCTGTTAGTTCTGGTTCACTAAAGGAATGGGCACTGGACTCATCCATGTTCCTCTTAAAGTCAAGCCTGTCAAATTTGATACGTTTTGTAGATGGACCAGGCACATTGTCAAAATTTCTTTTAATGCCTTGTGAGTCTTCTGTATTTAAGTAAATCTGTAAAGTATATCATTAAAAAATATGTTAATATATTTTTTGGCACTAGGTTGTGCTTTAATAATAGTTAATAACATGATCACTATTACTCAAACTATAATTTCTAAATGTAGAGAATAGTTTTTACAATGTATTATTTAATATTTCCATTATAACTGTGTACCAATTCAAATTAGCACATTAAAATTTATTGATTCCATATGTAATAAATACATCAAGTTTTTGTTTTATTCATATAATTCTAAATGACAAAGTTATTTTCAATTTAAATAAAGTCTGTTTTTAAATAAGACAAATCTATAGTTTCTGCTACCAATTGGAATTTTAACATTATTAAAAACATCAAATATATAAGTATGTAGATATGTAAGAACAGTAGAATTGATTCTAAATATTGTCTCTTTTCATTATATTGCAAAATATAACATACAATAATCACACAGACAGAAACATTGAAGTTAACAAATACTAAATTAAGCGATACACTTAGACATTGTGATTACTTTTAATTAAAATAATACAATATAGTTACTTCCAAATGTTAGTTTGAATGATTTTGTTATGGCCATAAAGATAAAACTTTGTGTATACTTCGTTGTTTTAAAATAGATCATGGTATTATAGTAGAAAGGTAATACTATTTACATTTTGCTCAGGTCTTTCTTCTTTGCTCTCCTTTTCCATAATATCACCGCTACCTTGCAGTCCCACTTTGTCTTTTGGTTTTTCAAGTCGCTGTATTGTGACATCTCCTAGTCTTTGAAAAACTGGATCCATAACGTTTAAATAAAACCAATAGACTCGTTCACATCATTGCTATTGCAAACAAATTTTTAGTTTGCAGACATTGTTTTGTAAACAAAATTGAATGGACCGCCATACCTGCTTAGTTCAAACCGGCAATATAAGCAGTTTTCTGGAATACTCGCCTGCACTTATACCAATTACGGATAATTATAAGTATAATACGAATATTTCACTTAAAAAATGATCGATTAGGGTTTGTTTTGACGTAAAAATTTGTAAACACTGGCTTTGAGAAACAATTCATGAAATGATGAACGCCACTATGTGAAACTGGGAAACACAATGTTTCTTTAAGCGGGACACTGTCAATTTGTAGCACCACAAAAGATAATACTATCTTGTGTTCAAAAAACTGCAATTTTAGACTTTGACAGCACTCACTTAAAATTTTCTTGAAGGCGAAAATGGCATTGTTCCATGACTCTATTTCATTACTAATAATTTTAACCAATAGAGGCGCTGTCATCGCACTGTAAGATATTTTACAAGTAGTAGACAATGTATTTCTTGTGCACCTTTCTAAATTGTTCCAAAGATAATCGTGTCGAAGCTACTACAGTGTGCATGGATTTAATATCCTATTTCTGTGTTGTATGTCGAAAGATTGTGCATTAAACCAATCGCTTCAACTTTTTTTTTTAATGTATGGGTTATGATCAAGAAATAAAAATGTAGTTTCTTCTTACATAGAACCTACTCAAAATCAAAGTATAATTAACTGATTGTGTATATTTATATTTACATATAGAACTTAATCAATATAGATGTTGGATGTTCATTAAATGGGAATACATAATTAAAATACGCTCGAGCATGCACGTTGTAGGAATGACATAAAAATTACACAATAAAATTCTAATAACATATTAACCATAATCGTTATTAATAGTTGAATTTTCATGATATAGTAATAATTGCGTTTGCCATTTATATATTATTAACAGTTACTGCGCTGGATTGATACGTTTAATATTTTATAAGAAAAATGCTTAAATGCTAAAAAACATTGTTTATATAACAATCTTAGTACTTATTGAAAAACCTCACGCATTTCTTTGGAATTTAATTACATATTTAAACATTTGATTAATTTTTGAAATGGTAATATAATAGTACAATTTTACGTTGGAAAATAAATATAAAAATAAATAAAAGCATTTCCTTTTATTAAAAAAGTTATGCTTTTTAATTGATTATAGATCATTGAAAATTCAATTAACATGTTATGAGCGAATAATTCATACTCACTATTAGTCACTATTCGTGCTTTTGAGAATATAGTGATGTGACTATCTTGATAAATCACCTAAAATACGAAATTTTAGATAATGAACCACCATAAGCATAACATATGTGTATGTAATAATTATATGCCTATGCTATAAGCGCTTGAGTATACATATATTATAGATACCAGTCAGGTACTTTCTGACCGGGCCAGTTAAATGCTATACATTTTTCGAAAACGCCTATAGAGTCGTCTGTGATAAGTTTTGTAAGATATCTGTGGAGCAATTAAGGAGCAATTCTGCTGCCAAACTGCTACCTCGATTGTATTTGAATATGGCGGCTTTTTTTTATCTTCCTCTGTTAAAAAGTGGCGGGAAGAAAGGGTTTTTGTGAGATTTAGGAAGATTTCAGAAGTAAGAGATAAATACATTATATATTACGTACAATAGAGATCAAATATAATTATTTGGTCTCTATTTTACACCATGTTTTGGATTGGTTTCAGGTTAATTCCATTACATACTCTCAATACTCTGTATTTCCTTGAATAAGTGTCTGTAATAGAGCTGGGTCGTTCGCGAACGAACCGGTTCAGTGAACCGAATCCCAGCAGGGAACCGAGGGAGCCGGTTCACTAAATTTCAATGAACCGGATTTCGGCTCACTTGGGCAGTAACTTTATCCGGTTCGGTCGCGAACGTATCAAAACCATAAAGGAACCTACTGTACGACTGGCTGCTGAGTATCGACTGAATAATTTGGAAATTATACGAATACGGTCGCAGGTTGGATTGAAAAATAAAAATTGATATTATATAACAGGTAGGGTACGCACTACCAGTGGCGGCTCGTGAGTTTTCTGATAGGGTGGGCAAGTCGGATGGGACATTTTGAATAAGATATTCTACATCTATTAAAATTTATTGGAGCTCTATGTTGGTCGGAATAATTTCCTAAAGCAAATATACCGTTCCGCAAGAACCTCGTGAAGGTCTAGAGCTATATCTTACCAGGAGAGGAAGGGAGAGGTTATTGTTAGTACGCGAAAAACAGTTAGCAGAATAACTATTAAGAAAAATAAAACAATATTTTCTTAACAAAACGAAATAATAATAACAATATAAAATGCAAAATTCCTTAATAAAACGGAAAAAGAAATTCTAACAATATGTACAAGTAAATAAAATATTCAACAACAAATAAATTAACCATAATATTTTATTAAAAGAAGACATACACGGGCCTTAACTAATTTATGTACTGGCGATGTATTTGTAGTTTAACTCAATTCGTCTATTTTTTTGTAGAGCAAAGTCATCTACAATTTTTTCGTAAAACTGAGTTGATTCATGATTTTCCTGAAGATATTTGACTAAACTCCTTTCGATAGCAATCTTTAATAAGTGATATAATCTTGACTGGCTCATAGAATTCCTAGCGAAAGTTTTTACTCTTTTCAATGTCGAAAAGCTTCTTTCTACGGACACCGATGTAGGCAGACACAAAGCAATACACAACAATTTATGTATTTCCGAAACATCATTTTCTAGATCATTTGAAAACATAAAATTTAAAATATCAACACAGTTTGACGAATCTCCTGATATATCAGCATCAGAATACCAAACGCGTAGCTGGCTTTGCAATTTTGGTTTATCAAAAAAATTCTTATAAGTCTTTAATAGCGAATCAACCAACTGTTGAGGAAATGTACTTTTGAAAGTTATAAATTTGCTTTTATCTAATAAATCTAAAAAAATCTAAAGAAGCCATATCCTTGAACCTGACCTCTATCTGATTAATTATTGTGTCAATAATTTAATTGAAACTCTTCTGAAATAGGTACATTTTTGGATCGCCCATTCCATCATATCGGATGTACATTTTGTTAACATGGTAGGTGGTTCGGAAATACTGCATACGGTGTTATATATTTTGTCAAAATAATTCTGATCATTTCTAAAGTTCTTTAAACTTAGTTGCAAACTTTCGATTCTCTTCTTACAGTATGCTGTTTGAAGATTTAGATTGAACAATATCGAAAATCAACTCTGTTTGCTTAAAAATAAGACTGAAAATGTAAAGTAAAATTAAAAAACTAAAATTCTTCAAAATTTTTTTAAATCCAATCGATTCTTTAATTGCCTCACAATCTCTAGTAAAAGCCTCAGAATTAATAATTCTTCCAAAAACATTAAACAATTTTACTCTTTGTTGGATAACAATATCAATAAGACGCGATTTGAAATTCCATCTAGTGTCGGATCCGCTAGGTATTCTTCTGGCACCTAATTGATCTTAAAGAATTGTTCTTTTCGTAGATTTGAAAAAAAATACAGGTAACCCACTAAGACTTGCAAAAAAAATTCTACATTCTTTAATTTTGGTTGAGGCATCTTGCAATATGAGATTTAACCTGTGAGCATAACAGTGGGTAAACAGTGCTTGAGGAGCTATCTGCTTAATTTTTGATTGTAACCCATTCAATTCACCAGCCATTACAGAAGCCCCGTCAGAAGTTTGACCAACTATAAAGTAACAGATACTTGAGATCGACACTTAATGTCAGTCGTCTCATCTACTTGCCGGGAAAAAACGGGACTTAATTTAATTTCGTTTTCAATAATTTCGGAAATAATGTTGTTTATGCTTTCAATTAAGTCGTTTTGAATACTTTTAGAGAGACCGGTAAAAATAGAAGACTCGTCCAAAAAGGTTTTAAATTGATTGTCATATTTCGAAAGCAACGAGGCTAATTCCTTGAAATTTCCTTGATTCAGAGAATCTGGTGATTCATCATGCCCACGAAAGGCTTGTTCTTGCGTTGCTAAATAAATAACCATATCAACATATAACATAACGAGATCGTTAAACAAAACAGAGAAATAATAACACGTTTATATTTCTCTGTTTTGTTTAACGATCTCGTTATGTTTCAAAATACTTTGTCGATGTGCTGAATCAACTCAAACTTGAATATTTTGTTTACAAAAACGTTTAAACTTTAAAGACGCATGTGTATGTTGCTCTGACTGTCCATGTTTTTGTAAAGATACAGGTAAATGTTTCAAATCATCGCAGCCAGTAGAATTCCAGGGACCTTGTTTAGTTTCAGAGAATAGTAAACAGTTCCAACAGTAAAGCTTATTTATTTTTTCACTTCTCGTTAACCGGTTACATTTTTCATACCAACTGATATTAAATCCTCTACTACCTCTGTTTGTTTTATTTTTAATAATCAAATTAACCATTTTCGGACAAGGTTTTAATTTTACCACAAAAAGTTTATCATCGAAATTTAATTTGCTAAATTTTATTTGTAATAAAAAATTTACAATATCACCGTCGTTACTGCTTACTACTAGTGCTAAACTACGACGCACGACACGATTTAAATGTGGGCAAGCCCTTTGAGGTTTGAGTCGACTAACATAAACGATGTTGAACGACGACTAGCAACATCACACGATGGTCAAGGTGGTCTTGCCCGACCTGCCGATTTACTACAATACTCACATGGAAGTTGGCGTGGGCGTTCTCGTTGCAAATAAAACTATTTTAACATTTCTAAAGCAACCAACAAGGTTCAAGAATATACCATTCATTTGATTCATTATTAAAAATGAAATTCACAAACATTGCAGTTTTTTTTTATAATTTCCACGGTATAGCAAGCATTACATACTATTATTTTACTTTATGATTAATTTTAATCCAAAAAAAACATTTCCAATATATTTTTAAAAACTATTTTTTCTAAATTCAGTCTAATAAATTTTCAAAAAAATTAAATAAAGTTTTTTTACTACTATGTTATAATGTACAATATTTTAAATATAAGTAGCATAATGTTTGCTTTTAAAACATATTTATTTTCAGTAATTTTTATATGGTCACAATTATTATGAATTTATGCTACAAAAATTATTCTGTGTATAGAGTTACAATAATATAATGAATGTATGTATTTATTTTTATTTTACTAACCGAATAACTCGAATAACGCTGCAAACGTATATGCCAGCAGCCAGCTTCAAGGTGGGCTGATCCGGCTTTGCCCATCGTCCCCTACTTATTCCACACGCGCTCGTCAAGACATCACATAGGTACGTGACATACGCTTGTGTGTCTGTTTCTCTTTCTCTGCCAAATTCTACTACTGAATACTGGGAACGTTGTTCTTTCTTAATTCAGCTTTAGTGGGGCGCGCCCAAACTCGCATGAATTTTACCTTCGTCTAATACGATTAATTTCTTACGAATTTAAGTTTATATTTATATTCACCGTAAACAATTTCAGTTCGTTGTAACTCCATGTTAACGGCCCTACTTTAAAATTCCTAGGTTAGCAAATACGAACATCTATAAAATCGATGTTCGATAGGGGAAAGGGGATTTCTAAACATGATTCAAAGTTTTGGAGTGGAAGAAAATATGATCACAACGAAAGAACCGAATTATAATTGAACATGTTCACTATGTTCACGAAACATTGTGACGAACGAAAGCAGCTATTATCTGTTGGAATAATTCAAAGAGGTACAATTCCAGCGATAAATAGGTGCCCCAATGAAATTTAATTCTTTTTTGTGTTGAGTGATTTTTATAAATTAATTTTATTGCCTGTAAAACTTTTCAAGCTTCAAAGAATCAGGGTGGGCAGTGCCCACCTTGCCCACCCCGAGGAGCCGCCACTGCGCACTACCCACTTAAATATTTATTTTTGTACAACATAACAGCATATTGTATAAATATATAAAATGAATATACTACATCATAATGTAAAAATAACTAAACAGCTTACGTATAAATCTAAATTCTACAATGATAATTTACAAATTTTAATTTAAAAAAATTATTTGTGATGTTTTCACGGTTGTTAATCAATTAATGTCAGTAATAATGTTCCCAGATTTACTAAAAATGCGCTCGCACGGAACAGATGTAGCCAAGACATTACTATTTCGTAAATTCTGGGATAGATATCTTCTTTGATGCCACCATGTTAGTGGATCTTGATGTCTATTGATTATCGGTTCATTTGGGTATTTATCAAATTCAATTCTTTTGCCTGTTCTATGTAGGTCAAAGACGCATAACAGTACTAATAGTAATATATATAGTTCTCAAAAATATTCCTTTGGATAATAAAATAAAATATTTAATTTATTAGTTGTCTGTGAGTTACAAAATTCTTACAAATATTTTTATTACACCTGCATCATAATCATAATTGCCATTTAATAATGCTATGAAAATTATGAAATGCTCTAATTACTTTTTGTTCGAATGGCATTCGTTCGTTTGAGCCGACGACGGCGCCGAGTATTACATTAGGATTACATGTCCTACACGTTCCTGCAACGGTATGCTATTACGGATCCACACGGTTCAAATGAGCCGGTTCCGGGACCCGGCTCACAATGAGGAGCTGAACCGAGTGAGCCGGGTCAATGAAATGAACCGTTTTGCCCACCTCTAACTCTAATACTCTATAACCCTACTTTTCTGCACCTTTTCTGGTTATTTTGAACATGCAAGATGCAAGTGAATAATGAAAATATGCTAGAAGCAAGTAATGAAACTAATAACACCAATATTGACAATTTGCTAGTAGCAAGTGATCATACACCTGAAATAACTGATGCAATAGATACAAATATTTCAAAAAAGGATGTACAAGAAACACAAAAATTATTCCAATTGCCCCTTAGCAGGATAAAAAGCATTATGAAAATGGACCCAGATTTGCACATAGTTTCAAAAGATGCAGTTTTTATAACAACAAAAGCTACGGTATTATTACATAAATACTATATATTTAAAATATGCTTATTTGTCTAACTTGATATTTATTGTAGGAATTGTTCCTGCAATGCTTCGCCAAAGAAATGTTAAAATATACACAAATGGGTAAACGAAAAACTATTTTAAAAAGAGATTTCGATAATGCAATAGATAGTATTTCAAGTTTGTGTTTCTTAGAAGGCTCATTAGAACAAGTATTGTAATTAAGTAGTTGATATAAACTTATCAGTAGATATCAATTATTTTTATGTAATGATTTATTATGAATAAATTAAGATTTTTTATAATAATTAATTTTTATTAGAAAAGATTTTTAATAAAATTTAATTTAGTCAGAGCTTCATATGTTTTATGTAACTTGTGTCTATATTTGATTATAATATGGTATCTACGATAGTCTGTTGGAATTGTAAACTGTACATCGAGCAGGAAAATTTCAGTGGTAGTTTAGGAATGTTTAATGTTAGATTTCCCTCTTGTTTAAAAACAATTTAAAAATATTAAAATCTCGTGTAGTAAATGTCCATTTTGTAAAGGATTAGAATGGAAAAACAGTAATATTACTATCCTCTTTTATTCAATACAAAGGGTATCAGTTTACTCCGAGTAAACTGATACCCTTTGTAAAGAATAAAAGAGGATAGTAATATTACTGTGTTTTTCCATATTAAAATCTCACTCTTCTGAAAGTTGTCTTTTTTTGAAATATCACAATATTTTAATTTTTTAACAAAATTGTGGTGTCCCTTATATAATTAGTTGTGTTTCAGTAACAATAAGTTTGAATTTTTTGAATACCTATATGCCATATTAAATTTTTACATATTGGAATACAGTCTACATAATAGTTTGGATATAGTGCTGTTTCTAGGGATGCTAATGAACTAAATTGAAATTGTTAGGTGCTTGTGGTTACATAGATTGGACATTAGATATTTATATTGTTTCGTGACAAAAAGAGAGTACTTAAAAATTTTTCCTAGCAATTGAGCACTTATGTTACTATTCTAAAAAAGTTATGAAAGGTTTATAATTGTAGTTGTCTTGAATTTTGTGAACAGAGATCTAATGTATTGGTTATCAATTATCTTATTTTCAAAGATATTGTTTCTAAAGTTTATAACATTTAATTTTCTGTTTGTGCAATATGCATAGTTTCAACATTTAGAAATGATGATTTTTTACATTATACTTTTCTCTCAATATTTAAATGACAGAAGTTTCCCCATACTTAATCTACCTCAGAATTCCTAAATTTAAGATATTCTATACAGATACTGCAATTTCGTCTGAAACAAAATTTTGATATGTTGATTATTGAGTACCCACCCATATACAGTGTGCTTGCCGGCGACCTGCGTATAGGGCTTACTGTGAGATAAAACGACGACACAGAGAGTTTGTATGAGTTAGTACGAGAAAGCAATATACAAACCGCTTTTTGGTCGAGTGTAGTGTTGGAAAAGTGGGGATTCGAGTACATTTACGCTGAGGCTAGAACGGGCTAGACTGACTCTCCGTTTAAGCAGGGCAACAAGGATAGATAGCTGCTGTACTGCAGTTTGTATATTGCTTTCTCGTACTAACTCATACAAACTCTCGGTGTCGTCGTTTTATCTTACAGTAAGCCCTATGCGCAGGTCGCCTGCAAGCACATGGTATATGTAATATGTTACAAATTTTACTACTATAAGAACAGGAAAGGTGTCAATGAAACCCAAAAACATATGTATATGTTATATAAGCATATTTTTTCCTTTCTTTTAGTTTTATTTAGTTTCATTTATTGAGAAAGCAGTACAACTGTAAATAAATAAAACTAATAATTGTTACAAATGAAAATCGTATATTATATAATATATGTATTATTTTACGTATAATTATATCTTAAAGAAATAAAATCACTTGCTCTTTTTACTGTTTTTACGCCGACCATTTTGAGAATTACTTTCCATCTGCCCATAAAACTTATTTAGTAAATCTTCAAAGTTAGTTGCCGATTCCTCATTCCGTGACGTTGATCCATTACCTTGATTTGTGTTATTGTGCTTTTTACATGATGATCCAGTATACTTTCCTAAGGCAATTCTATATTGCACGTTGTGAGAGTCAGGTTTCAATTGTTTGAGACTATTTTTTTGGCAGCCAGCCCATTTAGTTATGTCGTACACACCACCCTCCATACAAGCGTAGTAATGCCAAACAAATCCAAAATATTTAGCTTCAGCCCATATATCACCCTCTCTGGCAGAATGATATATTTTACATGTGTTACAGTTACGAGCAGCATAACTTGGTCTATCAACTTTGATTCGTTTGTGACCAGAACCACAGTAACTGCACCTGATTGTTTTTGAGGCTGCTTCTACTTTCTGTTGAAACTGGGCTAATAATTCTGTTAATTCTGTCCAAGCTTGTTCAACATGTGCCGATTCTGTAATGCAATATAAGTACACTTTAAAAGCAACATCACGGAGTTAAGTCTACTAAAGGAAATATCTAGGGTTTCAATTGTATGATACAGTTTTTAGAGAGTGACATTACGGAATATTTTATTGTGATTTGATGTTTTCAAGTATATTTACTAAAATAAAACAAATGAAAATGCCTAATTGGAGTTAATAATGTTAATCCACTACACTTTAGGAGGAGCTTAGTTTAACAAGTAGATATGGAATTTCTACACTTCACCACCCGTCAGGTGGCTGTGATCTGGCTGAATCAGCAAGATCACTGCTACTAACTGGTATTAATAAATGTAATTTAATACATCTATCTTTAAATATTATATATTTCAAAATAGTAAATGAAGGTATGTACGTTAGTTTAATTCTGTAAGGAACATTTACCTCTGTCATAAGCAGCTCGTCTTTCTGGTTCACCTATCATGTCGAAAGCATGCACTAATATTTTGAAAGCTTCTTCGGCTCCTAATTGTTTATTTTTGTCAGGATGAACCAATACTGCTTGCTTCTTATAGTATCTCTTAATATCATCGTCTGTGCAAGTAGGAGTAACACCAAGTATACTGTATGGATCTTTTCCCTTACAAGCTAATAATCGCTTCATGGCTTCATCACCTGTCATTGGCATGTTAATATTGTACTGTAAACCATTTCTGGGAAAGAAGCGTTTATTGCTTTTTACTTTTCCCTTTTTGAATTTTTCATGAAGCCATGATATCACATGTATACGTTTTAAAATAGAGATCATTGTGTCTTTGAAAACATTCCAGTTTATTACAGACCATAACCATAAATTGCAAGCTCTAAAATAAAGAAATTCATGAAAATAATAACAGCATATGTATAAGTGAAAATAAACCAACAATATCAAAAATAAAACTAAACTCACCCATCACGCAATATTTGCAAGCTAAGACTACAAACATCCGAAACTAAATTCCACAGCCAAAAGAGAAATCCAATACAGAATTTCCACCAGTTTTCCATATATATTTTTAATTTTTCTCCAACAACCCCTAATGGCAATTGCCCATCTCGTTTTCTATTGCGCTGACTTCTTTTTGTAGTGGGTTTATCATAATTAGGAATAAAATCATGATTTCTTTGTTTGGTACCACTTTTCACACCTTTTTTGGTTGTATTTTTGCTTGAACTCACAGAATCATTTTTACTATTGCTCGAATCAGTATCCACATGCTCTGAATGTTTTGTCGACTTCTTTTGGCCATTTTTAATGGTTTTATTTAGTGTCACTTCATCATCCTTCTTACTTTTGTTTTCAGTCAGGTCACTTCTTAAATCACTAAATATTTCGGATACATTATCTAAAGATACCCATTTTCGGTTAAGCTGATTTGGTTTTACATCTTTCACTTTTTCATAACTTTTATTTAATTGATTGGTTTTATCAACATTCAGATCTTTAAATTCATGACTAATATTTACACGATTTATTAAACTATTACCTTTTTGTAATTTTTCAGTTTTTAAACTCTTTTTATTATCTTTTTTCAGTTTAACATCTTTAATTTCTGTTTTTCCCAGTTTATTATTTGTTGTTGGTACCGTTTTTAATAAAACATCTGAATATGTGGGTCGCATTGGTTTAACTTCAGCAACAATTCGTGGTTTTTTGTTTTCTCTGTTAAATGAAAAGAGTTCATTTGTTTTTTCCATATTATCTTGATTTTGTATCTTCTCTGTGTTAATGTTATTTAAACAATTGATATCAGATTCAAATATATTCGACATATTTGTAGTTGTTACATTTCCAAATGGTGAATATGTGCCACTGGTATTGGGTGTCCAATTTCCAACTAGATTGTCTATTAATGGCGATTTATTTGTAGGTTGATGACAAGATTTTATATTCGTACTATTCAACATGACGTTTATATCTTGATGATTTGAAATGTATCCAGGGTCTTGTAGTGAATGCATGTTTTGGTAAATATTGGGCATGTATTTATAATCTTGTGTGTACATGTTTATATCTTGAACACCCATACCACTTTGTAAATTGGAGTACATGTTAAAAGCATACAAATCATTACTATTTAAAGTTTTGTCAAACTGTTCTGAATAATGATTTTGATAGTTGTATGTAACCGGCTGGTTATTTATACTTTGGTAAGGAATTTGTGGATCATTTGTACACATATTGTATGAATTCATATATGCGTTTTGAGTAGGCATATTCCACGTTTCAGGATGCTGTGTTGGTGGTATAAAACCCAATTGTCTGTACTGTCCATCAACATTATGTATATCTGAAGTCATGTTTCTCATAATTTGCTCCACAGCACCCCCAGATCCTTTCCTGTTTGTGTCTGACATTTTTTCTCGAGCATTTAACCATAACACACTAAAAGATAACGAGATTTAACTTTTCTGTAGTTAATAAAGCGTAACACTCTTCATCTTGTTATATTTATGCTTACATATTTTGATTGAACTGTCAGAGTGGCCCAAAATTAGATAAGCCAACCCTTCTTTTTGGAAACTTCATCGGTACCTGTAATTGAGAATAACCACCAAGAATAACACATCATCGACTACAAGTCTTCCACTCGTTGATAGTCCTAGTAGAAAGTAGATGGCAGCACAACTCCGTTTAATATTATTTTGATAATTTTGAAAATGTATTTATCCCTTTCATATAACCAAACCACAGTATAACTTTATTTGCAACATGTAGGTACCTACTGCTAGATATACCTATATAACAGAATTATAGTGAAGAACATAACATTTTATCTATAATTTTGTTACTTATGTAGTAGGTACTTTATTTATTATTAAAATTTAGATAACTAGATGAAGCAGTCAAGAATGTATTAGCTTCAAGATTGTTGTCTGTCTTCAATTAAATTAAAATTGCCGCCGGGTTGTTTCTGAAGGAAAAATCTTATAATAAAGTCAGCAGGAGATCGGATGCGGATAAATTAAATACCGGTTAATGAAGATCTTCCGAAAGTCTTGATATTGTTTATATCTGGAACCACTATTCAAATGCATTATCCCAGATCTTATCTTTTCTCCTTGAATCGGATATATGTTTCCACATCCAAATCCTCTATTAAAGGTTCCGGATTCCGAACTACTTACTCGATAAGATCACCAGTTTTATTCGTGTACAGCACACTTTGGTGTTTGCTTAAAACTGAAATTAATTGGGGAATACCAAATTAAACTTGAATCTAATATTGCTTGTGATCCAAGGCTTTTCTGGATTTTGTGAACAGCAAGAGGAAGTTCCTTCCAGAATGCCAGGATCTTTAACACTTAATCATGGTATACTCGAACAACCACAAGATATTGTCCAGGCATTTTCTGATATTTTTGCTGATGTCTTCAATTCTCCCATACCCAATCACATTGCTCAGACTGACATTGAGGTGAATACTGTTTCCTTTGATAATGGATGCTTTACTGTCGAGGACGTATTGCTTGGTGTCAAGAAACTGAAGTCAACTACGACCTTTGGCTATGATGGTCTACCCACTTTTTTCCTCCGGGATTGTGCGTCGGCAAAATTACACCAGTATTTAAAAATGGTGATCGTAGTAACATTTGTAACTATAGACCTATTAGCGTTATCTCAAACTGTGCTAAGGTGCTCGAATACATCCTATATGAGAAGTTATATAGCTGCACTAGCAATACCAGGCGCTTTGCTACGCCCAAAAAAACAATTTTATTCGGCACCAAACTTCACAGGAACACTCTCCAGACTATGCTAGAGTTTTCCTGAGAATTTCATCAAAATCGGTTCAGCGGTTTCGGAGTCTATAGGGAACACACACACACATCCAATTTTATATATGGGATTAAACCACATATTTCTGTCCATCAACCAGTGGCGGCTGCTGCAAGGAGGGCAACGGGGCACTGCCCCCCTGTGACAAATTTCCCCATGACAAATTTTTTTTAACAGATAAATTAATTATAAATACCTAATTTGTATGTAATTTTTCTGATTTGTTTGATAACAAATAATATGTTTTCGGAAGTAACAGTCCGTCTTTTCAGCGCGTTTAAAAATCGCAGTCTGACGTACGCTCCGGGGCATCTCGCGCGACTGCCCCGTGAGGCCCCGTCTGTATTGGAAATCGAGCGATGAAACTGGCGCGGGTAGCGCGCAGATATACGTCAGCGGTGGGGCACTCCTCTATGGTGCCGCGTGGCTGTCCAGTATGTAATATACAGTGAGGACGTGCGGGTTGGAATAAATTCATTTAAAATTTTTGGTTTTGTTTTATGGAAAAACGCTCGGATAAGTCGATTTTTATTTTCAGCTGCGGTTTTTTTGATGGTAAATTGATGTACAAAGGCTGGTCCAAAAATAAGTTACGACCATCAATTTTTTTTCAAATGGAAACATATGTTTTTTATTTAATTTGTTAATTCTAGATCGAATTCTAAGTATGTTTCATGTACCATGTCTTATACCCAAACTCAACAGTCATCGAGAAATTTACAATTGAACATATCAATAACTGCATGTTCAATTGTAAATTTCTCGATAACTGTTGAGTTTGGGTATAGGACATGGTACATGAAACATACTTACAATTCGATGCAGAATTAACAAATTAAATAAAAAACAACAAAACAACAAAAATAAGTTACGACCATCAATTTTTTTTTTCAAATGGAAACATATGTTTTTTATTTAATTTATTAATTCTGCATCGAATTCTAAGTATGTTTCATGTACCATGTCCTATACCCAAACTCAACAGTTATCGAGAAATTTACAATTGAACATTATGCAGTTATTGATATGTTCAATTGTAAATTTCTCGATAACTGTTGAGTTTAGGTATAGGACATGGTACATGAAACATACTTAGAATTCGATGTAGAATTACCAAATTAAATAAAAAACATATGTTTCCATTTGAGAAAAAAATTGATGGTCGTAACTTATTTTTGGACCATCGTTTGTACATCAATTTACCATCAGAAAAACCGCAGCTAAAAATAAAAATCGACCTATCTGAGCGTTTTTCCATAAAAGAAAAGCAAAAATTTTAAATGAATTTATTCCAACCCGCGCGTCCTCACTGTATAGCGGTGAGTGTATGTTGTAATTTCTATCGATGCAAATGCAACTATGAATTGCGTTAGTAACATAATTCAAATGATAGAAAATAACACACCGAGCTATGACATTAAGATAGAAAACTAATAAAATCGTGACGAGAAAATTCAACAGAAGTTCTTATAGTTTATTAGTGGGTGTAATGTGCAAAATGCTTTTTGCTATTTCGGTGCTATAAAGTTCACTTTACGACACCCGTTTTGGTTGCAAAAGTATTACTTTATCGCATGCTAATTTTGTTGTTTTGACGTTGGTAACCAAAAAAAAAAAAAAAAAAAAAATGGGACCAAATTATATTTAAATGTCAAAATGTAAGCCTTTAATGTAACAAACATGTGCAATAGAAGTTGTGCAAAGAATAAAAAGCACACATGCTAACATCTTATTTACTAATTAACAATATAAATTGTTAAGCAGAGTTGATGATAAGTTTTCTGATGCTACTATTGAAATTTACTTCCAATGTTGAATAGTACAACTGTTATAAAAGTTTGTTTTTGATAATATGTCGAGACTGTGTTGGCGAAAGATTTTGTAAATTGTCTTTTGCTATTTTGCGAATCTCTAGGGGCGTGCAATTATTTATTTCGTCCTTTTTGTTGATAATTTGAAATAATTTATTGCATAAATCAGTCTGAATTTTAATCATAATTACATATAACACTGCCTATATTCAAATATTTAAAATGTTCACGAAGTTGGCCGAAGACAAGGCAAGGCCTTCACCGACATTCCGAAGACGTCCGAACCCATACGAAGTTGGCCGAAGTCAAAGCAAGGCCACCACTGACATTCCGAAGACATCCAAACTCGTACGAAGTTACAGTTTCCATAGACGTTCTAACCATAATATATAACACCGCCTATATTAAAATATTTAAAATGTTCGAACGAAACATGTCTCCCATTTTAAGCTTTTATGAACTTTTAATAACCAAAATAGAAAAAATAGTATAAAATACACGTTTCATAACACATTTTGCACACTTGTTCATGTTCTTAACTTAAACGCGTGCGCAAAAATGTGTTATGAAACTTGTAGTTTAATATACTATTTTCGTCGCAGGTTAACAACCGATCAAGAAATGGTTCATTATCGTTGCGTGAAATGTTTGCCGAACAAATGGTAAGACGACTTAATTTGTTATCATTTGACAATTCATGTGGAACCCATTTGCTCAACTTCCACGTCTTTCCTAGCTGATGAAGATGCAAACGAATGGTTTCGTCACTCACATTGAACCTTTCTGCAAGCTCTAGGCACGTTGTACTGGAATTTGCCTCCACAACCTGTTGAAGATCCTCGTTGTTAATGATCTTCGGTCTTCCAGAGCGTGCTTCATCGGTTAAGTTGAAATCTCCCGAAGAAAATTTCTTGAACCACTTCTGTGCTGTTCGATCACTTACGACATCATATCCGAATGCGGTACATATTTTTCGCGCCGCCACTGCAGCTTTAGTACCAAGTTTGTACTCATAGAGTAAACAACCTCGAATTAAAGTTTTATTCGTTTCCATTTTCAACTATTCAAATTAATAATTAAATAATTGTCACGAAATGTGTATGTATTAAATGACAGAAGGATTGATACTAAAGTGGATGACAGATAACAGACAAGTGCTATCGATCAACAACTTAAAGAATATTCATGGCACTCTGCTGTATACAAAAACCGCATGAACTTATTTGGTTACCTGTATTTCTTTATTCAATTATTTTTGCATAACACTTCTAAGTTTTCTTCTTATTATTTCTATTATTGTACAGTATTGTCAATTATTGTTAATTTTTGTGATTTACTCTCTAAATAAATGATTCTGATTGGGCAATAAAGATTATTATTATTATTATTATTATTATTAAATAAGATAAAAGAAATGTGCTTTTTTGAAAACTAATAAAATAAACATTATTTATTATTGTCTGGCAGTGTACATTACTTTTATTATGCGTTATACAATGAGAAACACCATATAATTATTTAATCCCTACCATTAAATTATAAAAATGTTTATAAATTTGTTCAACATATATACCAATCAAAAATTCCTAATATACTGTAACGGTAGGCCCTGTATATAATAAATAAAATATAAATATAATAGAACATCCAAAGTATTTATAGGAGGGTAATGTGTATTATGATATTATGGTAGATAATAAGTCAACACAGATCAGGAAACATATATTATTCATTTATTTGTATTAAATTATTATATTCCTATTTAAAATGTTCCTATATAAATTCTGTATATGTAAAAGAAAAATAGTGCGTAGGTATATCGGTATAAAAACATAAGTGGCGACAATGATATCGGCGCTAGCCAGGAAGTTATGCGACATCAATAAGAAACCGTTTGTGTGCAACCGACACGTGGAACCTTGAATGTGATGAAGAAATGTAAAGCACATAGGTGGCTCGGGGAATTCCCTGGAAGAATACGGCGTGGCGTGACTTAAGTAAGGAGTAGGCAGACAGACGCTCCCTAGCCGGCGTAGAAGACGTTCCCTAGCCGACGCATAAATAGGTACACAGGTCGTGTTAAGTAGAATAACACTAGACCGCACCCAAAAAGAAAAGGGAACGATCTCTCACAGGCTAACAGTGCGAATATAAGTAATTCTACGCACTAGTAAAAAGTAAGAGAAAAAGCCTAGTGAGAAAACTGTTATAAGTTTTAATAAAACAAATAGCGGGTCAAGTGAAGTAAAAGTGCTATTAATAATCAAGTGTGTGCCGTATCTCCAGACAAAGGAGAGGACAATTTCAGTCTACTCTAGGAAAAGCCGCCCGTTGAAGACACCGTTCATGGTCATCGCATCGTATAAAGGTACCTAGCGTTGTTTGAATTAAAGGCCTATATCATGCATGTTCTTTTTTAAAACAATTAAATTAGCATTTAATTAAATCCATGGTATACTGTATAGGTAAAGCGTCATTGCACTGTTGTTAATTGTATTTGCTCATGTTGTACCATGTGAATTGTGTTGTGTTTCTATAACCTTTGTTTGTAACCTGATCTGTGTTGATAGTGTTTTTTTTTTATCAATATATTAATAATATTTAAACATCCTTTTGCGTGTTATTTGTCTACCTCACTCTAAGAAATTTGGAATATAAAATAGAAGTAATAGTACGTGCAGGACAATAATCTTAGTGTCTAAATACCTGAACCGTCTTGAAATTGAGAGTCTTATGCTAAACCGAACTATTTAACTGAGCTAAACTACGCGGAGCATTCAATAAGTCATTTTATTTATTTGAGTCATTTTTAATTATATTTTAAACAATTACTATTACATATAGCGACCAACTGAAGGGCACTACTATTACATATGGTGCCCAACCTTGGGACATTTTATTAATTTTAAGTATATTTTAAATCCGTACTATTACAATACTTTCACAGAGTTTCACAAACAAAATTTTCCACCATTTAATATAAAACTGATAAAAGACGAGTTGCTCAACTTATATTCTATAAAAAAAAACTAGTTAGATATACACGACTAGATGTTATTCTACAATAAATATACCTAAATTCATAACTAAGACCATCTATTTCGATTTGGCCCTAATCAATTTACGGTAATAACTGAAGAACTATGAACTACTATATGAAACTAGTGTAGAATCTCAAAACGATATCGACTGTATGTTTCCGTATCGAATTCGAATATCGATCGTATGTTCCGAGTATAGAGGCAGATGTATCTACTTTAAAGTACATAAATAAATGGTTATAATAGTTTGGTGACTTGTTCCTAACGGGCGTCTATAATTGACTTACGTATTGCGATTTAGAAATTGTTTTGGGCTTCACGTTATGGAATATACAACATTATACTTCTAATACGTATGATATCCACTATATTTACAGCTCACAGATTGAAAGCTGACCGGTCAGATGCCCCTCCCACAAGATGCGCAGTGGATTCTTATAATATTAGGGTTAGCACGAGCAGTCTGGAAAAATTGTCAAGCGTTACACATCGAAGTGCAGTGTGTTTCCTATATATGTATCTCTTTTCAGTATATTACAATTTCTTATCTGCATTTGCTTCTTCGTCCGGCTAATGTATGCGATGATAAACAAATGTTATCATTCCTTTTTTCCGAATACTTTCTCTGTCTCACACTGACCTATAAGTCACGTATCCCATCGGTCAGCAGTCGGTCTGTGTCATTGAGGAAAAATACTATAGAGACGCTGTAAAGCATCTTTGCTGTCCTCTCAAAACGGGATCATTGGGCGGGGCTAAGTGTGGGACCAATATGGCTGCCTCACCTAGTCCGGCCTACTCAACATTATAATCTGTCATCCCACACCTGTCAGGCCTACTCTAACCTATGAAATGTTATTCCAGACGAATTCTTCTTATCAACGCCGTCTCTGCTGTTGCAGCTACGTAGAGCACAAGAAATCATAATGTCTTTTAATATTTAACTTATTATATAACTCTAATACACGATGCACTTAACAAATACTCCACTTTTTACCAACTCTACCTGTTTGACGTAAGTGTAGTATCAATATGGCGGACCTGTACCCGGTTTGATCACGTGACGTCCTCTTCCTACCTATTCTTTCTCAATGGTCTGTATACTGTAAATATGTATATGAAGTTGTCTGTAATAAGCGTAAGAAATTCATATAAATTTGTTATAATTATGGACTCGATTCCTATGTCTAAACTGTCCAAATCACTTGTCTGTTTGAAATGATAACATTCAAATAAAGTTTACTATGTACTACGATATTCTATAACGTAAAGAAGAATGAAAATTCTATTTATTTTGAATAATTTTTGAGGATCGGTACTCAGATTACTGTGTTTAATATCGAATTACATTATTAATTTAAGTTCAGTCCTGCAATGTGCCCCTGCTTGCCGATCACTAGTTATTATATATTTACGATTTTTTAATGTCTAGAGATTTTATTTACACTGAATTACATAATTTTTATTTATATATATTTTCTAACAATTAATTTTTAAATATATTTAAGAAAGCCATTAAAAAATGGTTTGTATAGGTACTATAGGTGCAGTTATCTTTAGAATTACTTTTTTATTTCACAAATAACTTTCTATATCAGTAAATTATTATGACAAATTAGTGTGAATGTCAAATTATAATCTGTGATTGTAATTAAGACATAAACAAAACGTATGATGTAGGTATACAACATTAAATTAGAGAAATTTCTATAATCAAGCTTATTAAAGTGAGATAAAGATAATTATGTTTTAATACTATTAAGTATTTATAAGAATTATCACAACTGATTCAGTCATGTACTTCCTACTAAACTAATCTTCAATGATTGATGACATTTATTTCCAATAACAACTTTCATCAACATCCGCTAACTTTCCATTAAGAGGGGCGTTTACCAACAAATAGAAACGTATGCAACTTATATTACTCGCGGGACGGGTAGACGCAAGGGGGTGTGAGTAGGTGGAGGTAGACTATATTCGGTTCTGTCACAGCGCTTCGGTTTTATTCACAAAATCTGTCATAGATAAAGGAATACTATAGATGGGAAACATAATGTATAAAGAATGAGTACTTACGGAACTGTTGATGTTAATGTTTTATAATAAGTTAATTTTCGCTTGCCCATAACTGTTATATTATTATACACTCGAATATTATAGGTATATATGACATTTAAATGCGAGTGACAGTTTGTAATTAAACTGTCACTCGCATTTAAGTCTGCAATAGTCGACCGATTCCGATAGATTTTCGTCTTCGCTAGGACCAGTAGAGATACCGTACAGTGGGGATAGAGGACGCGATTAGCTTGGAAAAACCTCGTGTAAAATGTGTGTAACAATGTTTACTGTTTAATGTTTTTTATCTTTAAAAATAATTACATAAATTTGATTTTTTCTTTATATCGTACATCAAATGTGCAGCTGGCGCGTAGAGGTCGTTTTTTTCTTTTGTGTACCAGCCTTAGTTAGAAGACATTAATCAAATTCATGCATTTTTGTGGTTATTTCTAAAACACATAACTTTCTTAAGAAAATAAATTAGTACAAAAACTGACCTTGACATTATAAATTTATGCCTTTTGCATCACTAACCCAAATTTGAGATTCTAAAATTACAAAATGAGTTTAAAAAACGCGAAACAGCGATACCTTAATTTTCGATAGGTAAACGCCCCTCTTAAACGATCTTTTCTGGAATGGACCCGGATTGTTTTCCTGCCAAGGTGGTACTTCACATAAAAATAAGAATCAGTTCAATAAAATTTTCATTTTAACATAACGTATAATTCGTCCGAATTTATTACTTGAATGGATCCCGAGCATCGTTTTATATTGATAACAGTGGCCAACAAATTTCAACTTTTGATTTTGCCATCAAATAATTTATACGAATTTCAATAGAAAACATATAAACATTTATTTTAATAAAAGGTAGAACGTAAAGTTAGCTCGATTTTTTATTGTATTACAATTAGATTAGATCATAATTTAATGTATATTTCAAATTATTATAATTAGAAATGTAAAGTAATATTGCTCTGTCTCTTATAAACAACATCTACAGCATCTCTTCTTAACGTCCAACAGTAATCTGTTAACATAATAGGATTCCATTTCCCCTGATACCGTTTTTCCATTCCCATGATGTCTTGGTGGAAGCGCTCACCGTGTTCATCGCTAACGTCGCCCATATTTTCCGGAAAAAAATCCAAGTGAGAATGTAGAATGTGCACTTTAAGGGACATATTACAGCCAGCAGCGTGAAATGCTTGTATCATATCCATTACTAAAGTTTTATAGTTGTCAGCTTTTTTGTTTCCCAAGAAATTCGTGAAAACTTGTACCATGGAGCGCCAAGCTGTTTTTTACTTCGCTGTTAATTTGGTTTCAAAGATTTCATCATTTACTATTTCTCGTATCTGAGGTCCAACAAAAATACCTTCTTTCAGTTTTCCTTCTGTTATTTTTGGAAACTTTTCACGAAGGTATCTAAAACCGTCACCTTCGCGGTCCACTGCCTTTACAAAATTTTTCATGAGCCCAAGTTTCAAGTGGAGAGGTGGTATTATGATCTTTTCTTTTTCTACTAGAGGCTGATGTTGTACATTGTCTTTTCCTGGTATAAACTGTTGTCGTAGTGGCCACTCTTGCTTATGGTAATGTTTTTCCCTGTCACGACTGTCCCAAAGACATAAGAAGCAACAGTGTTTGGTGTAACCAGATTGCATACCCAAAATAATTGCAATTACTTTAAAATCTGCACAAATATTCCAGGAATAGTCTTTGTACTTTATCTTTTCTAATAAAATTTTCAGATTTTCGTAAGTTTCTTTCATAGAAACAGCATAACCTATCGGAATAGCAGGATAATGGTTTCCATTATGCAACAAAACTGCTTTTAGGCTGGTCTTTGAAAGTTTATAAATATTATTGCAGTAGACCAGATTACCAGCCATACTATAAAAATCAACAATATTTTCATGTCTGCTGCGAAAAATACTTATTCTTGTGTCCTTTGCTAAGAGATTCCATTGCTGTAGTCGCGACCCAAGAAGTTCTGCTTGTGATTTTGATAAATTCAAATCCCGCACCAAGTCATTTAATTCAAACTGAGTAATTAAATGTGGTTCGTTTGATGTAGATGGAATAAAATCAGGGTCACTTGATTTTTCATTACCTTCAAAGCTAGTGTCGCTATCGGTAGCTATTGTACTCTCCTCGCTTTCTTTGTGAATTGGCGGTCGTGGAACAGGATGCTGTTCATCATGGGGTCGAGGTTTCTGAGCTGACTCAGTTTCCACATAATTATATTTTCTTTTCTTACGGGTGTTAAGTCCTGCAGTTTTGTTAAGGCAAAAATAGCAATCTTCAAGATGATTCTTTTGTTCTTTCCATCGCATAAGAATGGCGAACGGTAAAGAATGTCGTTGTCCACATAACCAATCCCGCAAATATCTGCTGCATGTAGTACATATTACATGTGGAACCCACTGTTTGTCCTGATTTTTGACGGTCATATCGAAGTAAAGTTCATAGGCCCGGCAAATGTTCAGACTTAACTTTTCACTCTGGCCTAGTGGGGTAAATTTACCACATACGTAACAAAAGTTATTTGGATTACTTCTACACGAACGAGGCATGACTGTGTCTTTAAAGATGGAACTAAATTATCTCAATTTTTAATTTCGTTATTAAAAATTCTCATTCACGGCTTTATGCTGTGCTAGCGCTAGTGGTATTTCAGTCAAAGATGTATCTCTTATATAGTATGTATCTGCTTATTCCCTCCCTAAGTCCTATCAACCAACCAGATTAAAGCATAACACTGCAAACTTGAACATTCTTGAGGGAACGAGTCAAGTCACGTCTGCAACAAGTCTCGACCTGCATTTTCTCTGTAACCAGAGCTAAGCCAATACTGCCGCTTTTCGAATCATTTTTACTTTATATATGCTGTTCAATTTCATTAGTTACTAACTTAGGGTAAAAACCTTGTTGGCCAGTGATAATTACTCAAATAATTGTGTTTCGCAAATTTTAAATTTTCTTCAGCAGTTATTTGCAATTTTCTTATATATGGCAAATCAAGTATATTCACAAACTTCATTATTTGTGGATTTGCCTGTTAAGAGGTGGATTTTTGTTAAATTGTAGTAACATCAAGAATATACATACCCCTACTACCCGAGCACAATGTACGATGATTCCATTTACGAACTCTTTCGTACATAACATTATAATAATCTATCTGTTAAATGTCATTAAAGTGTAAAAATATATTATTTTATTTATATCTTTATATTCTCTCAGTCTATGATTTCTATGAACTATTTTTTTTGTTTTTAAATAATAAATATCATATGAACGTAGGGGTGGGCTCATTTCAATTTAATCTGTTGTCGTTTATTTTTTTTTTTTGCAAAAAAAATCCTTTATAAATCATGCCTGCACGATGGCGCCAGAGTCGGTGCTCCTTTATATATTAGGAAAAAGCATGTTTCTTTCTGGGCACAAGCTGTAATTTACACATGTATTCTTATTCACGCCACGTAAATGAAGGAGTTTGTTCCTACGGTGGTAGACACGAGTGAATTTGACGAACGAACACAGGATGAATCTAATTATTCGTCCTGGTTTTTATGCACAGTACATTTGGCGTTAACCGAGCATTCTCTCAAAGGCGCCGAACACATTTTGAGGCATCTGCTCGATAAGGTATTATCTACGTTTGCATCTATTTATATATTTATAATCACCCAATGAGACTGAATTTAATAAATTATACACATGAAGTTATTATTTTTCTAAAATTATATAATTTGGGAAATCCCAGTTTAAAAAATAATCATCGCATCAGTGTCCATTACTTCGTTTTACTATTTTCCGCCATTTAGGTAATGAGTTATAAACTTCATCAAATTTGAAAGTTTAAGAGATTAAAATGTATCTGAAGAAAATAATGAAATACGTAGTTGATGGATGGCATTGATAAATAATACTACTTTATTCCCTAGCAAGATCCACAAATAATTTCTAATGAAAGTTTTCACGAGATAGATCTATAAACCATATATCAAAGGAAAAGGGATTCTCGTACCAACACAACACTCAACAATCCGAACCACTTCTTCACATGGTGACCTTCAAAGCACAACTGACGCAAGTCAGCACGATGCGCTTTGGGCAGGCAATTGAAGTCTATTATAAACTTGTCTATAAGAGCCTGAACTTTTCCTGATTTGTGGAAATAAACAAGAGTCAATTCGGTCTTCAAAAAGGGAAGTAAATCAAATATGAGAAACTACCGAACCATTTCTGTTTTATCAAATTTTGCCAAGATATATGAAAATGTCATACATTCAAGCTTATAAGCAATACGAAGTAATATATTTCTGAGTATCAACACGGACTCAGTGGCGGCTGGTCAGTACGTTTTGGCGGTGCACGTACCGGGTGGCCAACTAAGAATGGCCGCTAGCTATATCTCAGAAACCAGTAGTCATATTGCTTCCGGGTAAATTTTTTTTAAGTAAAAGTGCCCAAGAGAAAATGCTGGAAATTATTTTGGAAATTGTAAAATGCCCGAAGGGTAACAGTCAGGATCAATGTTAAATTTAGAATTTCTTCATATTTTTACTAATTAAGGGTTATTGAAAATTTCTAAATTTTATTCCTTACACATTCTTTAATATTTTTAGTCTTGCACATGTTTCACTATCTATTGAAATAAAGTGGTGGGGGCAGTTCAGATGTTTATTTAAATAAACTAGGATTACTCCCGTTTGGCTTAACCGATTTGAATAAGTTTGATCTCATTTAAAAGAGCCTTGTTTGCTCTACAAACTGAACTTGTGTTTTTGTATCTCGGACTTTTGCTGTCACCGGTAGATGGCGTTATTTGAAATGTAAGCAAATATTAGGCTTTTTTCAAAAAAGTTAAATACAATGATATGTTTCTTTTTACATAAGCTAATAAAGAATTAAATCCTCTACATTTCGGTAAAAGAACCAAATTTGTATGTTTTTTGGAACAGGAGATATTGGCAAAAATAGATGAAAATGCATGAATTCTCTTATGTTAATTGTCTTCTTTTTGTTATATATATATCATAAATTCAGTAAAATTCTAGCACGCAGACCAAATAATAAAATGTCACAAAAGCGGAAGAAATTTGAAAGGCATTTCTGTAATACCGATGCAAAATATATAAAAATATATTAAAGAAAAATATGTATAACATTTCGTTAGTTCCTGTTTAAGAAACCAAAATTACATAAATGTAATTTTATGTAAAAGTTCGAAAATCATGTAAGTATTTCAAATTTTCATATACTATGATTTACTATACTAACAATTAATACTAACACTATCAGAGTAAAACTAATATTAAACACTAAAATAACTACAGTTACATTACTGTAGTATTACTTCCGGTCCGAATTTTGAACTTTCGTTTATAAAAAAAATATTCCAAATCTAGCTCTAAATACTTTTATGCTCTTGATAAATATATATATATAGAATGCATAATTTACGACATATTTGTAAAAATCGCTATGCGATAAGAGTAAAAGTGTTACTTTCGGTCCGAATTTCGAAAAGATTTTTATACAGAAGGTATTGGAAATTAAGTTCTAAATACTTTTATACTCATCAGGGTATCAGGGTACTTCAAAACGTGGACATCTGCAAAAATCTCGAGGTCGAAAATTTTCATCGTCACAATACTTCCTTGAGTACTACGTATAAGAAAGTAATAGCTACATAATCAATGTTATTAAATTTAGTAACAGTACTTATTAGCTGTGGTATTAATTTAACTTATCAAATAGGCATAGCATCACTAAATTGACCGAATTACATATATTCACTTCATTGTGGGCACGTAATGTTTCTGTTAAGCGTGTGTCAGTGTACTCTCTGTTTGAGTATATGTTTGTTGAATAGTGAGTTTCGCACGATTACGCTAGGTCCATAAATCGTCCTGAATGCGTATCATTGTAACATCATATAACTATGCAAATTTCTATTTATGACACGCCGTAATTAATTTAATCTGCCTTAATTTATCACGGTATTAATTTAAATGACATAATTACTGCAGTTCGAGCGGTGCAGAAGAGATACATAGTACACATATGCATACATGGTGGTACCGCAAGGGAAGTATAGAAAAGGGAGCATCGTGTCTGACAGAGGTGGGTGGTCTAGCCAAGATCGAAGCATCATACACGTGTCTGGATTTTTCTGCTTAATTAAAAAATAGGATAATAATAGTACGAGGAGTAGTATTAATATCGCTTTATTTGTAATAAAACTATAGCTTTAGGAGAGGTCGTCAATTTTATAATTGATTTCCAAAAATCTAAGAAAAATGAATTCGTTCAATCCAGCACTTTTTTGGTAAGTTCAGGCTACTAATAATGAATTAAATAGACATAAAGTGATGCATTTAGAAATATTCAAAATATCTCATTATTTTACTTCAAGGAAGAAATCAAAGATTGATTATATACTGGATACTCCAGTGAAACGGTAAAGTCCATATTTCGTATCTAGTAATGTAGGAGAAATAAATATTTGATACAAAAATTGTAGACGATAATTAGCTCTACAACTTAAAAATATTTTTGTTTATACAGAGTGTTCGACAATGATAAACTAACACAAATTTATATTTATTTTAATGAAATGTTATGTATGTTTTTACATTTTATGATAGCCCTTTAAAAATTGATTAAACTAACATCATATTGTATTAGTCGATTGTTAACTGCTTCTGAGATATGGTGATTTTTTGTTTGTTGTACCTACAACTTTTGGAAAGACTCTATGAAACAATAATTAATGATAAAATACCGACTATCAGCTCAATTAGTAGAAATATCATGTCAGTACGTGAATTTAATATCTACTTCAACACCTCAACCCATCACTCGCTAAAGTTATAAATTATATATTTACATCTCACTGAAGATTTCTAAGAATTTACTACTTATTTAAAAATATCAACTTTCGTGCGTCTGTGTTTGGTAATTGTAAATACACAGAATAGATTTGACATATACTTAAAAGGTATTAAGTTCCAACTTATCAATGATTGTAATAGTATAAAACAAACATTTGCCAAGAAGGGTGTAATTCCTAGAATAATGCATCAGGTTTTATACCTCCAGAATTTTGATTACCATTTAGAACATCGTGCAGGTATATACATGGACCATGTGGATGAGTTAAGTCGTGTGAAGGAAGTATTGTTTGGAGAAATCAGAGTCTACCGTTTAAGCAAGATATCGATCCATATAGATATCCAAAAATATAACGGAGAAACAAGAGAGTTTACTTGTCTACAGAAAATTGAAAGATGATTTATTGTTTGTGGTGCCTGAAATGTTGCAGTATTACGTTATGAACAAATATCATGATGAGATGGAATATTTTAGTTTGGATAAAACTACTGAACTTATTACAAGAAGCTATTGGCTTCCAAAGATGATAGAGACAGTAAGATATTATATTGGTAATTGTTTTAAATCTATTGTGTATTCCCCTGGAACGGAGAAGGCAAAATTTTTTACATTTCCATACAATTCATGTCGACCATTTAGGGTCACTTGAGAAAACTTCGAATGGTAAGAAACAGATTCTAGGGAATCGTTGAAACATATAGAATTGTATTTCAGAAGCTATAGTCAATTAATAATTATAATAATAATAATAATTATAATAATCTTTATTAATTCAATAAGACTAATTTCAGACAGATGTACAGCTTTTACATCGACGATGTTTGAAGAAGCTATGAATGACTGACAAGGGGAACACATTCGAGTACCTGTGGGTACACCCCCTGCCAATGGACAGGTTTAGAGAATGAATAGAGTAATAACGCCTATGTTAACAAAGATTACTTGTTCTCCTGATCGTTGGGGTGAAGTATTGGACCTAATTGAATTTAAGTTTAATAACACAATAAGCCCATCTACAGAAAGCACTCTCCTAGTAGGTTATTATTTGGTGTTGACCAGAAAGGCCAAATAGTAGATTCTTTAGGAGGATTATTGAAGGATGACGAGACCAGAAGATATGTGATCAATAAGAGAATACGCAGCAGAGACGACAGGGAAATCCCAAGAATATAACACTCAGTATTAAAACAATGGAAGTGTAGATAGCCATAAGTATCTTGTTGGTGATTATGTGGTTTTGGCTAATACTGTTAGGTATTAAGAGAAAACTTTTACCATAATTTAAAGGACCGTGTTATTAACATGAGTTTCCATAGCTTAACTGATTATACAAAATAAAACTTTAAAGGAATTGATACATTTTCCAAAACAACTCTGAAACTAAGACATTTAGTTATAGGGAAGTAAATACATATTGCCCCTAATTTTGAACGTGCAATCCAATCAAGTTGAAAAAATGTAGGTTGCTATTTAAAAATAACAATATATTGATATTTTCTGGATGAAATGTTTAACATAGTTTTCTGATCACCCTGTATTATTTTGAAAAGTTTATAATACCGCATTTGAAGCAGTATACTTTCTAAAATGAATACCTAAAATTTTAAATATGTGCATGCATTCAATTATTGGGAATGTTGTTATGAGTAGGCTTCGGATAGTTATGCACCAAAAAACTTAAAAATGTGCATACAAATATGCACCAAAAACTTTCAGAATATGCAATACTTGCAATACAATTATCCTTAGGCTTAGGATAATTGTATTGCAAGTATTGCATATTCTGAAAGTTTTTGGTGCATATTTGTATGCACATTTTGAAGTTTAGTGCATAACTATCCGAAGCCTAGTTATGAGTAATAGTCTGCAGCTGTCAATTTTTTTACAAAAATTGAAATACATACTTCAAAAATGGCTAACTTTAAAGGCAAAGTTTATCAGACAAACTTTCCTTGAAATTAAGTTGGAAATACGAATCAGTCATAAAAGATGGGGTATTCCATTTAAAATAAGGAAGTTGATATCCATTTCCGGTGTAACCGGAAGAAGTAAAAATTCAAAACTATTATATTTTAAATTGAAGGAGCTTAAGGCGAAACTAATATTTGCGAAATTTCAAAACTCAACTCTTATTAGTTTTCTATATTGTTCTAACGAAAGCTCGTCGTGATATACCCTGTATATACAGAGAATTGTATATCATAATTTTTTTTTTGAAGTGTATACTTCTTTAGGCGCGTTGCGCTGATTGTAGGCAGTGAACAAGACTGACCTGCAACGCACGGATATGTAACGCTCTTCGGGTAAAGTCGGCTAAGGGAACAAGATAATTAAATATATCATATAGAGGTATTTGATTTCAATTAAATTTAAATTTAAATGAATAAATAAATTCATGTCCCAGAGCAGATGTGAACCGGAGCCGCCTGGGTGAGAGGCCAGCACTTAACCATTAGACCAAGGGCGGGAGTCGAAAGCCAGTATTCATATCGTCTATTTATATATATACAGCTTGAGCGCGCGGGGTATGATCACCCGATGCCAGTCGATATTCTTCGGACGTATATTCGGCAAATGATCTCCGCCAGCTGTGTTCGCCAGATATAGATATATAGATTTATTTTTCCAGAGTTGTTATTTCGTTATATTTACTGGAGAGAATCTCTAATTTTCATTTCTATTTCAAGGGTCGTTTTTATGTTATTTTATGGTATTTCTGTTATACTTATTTATAGTTTTTTTTACCATGAAATTTCTATTTATTTATTTTTCTCTAGACATCTTAGTTTATTCTGCAGATGTTTCAGGCGGGTTGTTTTTATTTAATTCTAAAACCCAGTTGTACTGCTATAACTTTGTACACAACTACATTATTATTTAATTTCATAAGGATAATCATAATTACGTTATAAGTATTACAATCTTCGCGTTATTATCGACTTAGTTATCTAAGCAATCGTCATCACTTAAAGAGAAAATTTAATTTGTTCTTTTTGTCAATCTGCGAAAAAATAATCAGATCACTATGAGTTCGAATATGAGCAGGCAATGCTAGTATGCACTAGTATGTTGTGCCGTAACTCTAATATGTATTATCGGACCACGTTTAGATGCGAGTTTACGTATACCATCGGGTATGATCACCCGATGGTATACGTAAACTCGCATCTAAACGTGGTCCGATAATACATATTAGAGTAACGGCACAACATACTAGCATTGCCTGCTCATATTCGAACTCATAGTGATCTGATTATTTTTTTGCAGATTGACAAAAAGAACAAATTAAATTTTCTCTTTAAGTGATGACGATTGCTTAGATAACTAAGTCGATAATAACGCGAAGATTGTAATACTTATAACGTAATTATGATTATCCTAATGAAATTAAATAATAATGTAGTTGTGTACAAAGTTATAGCAGTACAACTGGGTTTTAGAATGAAATAAAAACAACCCGCCTGAAACATCTGCAGAATAAACTAAGATGTCTAGAGAAAAATAAATAAATAGAAATTTCATGGTAAAAAAAAACTATAAATAAGTATAACAGGAATACCATAAAATAACATAAAAACGACCCTTGAAATAGAAATTAAAATTAGAGATTCTCTCCAGTAAATATAACGAAATAACAACTCTGGAAAAATAAATCTATATATCTATATCTGGCGAACACAGCTAGCGGAGATCATTTGCCGAATATACGTCCGAAGAATATCGACTAGCATCGGGTGATCATACCCCGCGCGCTCAAGCTGTATATATACATGCGTCCGAAAATCTCCTTAATAATGCTTGCGGCCGAGGCAAGACAATCTCGAGTACGTTAAAGTTTTTTGCGGACAAGATATACACACAATTTTTTGGGCAACCGTTAAATTTTTCAATCGATTTAATTTAAATTGAGACACAATTTAATTTAATTTAGTTCTAAAGGTGTTAAATTAAAGTGGTTTACTTGCTTTACATGCGTTACCATGGAAATGAGACGAATATATATACTACAAATACTTGATAGTTGTCAAAATAAGTCGTAGAAAGTGTGATTAAACATGTGTGAAAATGTGTATTTACTTTAACGGCCGCTGCCATAGCAACGGCCGTGAAATTGTATTTCGCGAACTGTGTTGCGTTCGCGAATTGGTAACGCGGACGATTATTTCAATGTAATATAGAACGAAAAAAAAAGTTGTATTTCGTATTATTAACCTCGCCTTGATGAAGTTTACACTTCTGCTGTGTGGTTTTAAGCACACCCATTTTCTTGTTTTTATACATTCTTGGTATTGTAGCACAAAGTTTTTTTTTGTTCTTTATGTATTTCATAGTAGTTTAACAATTGGGTTATTGTGTGCCTTTGTAAGGTGCGTTACATGTTATCAATATATGATTAAATATGATGGCCATGCGTTCAAGTTAAAGTCCGTCCTAAATGCGCTCGGCTCAATATGCCTTACCTCCAGAGGCTGTCAAATAGTGTAGTGTAGTGTAGTGCAATAGCAGTAGATCACTGAAGAGAGTAAAGTAAAGATGATTTATTAATAAGCCAGTGGGGCGCTTACACACAGTTCGAATAATAAAAATGAAATAAAATAAACTTTATAACGCCATGTTGTTCAATATTGCAGCTGTCAGAAAATGGATATGATTCAAAAGTGGTAAAAGTACGCACGCGTAAGCAAAAATTTCAGGCGCTAGCCATGAATTTCAACGGAATTTGCTTTTAGCGCCATATTTCTCCGAACCCAGAGAATGACCCAGTAATTAGCACGTTGGTCAAGCAAATCGGAGATTCCCGATGCGGTACGATCCGTGTCAATAGAATTTTAAAAAAATGAAACCTCGTTAAATATGTTTTGGTGTTATACAAAAAACATGAATAATTAATGAATATTAATTTGTTTTCATATAATTTTACAAATTGAGTTGTAGAAACGTAGACTTACATTTAATTTTTTTTCTAATACACTATAATAAAATATATCTCTTACGTCATGCGGTCGTGTTATATACATACTTTAGTTTTCATCAGATAATTTCCAGCAAAGAAAAAAACAACGAACTAAAATATATAATTTAGAGTTACGTACATCAAATAATTCAACATAAGCATGATTAATAACCCTGTGCAGGAGGAAAAAAAAACTGCAAGCAGAATTAAACTAAAGAACAAAAGCAGTTACTTTTAATGTTGCGTGATGGATATTAGCACTCAATATATTTGAGGGATCGAGGAAAACGAGGAGGCGTGAGCCGTTCGGTCGCCCAGAACTCAAGGCGATAATTTTGGTGCTGAATGTACTCGGGTCGTGTTAAGCTCACTTCCAGATCCTATCTAAATGACGTATTAGATTTTTAAAGTTTTATTCGCGTTCTCAAGAACAGTCATACGAAAAGAAAAAAAAGCGAAGTGAAAGAGGCGAAAAGAAACGCAGCCACGAGCCGTGGATTATTATAAAGAGGTTTTAATTTATTTTCATTTTTACGTCAGGAATCTCGGTGCTAAAATATGGGGTTCTGGTGTAGATATCGTTGAAATAAGACCGACCGTATGCCTGCAAGGGTAGGAGGAGTGATCATGCTTTTTTATTTGTTATTTTTATTTCTAGATAGATACTTGTTGTCTTATTTAAAATTGCTCGTATTAAATGCTTTACTTGGTCTAACAAGTATTCAATAAGTAGAACAGCTTTGATATAAATGAAAGCAATAGATGGTAATATGGATAATATATGTATGATGTTCATTAACTTATGGAGGACATTATTGAGTTGTAAGAATAGAGTAATAATAATAATAAAAATCTTTATTTCCGTCTATATAAAACAATATTAACAAAAATAACACTCGCCGCATAAAATAAGCAAATGAATAATAATAAAATGCAAATAATAATGAAACTGAAATCAGAATGTGACGTTCAGCTGGACTGATTTTCAACTTAAATCTTCAAGCAGTACTGTATAAAAACTAAACTTAACATTCATTTGCAATCTTACAAATATATTAAATAAATGAAATTCCGCTGTTGAGCAACCGCAGCTAAGTGTTTCTTACTTATTGCTGGAGACTGGAAAATATGCACTAAAAAGTTTGCCAAATATGCATGCAATATGCACTTAAAAAATCCCTAAATATGCACTTACAATATGCAATATGCACATATGATGTGCATTTATTTATTATGTTTTAGGAAATTAAAATTCATTTGTCGTATTTACAAATTGTATATTTATTTATTACAATAAATTGTCGTATTTACAAATTATGTATTTATTTATTACAATAAATAACCATATATTTCTTTAAATTTTCAATAGTTAAATTATGTCTACGATCTGTAAGTATATTGGGAAAATGTTCTTTCAACATCGCAAGATGTGATCGGTGCATTCTTAAAACTAGGTATTAATGAGGGGCTTATATTAATGTCTTCATTAAAATTGCCATTAATTACACTATTTATAGATTTTAATGTAACAAAACCTCCATTTTTGCTTAGAATTGCGGCTAATTTTTCTTTAATTCTTGTTCCAGTCAATCCGTTGACTTTTCCAATTTTCTCTTCAATATCATTTACAATGCCAACACCATCATTTAAAGATAAATTTCTATCTTCTAATCTAGTTATTGCCTGCTCAATTATCGCAAAATTAGATTTAATATATGATAGCTGATTTTGTGCCGAATTATTGAAAATTACGTTACACTTTTCTATGGCAAGACTAGTTGCTGAATCAAATTGAGTTACAACATTTTTGATGCCTTCGTAATTATCGGCAAGAAACACAGCACATTTAAGCCATGTTCCCCATCTTGTTAAGATAGATTCTGGTGGCAACGGAATGCCGGGAAGCATTTCGTTATATAATTTCAATCGTAAGGGCGCTTTTAAAAATACTTTTTTGATATTACTAATTAAATTATTTACATCAGGAAACTCTAATCTAACTTTTTCAGCAACCCTATTTAAACCATGAGCCAAACAAGTACAATGGATTAAATTGGGAAAAAAAAATTTCAGACGTTGAGCTGATTTTAACATATACGAAGCGGCGTCAGTTACCATTAACAGAAATTTTTCAAAAGGTACTTTGTCCGGTAAAAAGGAATTCGCTAAGGACTCATTAATAAACCTGGCTATGGTAACATGATTTGTTTTGTCTAAATTACATACATTAATTAAATGTCTTTTATTTTTGGGAAAGTCCATCTCATTATTAATGAGATGGACTTTTAATGAGTCATTAATGCAAAGTTGAAGAAATGCAATCCCTTCACGTATACACAAACAAATTAAATATCTTTAAATATCAGATTTTATTATGGTTCTTATGAAAATGGCGAATATATGCATAAATATGCAAAATAATTATGAAATATGTAGGTACTTGCATATGCAGTTATGGTAAAGTGTCCAAATATGCATTATATGCACTAAAAAATGGTAAGAAACGTATTCTGAGAGTGGAAAATGGATAAGTACACAGTATAGAAGGGATATACCAAAAAACAACAAATATGCATTTTGCATAAAATCCATTCTCTACTTATTGCGCATCATCGGTACGATAAAGTCAAGGAATAAAATGGGATGATCTTGAATAAACCAAATAATTAACTGATTATTTATAATGAAAAATTATAAAGTAAATGTTGTTTAATTTAAAAAATTACATTACAAATATTTATATGAATATAAAACTGCAACAGTAAGACATGCGATAAACAAGTGGATGAGGTATGACACACATGCAGCGCGATCATCCTATGACACTCTAACATCGAGACATAGAAAAAGAATTACTTATCCGTGATTAACACGGGTTGACAGTTTTTCTGTCAGAGCGTGTGCGCGCTAGATTTTCGATGTGTGTAGTGTGTAGAACACTTCTTGTCACGCTATGTACTTATAAAAGAAAACAGACATTTGACAGAGGTATGATAAAAAGGTAAGAGAAGAAGAAGAAGAAGAAAAATAATATTCAGATAAGATATTGAAATAACTTAATGCCAACAACTAAAAATGGGTGATTACCTAAGCTGCAAGGCTTGAATACTGTGTCAGAATCCTTGCTCTGTAATATGACAATACCAGTTTTATCAGTAACATCAGGTACAGTGACGAATGTCATTTTCATTTGTCGGGTCAAGTAAATACGCGTCAATAGATTTTTATGTTTCCAACGAGCAGAAGAAGTGCAAGAAATACCGTTGCATAGAGAAAAAGGCACCATCAGGTGCGCAGTTTCTGGATGAGGAATTATATTGCCTTAGTTCATTGAGAAAAACGGACGTCCAGTGACTATTAATCAAGAGAGCTATATTACGCAGGTTCTCACACCGTTTGTAGATGACCTTCGGATAATTTGCAGATCAAGAAACTTACCCTTCGGTAGCCAATTTTTTCAGCAAGATAGGACAAAGTGCCATACAGCACATGCTACAAGAACCTTGTTGCGGGAGACGTTTGGAAACAATGTAATTTCACGTTTCACCGATTTTGTCTTTTCCAACGCACTCTCCGGACTTTACATCATTGGATGCATATGTTTGGGGTATGCTGAAACTTTGGGTTTCCCGAGATAACCCTCCGCATATAATAACAACATTTAAAAGTGAAAACTTCAGAAGCTATATGGCAGATGCAGCAGCCTCTATATTCAGATATGGTCACAAATATGAAAAAACGATACGAACTAATATTTGCGATGCTAATATTTCAATGTAATGGAGGGCACTTGGAACATATTATTGGTATTATTATTTTTTTTAAATAATTTTAAGTAAGTAAGTTTGCAAGTTTCAGTTGGTAGGTACTATAAATTAATAGCCATAGTGTATTATATGTAATTGATTTAAAATATGATAAATATATTTTATTATTAATTTAAACTTACTAAATTTAAATTAATAGTATTACATATCAATCACAAATTTACGGATGTTTAGCGGATATATCCGATATCCGATCACGGTTCTAGTAATACCACAACGAATTTAAATGCTTCTTATAACTTATTTGTTTAGTATATGATTGATGTTATGTTCAAAACTGTTTACATTGATTTCTTCTATTATCAATTTTTGCGGAAATGATGGTTTTTTTATTACTTTCTTAGACGTAGTATAAGGAGTATTGTGATGATGAAAATCTTTGACGTCGAGATTTTTGCAGATGTCTACGTTTTGAAGTCTCCTGATACCGAAAACTTGGTTTTTAGAAACATATTGTTGCGTTTTCGGGGTCGAAATAAACAACTCCTGCAAATGTTTTAAATCTGTCTGTATATTTACACACTTAAAACTAATCACAATATAAAAATATAAAATAAATGTAACGCACTTAAAACTACTACGAATAAATTAACACACGTATTTATTTCTACACTACCATTTATATCTGTAATATTTATGTAATAAAGCTGCACCGCTCACTTATTTATGTTTATTTGAACTGCACGACTACTATTCAATGAAATCCATTGAAGGAATAAATTCCTTATCCTAGCGGCGGCATTTATATCGACAGACAAATGGTCTAGAGAAATACCAGCAAATTCTGGCTCTCTTCTACCACATTCCAGACTTTCTGTCGCTGAGTGCATGATTTACGACTTGTTTACCGGTACGTTGTTGTCGTCGCCCGGATGTCTGCTTCTTTTGTGGGCTTGTTTCGTTACAATATCTCTCTCTGTCAGTCTATGACCACGATAGCGGCTAAACAGCTACAGGTAGCTGTACCAAACTTTATATTTATGAGTATAATCTTTCTCTTGAGATCTGGTTAGATTTTCAGTAAAATTGGTATATCGGAAGCAGTAGTTTACTTCAGTAAAAATATCAAAATTTACTCGTCAGCCACTAAGTTCGACAAATTTCTAAAAATACAAATGTATTAAAAAGTGAATTTTAGAAGGATTTTCTAAAAAAGTTTTACTTTTTGTTATTTTTTATATAGAAAATTTCAAAATTCAGACCAGAAGTAACTCTTTTACTCATATCGAACAGCAGTTTTTTGCGTATATCTTTTATAAGCACGAAAGTGTTTCGAGCTAGATTTGGACAATCTTTGTATAAAGGAAATTTAAAAATCGGAACGGAAGTAATACTTGTACTCTTATCAAATAGCAGTCTTCCGTAAATATTTGTTTCTATAGAGACTTATTAAGAAAATAAAAGTACTTTGAACCGGATTTGATATAATTTCTTTACAAAAAAACTTATAATTCGGACCGAAAGTACCGCTTTACTCAGAGGTTTATCCTATTTAGGAATACAGAATTTAAAGTTTAATTTGGAAAAACTTATGTATACATATTATGCAACGCACGCACGTCGTGTGGTGTCCATACCCTATTTTTTTAAATCTCTGAAAATAGTTTTTTGTGCGTGTATTTTCTTCCCTCTTTTTCAGAAGCCAAACCTACGTACACATATGCATATACATATGTAAATTAGAATATGCATACATTGCATAAGTATCAGGTGCTGAATTATGTATAAATTATGCAATATATGCAAATATGCATACAGCTCTTATGGTAATTTTGGCAGGATATTGATTAATTGGAATTTGATTTCTAGATTATCGCTCATTTGCTATTTATATCGGATAATGTGTTCCTCTCAAGAATTAATATATACGAAGAGAGAAAGAATATTTTAAATGCGTTATGCCACACTCTTTCTATTGCGCTTTGTTGGGTCTCAGATGAAATCATAGCGACGGTGATTCATCAGTTACATTCACAAACATCGAAATATTGATGAAAATTACTTGATAATTACATACAGATGCAGGATTAATAATCTGATGAATTAGGTAAAATAAAATGTAACGCCTTAACAATAGGAACATAACTTGAACATTTTTATTTGATATCTCATCAAAGAAAAGATAACACTTTTATCGAATAGAGATTTTTTGCAAATATGTCTTAAATTATACATTCTATATATAATTATCAAGAGTACAAATGTATCTAGTGCTGGATTTGGAATATTTTTTGTATACATAAAATTTCAAAATTCGAATCGAAAGAAACACTTTCACTCTTCGCGAGTAGCATTTCTTTGCAAATATCTCACAAAGTATGCATTATATAGAGATTTATTAAGAGAATAGTACTTGGAATATGATTTATAATAATTTTCGTATGATAAATTCTAAAAATTTGGACTTGAAGTAACACACTGACTGGTTTATTTTTATAAGAAAATGTAAAAGAATTTGGAACAACTTTAGTATATTTGAAACGTTCGTAAGTATAAGAAAGTCGTATGGTGGCCACACCTTATTATTCTCTTTGTAAATTGATTCTTATGAATCAAAGTGCCAGCTTAATCTGACTTCTTTAAATTTTCTGGTTTGATTGAATGACTAAATTATATACGTTTTCAACAATTCCTGACGTTAGGATATTAAAGCCTAATTTATAAATTTGACGTTGACGTTGGAGTCTGAGAGTAGACACGAGACGCATCGGTTGTGTTTTTGGTGTATAGTCAGTGCCGCGCGGTCTACTTGATTTTTTGGTACCCTGTGGTAAGTGAAACACCTGTGGCATTTTCCTATCCTATTTCTGTATACTTCTTTAAAATAACGAAATTACGTACATATTATTAATTTTAAATTATTAATGTCTAACGATCAGGGGGGATTTTTATCCCCCCAAAAAAATACTGAATTGATGGATATATCAGGCCCTCAAGAGAAATTATACTTTGAAGACACAATCCCGTTAATTCAATGTTTAGAATCCCGTATCAAATCCATATCGGATTTAACGTTATTGTCACAAATAGACATTCCAATTTCGATTCTTCCCGAACTACAAAAAACGGTAGAACAAGGTTTTTATATTAAAGATAACACCACGTGCGAGACAGATCTTCGAAACGCTGTTCCTCTTAGCAAAGATGTTTTAAACTTAACATCAAAATTATTAACAGACCTCAAATTAAAAGCCACACAAATTAACTCTAACTTTACAGTGAGTAAATTTCACGTAAAAGATTTACCCCCCTTTGTGGTATATATTGAATCAGTTGATAAAAATGTGGGGCAGTTAAGGGATATGCAGATCGGCAGGCTGTTCCATAATAACAATATACAGGGTATTAAAAAAATTGAAAAGAGAGGCAAAAATAAATTAGGCATTGAATTCACTTACTTAAAACATGCAAATGAATTTTTAACATCAAATTTTGCAGCGAAAAATAATTTTAAGACATATATTCCTAATCATCTTGTATCATGTAAAGGTGTTTTGAGACAAATTGACCCCTCTTTAGATGTTGAAACCATTTTAAAAAACCTTAAAACTTATGACAACAGGGAAATATTAGCTGTTAAACGTTTACGCAGACAAGAAAAAGTTGATAACAAAATTAATTGGGTTAATTCTGCATCTATTATAGTTACATTTCGTGGGAGGAATATACCAAATTTTTGTACACTTTTTTATAATGTTCGCGTTCCAGAGATGTATATACCGTCGGTAATTCAGTGCAGAAACTGCTGCCGATATGGTCACGTTTCTACACAATGCAAATCAAAAAAGAGATGTCCCGCCTGTGCCAAAGAGCATGCTTTAACTGAGTGTGATATGGCCCAGTCTCCTGCTTGTATTTTCTGCCGCCAAAACCACGCCACCACGGAAGAAGGAACAAAATATAGAGACAGAGTTTGTCCCGAATTTATTTATCAGGGACAAATTAGGCTGTTCATGGCAAAATATAACTATTCATTTTTTGAGGCAATTTCGATATGTAAAAGAGACTTTGGTTATGATACTGATAAACAATCACAAATTATCCAATTTGACGAAGTTAACTTTCCTGATCTGAATAGAAAGTCACCCCCAATAAATATCAATTCATATCTACCGACCAATACAAACACGTTTTCCAAAATTGTACAACAAAAAAATAATTTTACCTTTAGCAAATCTATAAATAAATCACAAGCTCAATTGCCTATTAAAAGAAAGAACCCGTATGACAGCGAAATGTATATGAATAGGAATGGTAGGGTTAGAGAATATTCTTCTGATAAAACCATTCTGGATGGAGGCGTGAGAAAGGTTATCCCCTCTTCCTCGTCTTCAGCTACACCCATAGCGGATATTTCTGCAAACACTGAGCTAATTAATTCCCTGAAAAACGCTTTCCTCTCTAATAAGGATGCTTTATTCAATTTCTTAAAGGAATTTATACCTCCTTCTCATCACGATAAACTTTCATGGATAACAACAACACAGGAAGTTCAAGCAATGATTCATTAAAAATCTTTGTCTGGAATATTAATAGCTTTTCTAAAAACAAAGCGAATTTATTTGCATTTTTAAAAACTTCTAAGCTGAATCCGAGTTTTATAGTTTTAAATGAAACTCGTTTAAGTGAAGGTTCCTTTATTACTACCCCTGGATACAATTCAAGCCATAATTGTAGAGATAATAAGAGTGGTGGCACTTCTATTTTAGTCAGGAAGGGTATCATATTTTCCAGCTTTATACCTGACTGTAACTTACCTGAAAAATGTCAGTTTATTATAACCAAAACAAGTAAAATAACTATTGTTGCTGGTTATATCCCTCCAGATACAAAATTTACCTTACGTAATTGGACAGATATTCTGTGTGCTGTAGAGCCCCCATTTGTTGTAGTGGGGGATTTTAATGCTCATCACCATTCTTGGGGTAGCTCGATAACCAATCAAAGGGGCAGAACCCTTTATCAGTTTTCTGAAGACATGAACATAATTAACTTAAATGATGGTGCCTCCACCTTTCTACTTCCCCCAGGTTCTGGCCCCAGTGTGATTGATTTAGCTTTCTGTTCAGATGACATAGCGCCCGTAAGCTATTCCTATACACATGATGATGTCCTGGGAAGTGACCATTTTCCTGTGATAGTTAACATTCTGTACCCAAATTTAGTGCAATCTTCCAGCACATTTTATTATAAGAAATATAAATATCAGTATGCCAAATGGGACACATTTACGGAGTCAATCTCTGAAAATATCACTGCCAAAGGTGCCTCCTCATACCAGGAATTTGTCTCATATATCATAAGTGCTGCAGACAAATCTATTCCTAAAAGTAATCTCAGGCATAAATATGATCCATGCCCATGGTGGGATTCAGAATGCTCCAGAGTAGTCAGACTGAGGAGCCAACTAATTAAAAAATTTAAAACAACTGGCTCCATGGAGTCCTTTATAATTGCAAAAAGATATATTGCAATGTCAAAAAGAATATTAAATAAAAAGAAACGTTCACGGTTTAGAGCTTACTGCGATTCACTTGACCGTAATACAAATATGAATGAAGTTTGGAAATCGATTAGAATTTATTCTAGGGCAATCTCTCCTTCCGCGAAACACCCTATACCAAACGATATAACATGTCAAGAGCACTTTCTTTCCTCGCTTGCGCCATGTTTTGTTCTTAATAAACCAGCAGATTTTAATATCCATAATAATAGCACACGTACTATGACTCAGCCTTTTACACTTCTCGAATTGCAAACAGCCATCGCCCAAGCGAAGGATACAGCTCCGGGTGTTGATAGGATCTCAAATACTATGATTAAACATCTTCCTATAGAAGCACAAAACTATTTGCTCTGTATGTTTAATAACATGTTATGTGGACAACGGATTCCCTCCGACTGGAAGCGTATTTTGATATGCCCTTTTTTGAAACCTGATAGAGATCCGTTTGATTATAAAAACTTTCGCCCTATTGCTTTACTTCCATGCATAAGGAAACTATTTGAAAGATTAATTCTATACCGTATGGATTGGTGGTGTGAACGACATTACATCTTAGACTCCTGCCAGTTTGGTTTTAGGAAATCCAAATCAACCACTGATAGTTTATGTATCTTAACATCCGATATCTTGTCAGCATTCTCCAAACAAGAGGTCCTCTTTGCCGTTTTCTTGGATGTGTCTAATGCATATGATAATGTTGTTATACAAGTTTTAGTGGACAAGTTAAAACAAATATGTTTGCCTGATAGCATAGTTTTTTGTATTTCTCAACTTATCACAGAAAAGATCTTATCAATAAAAACATCTGATATTTCTAGAATTTCCTATAAAGGCCTCCCACAAGGTAGTATCCTAAGCCCAATTTTATATAATATCTACACGGCAGGCCTCGAGAAAATTATTTCTCCTCATGTAAAATGCCTTCAATATGCTGACGATATAGTTATTTATGCGACAGGTAAAGATATTACTTCAGTTTTCGAAAAAGTACAAACTGGTTTAAATGGGGTCAATGAATGGTTATCGGACAGAGGATTGGCACTGTCAGCCACAAAAACTAAATCTGTATGGTTTTCAAGGAGAAGAGTGGAGTATGCCTTTCCTTCGGTTTCTCTGGCAAACGAAAACATCCCAATTGTCCAAACTTTCTGTTATCTCGGTTTATGGCTGGACTCTAAACTGAACTGGAAGGTACATGTGTCACATGTAGTCAATACATGTAATAAAGCTGTTAATGTTATTAAATCCCTGTGTAGTAAAAAATGGGGATCTGATCCTAAAACATTACTAATATTATATCGCTCTTTAATTAGATCCAAACTAGAGTACGCCTCCAGTCTATATGCCTCCTGTGCAAAAACACACCTTTATCGCCTAGATAGAATTCAATATAAGTGTTTAAGGATAATCTTAGGCGCACTTTGCTCCACCCCCACCAATGCTTTACAAATAGAAGCGGTTGAACCCCCACTGATACTCAGATTCATGTTCCTCACAAAGAAATATTTATTGAAAATATTCAACTGTGAAAATACTCAAGTTATTAAAGCTATTGAATCATTGGCCCATAATACGAACAGACAACGCCGAATCCCTATCGTGATATCGTGCCTATCAGAAATTAGTATGTTTAAAAACCTTTTGGATTCCAACAAACTCCATGATATATATAGATTAGATTACTCATTCCAATTTTTCAAACCAAAGACTACATCTTTTCAAACATGTACCACCGATAAAACATCTATACCCGGGAAGAATATCGATCAACAATTTGAGGAATATGCCTCACGAAAATGGTCCTCTCACAATCGCTATTTTACTGATGGATCAGTCCATCAACAGCCTGCCTCAACCTCTGTCGGCATATATTCCCCTACGACAAATTTTACTTATTCAGCCTCCCTTAATCGCTTCTCGTCTATTCTAACTGCAGAGTTGGTTGCTATTTATATATGTGTTTTATATATTATTTCAACTAAGAATAGAGACAATGTGATATTCTCTGATTGTAAGAATGCTATTTTAGCTATTGAGAATGGTCTGAATAACAGAAATAACACTATGGTATGGCGCGTTAGGGAGTGCCTATGGAATGCTGGGAAAAATGGTGTAAATATTGCGCTCTGTTGGATACCCAGTCATGTGGGCATCAGATATAACGAGAAAGCGGATGAGTTAGCCAAATTAGGAAGAAACAAAGCTGAATATAATATAAAAAATTGTTTCAAGGATTTCATCCCCCATCTTAGAACGGATCTGTTAAATAAATGGAAGGATTACTGGAGCTCCTCCTCTCACATAAAAGGTAGATTATATGCTCGGACACAAGATTCCATTCCCAGAGTCCCATGGTTCGTACAAATGCCTTTTAAATCTAGAGCTTTCATTACCACAATGTGTAGAGTAAGATTTGGTCATCTTCTTACCCCCCAACACCTACACCGTATCAATATCGTGGAGGATCCCAGATGTGAGTGCGGTATGGTGGGTGATATTAATCATCTTTTCTTCAATTGTCCACTCAAGCATCTCCAGATTAATCGTCTCATAGAAGATCTCATAAACTTAAAAATATACCCCCCATATAATATTTATACAATACTACGTCTTAATTCTTTTAAAGTGTATTTGTGTCTATATACCTATCTAGAAAAAAATAAAATTCCTATCTAACTGTTAATCCCAATGTCTATTCCCTCTTTGTGTAGGTATGTTCTGTTCCGAGGCTCCATTTCGGGATGTGTAATGTGTCGCCGGAGCCCCGGCACGAGAAGAGTCTATATTCTGTGTTTGTGCACCTCCTTCCTTTTAAGTTTTAAATTCCCGCCACAGGGTGCCAACTTGTGTATGGTGCATGAAAAGAATCTACATCTAGATTCAAACACCAAGACAGAAGAAACAATTATAAGAAGAAGAAGAAGAAGACGTTGACGTTGTCGTTACAGTTGATGCTAGCAGTTGCCGTTCGTTCTGTTGATTTCTTTCGGAAATAGCATTTATAAACTTTCCGTTCGTTCAAACTGCGAATGGGAACGTCAGCTACGTCGACTAGTACAGAGCGTGCATACTTACCGATCGAGTGCATGTTATCTGCCGTTTGATTGGCTAACCGTTTGACGTCAGCAAACGGCAACGACAAAACATAAAAGTTGGTTATGTACCAACGGACTCCAACGTCAAGCGAACGAAAGTTCAATGTTGACCTGCAACGTTAACGGAGTTTATAAATGACTCTATAGCTTCCCGTGTATTCAGCTTTGAACGGGAACTGCTACTGCGAACTGTAACGACAACGTCAAGTTTATAAATCCCGCTTAACAATTGAGTAACATGCTAGTTGTTTCAATATAAGTAATCGTTATTGTGTGATCTACACATTCATGGACTTTTCATTTGTTCCGTATTGGAACAATAGTTTTTTGAAATGTTTACAAAATATACTTTAACGGCAGTGATCATATTGTTTAACAAAGAGTTTTATGTTTAAATATTTCTATATCTGTAGTCTATATCTTTTCTGGCAGATCTACGTATTACAACACGTAACATACAGTACTGTAGCACCAATATAATGCTCCACACATTGAGTACCAATATAAAGGGTGTATGTGCGTCCAGTCGGTATTGAAGTCTGTAACACGCTTTAACAAAACAGCACTTACTTAAATGAATTTATATTTTCTTATCTTCATATATTTATTTAAATCAATTTATATTTTCTCTACAGTCATTAATGCACTCTTAAAATTCCTTTAAATAAAACTGCAGTACTGCAAGTCATGGGATATAGACATAATGTGAACAATAGAATAAAATGTATACATTTAATTTTACAAATTTTGAAAAAGAAAAGAAACACAATCTCATATATTATTTTATAAGAAATACCACTGATTTGATAATACTCTCCTATACAAACAGTGTGCACGCGGTCTACCTGCGGATGAATATACCGTAAGCGTCAAATTTTAATTTCGGTTTGCACTTCTATCATATGCACAAGATGATCTTATCATATGCAGCGATGCCTGCTTGCTAACAGTGGAGGGAGAGCAACGGAGTGGCGGGGGACCCTCACGCCTTACAAATGTCCAGTGTGGCAGCCTCGCTTATGTCTATCTTTAGTTTAATTCGTCGCGCTCTTTTCCACTTACTACTTTCCTATCAGAAATTAAAATATGACGACCTCGGTATACTAGACAAGCTGGTCGACTAAAGTGGGAGAATAAGAGGGTAGCCTCTGTTACTAACACCGCAGAAATCGTTACTGCGTTAGTCCGTATAAATTGCTACGTTAACTGTTAATAACAAATTCTTTAATCAAGAATAAAGTCATTTACTGTACTGCTTTAGAGAAGATGGAAATAATATTAATCAATAAAAAATCACTACCTGGATAATTTATAAGTAGAAACTAGTTGAAGCATCAAATAATCGCAGTAAACAATTTTAGTAACGGATTTTATCACGCTTCCCAAATTGTATGAGTAAATAAAAGAAATAAATGATTATTAATTCTAAAAACTTGAAAATAATAATTTGGTATGCGTAATTGCTCTATATTAGATGGACGAAAAGCGATTTTAAAATGTATTGATCGACTAGGATCGAGCGTGAACAAAATTCATATGAAATGGGCAGTAGAGGTGTGAAAAAAGTAACTATTCGGTACTGGAGTACTCGTTACTCGAACATACCCGAAGTAACGAATACAAACCCGAAAGAGGAATCGTTACTCGAGGTTTGATTACTTTTAGTTAGGTATACCGTACAAAATACAGCAATGAATAAAGAATTGAAAACTCCGAATATACCAAAATATACGCATTGATACGCATGTACAAAAACGTACCCACTGCCCTCTATTAATGAATAGAACAGATAACGAAGGTAGGTAGCTATTGAGGATAACACTTATTGTAGATCTCGGATTTTGAATAGACTGGAACCGGAACGGGGATTTTTTCAAATTTCTCATTTGGAACACGGGACTTTTTTAAAATTACTTTTTCAGAGTTCGGGGGTCTAGGTCTACACTGTCTCCCGAAGGTATAAAAGAGCGTCCAACTGATTATGCGTCATTTTCTTTAACTTCATTCGAGTTACAACAAATTTGAATACTTTAATATTTAGTATGATATTTGTGCATTTGCGTAAATCTGTAAAAGTGAGTATATATTTATTTATTTTTAAAACTAATGCATTTGATTTTAGATATAATTTTTGTAATAATTTGTTGAACTTATATATTTTAATCAGAATTAAACAATTTAAATGCAATTTCAAAATAATTTACTTTAGATTTGGGATGGAAGAAAAAACCAAAAGAAGTGTCATTTGGCTTCATTTTTCCGTCATTTCTCCTGGATGTGCCAAATGCAACTTATGTGGTTCGAAATATTCCTTCAAAGGAGGATCAACATCTAATTTAAAGAAGCATCTGGAATCGCGACATCATACTTTTCTCCAAAAAATGTTCTTCCAGTGGCCGCTTCTACGTCTACATCAACTTCAACGGCTATTACAGGTAATAAATTTGATAATTAAAGAAGTAAATAATATATATTATGTATTATCTATTTTTTAAAGCACCCGGGCAATCAACTGATGCATCAAGTTCAGCCCATACTAGTGATAAAAGATTATCAACGGCTACATCTTCCAGCCAATTATCAACACCCGAAAGAGAAGAAGTGGTTGATGATGTTACATCTATCTCAGGTGAATCAACGCCTTATACGCCTTCCACATCATTTAGCTTCACAAGCAGTAGACAATCCTTAAGAAAAAGAAAAGGTCAGCTACAAACTTCTCTTCTAAGCCATTTAATAAGACCAATTTCGTTACAAAAGCAGCAAAAAATTAATGATCTAATTTTAAATATGATTGTTGAAGACCTTCAACCTGTATCAATCATTCAAGATAGAGGTTTCAAAGCTTTAGTTGTTGGTCTTTATGCCAAGTCGGTCTACTTTTACAAATTCGTTTTTGCCCCAAAAATACAATGCTCAAAAAGAAAAATTAAAAGTTTTGTTGTCCAAGACAAATTCAATGTGTCTAACTACAGATGCTTGGACAGCTTCAAATAATCAGTCTAGCTACATTGGCTATATACAGCTCATTTTATTACTGATGAGTGGAAAATATATTCCTGTCTATTAGAATGTGGGCAGTATGATGAAAGTCATACTGCTTCACATTTACGTGATGAATTGTTGAGAGTTGTAAATGAGTGGGGTATTTTTGAAAAAGTTATAGCGGTTACAACGGATAATGCCGCAAACATAAAGGCAGCAATAAGATTAACGGAATGGGGACATGTGGGCTGTTTCGCGCACATTCTAAATTTGATTGTCCAGAGTGGATTAGACCTTTCAAGTGTAGCGCCTCTGCGTCAAAATGTAAAGGCAATAGTCGAATATTTTCACAAGAGCACAAAAACAAATAATAAATTTCTAGCTATGCAAAAACAATTGAATGAGAATGCCACTCCTTTAAAATTAAAAAATGATGTTGTTACTAGGTGGAATTCTACTTATTTTATGTTCGAACGTTTTTTAAAAACCCAAGAACCGTTAAAAGCAACGGTTGGAATTTTGAATTGTCCTATTCAGTTGTTATCAGAGGACGATTGGGTTTTACTAAAAGAAATTTGCTCCATATTAAAGCCATTTGAACAAATAACTAATGAAATGAGCGCTGAAAGAAATGTTACGCTGTCAAAAGTAATTATAATCGTAAAGGGTTTAAAATCAGCCTTACAAAAACTAAAAGAGGTGATAAATAACTCACGAACAAAAGATTTGATAACCCATTACGAAAGCGAAATATTAAGAAGATATTCAGCAATTGAAACAAATCATTTGATGGCAAAGTGTGCTATCTTAGACCCAAGGTTTAAGTCAAAAGTTTTCAGTTCTGAACTTAATTTTGATATGGCAAAAGAGCGCCTTGAACACGATGTAACTCGTTTAATAAGCTCAGATTCAGATATTCCAAAAAGTAATATTGAACAAAATGTAACTGAAGCCGTAACAGATACAGACGAGAATTTAATATGGGCAGATTTTGATAAACTGGTGCAAAGACGTAAAGAAATTGATCCTAAAGCAGCAGCAATTATAGAAATCAGGTCATATCTCGCAGAAGACCTTATTCATAGAAAAGATGATCCATTGGATTGGTGGAAAGCTAGAACAGCAATATATCCTAATTTAGCTAAATTGGCCACCCAGTATTTATGCATTGTTGCAACGTCGGTGCCATCTGAAAGAGTTTTTTCTAAAGCTGCTCAATTAATTTCAGAAAGGCGAAGCCGTTTAAAAGGTGATACTGTTAAAAAAATGTTGTTTTTAAATTACAATAAAGATTTGTAATTTTTTGCTGATTAGGTACTCACAGGAGTAAAGAAAAATATTAAATATGTTTTTGTTAATGTGGTATTATATGTTTTTTTTTTAATTACAACATAACTCAATTATTTTATATTGTTTCATTTTTTTCTATAGTTTATTTCAAGTTTATTATATTTTTTATTAAATTTATTGTATGAAGTAGTTACCCATCTCATCATATTTTTGTTATGTAAGAAAATAGAAAATAGCCATACCATGCGATTCTGTTTTTATTACAATAAAATGATGCACAATTTATAAATCTTATTTTACTTTCCTCCGATTACTTAAATATGTACCCGAACGACTACTGATACCGACTTTATCAATATATCAGATTGGGTTGGAAGTTGATATTGTATGGAGTAGTGTGAAATAATATAGTAATCAAAGTAATCATAGTAACGAATACAGCAAACGAATACTGTCTCATCGAGTAACGATTAGTAACGATTACTCAAAAGTAACGATAATCGACATCACTAATGGGCAGGTACAGCTGCTATCCTAAACGCGAGTCAGTCAAGGCCTCACTACACAGACCAATAGTACAGTTTGTATATTGCTTTCTCGTACTAACTCATACAAACTCTCGGTGTCGTCGTTTTATCATACAGTAAACTGTATCTGTAGGTCGCCGGCAAGCACTTGGTATAATATTCATTAAGTTTCTTTGCGCAATATAAATGATATGTGTATAGGTTTTGTTTCACTAGCCTTGATACGCTATGTGTTTTCGCTATTCCTGGACTTTATTTACATTATTTTGTAGGATCCTAGAGGTTTCTGCGGGGTTTAATACAGCAGTGTCCTCAGCATTTATTAATACCGTAGCGGTTTTTGTTGTTGTCGGTAGGTCAGTTGCGTATAGAAGGCACCACAGTGGTCCTAGAACGTTGTCTTGAAGAATTCCTGAGTGTATGTGATGTATGTTTGTATAGACACTGCTTTGCTTCACATATAAATACTTGTCTTTTAGATAAGATTTGAGGAGCTGGTAATATGGACGAGGAAGAAACTTTTTTAATTTGACTTGTAATCTGCTATGCTACACCTAGTCAAAAGCTTAAGATATGTCAAGGAAGATAATTTTTGGCGTTTAGATCTTTGTTAATACGCTTGTCGAGTCTGTGTATTTGCTCAAATATTCCGTGCTTGTTAGGGAATTCGAACTGATGGTCAGGGTTTGTTTTAAAATTCCCTGTTATAAAATGAAGTCCTTTGACGTATAATTTTTCAAAAATTTTGAAAAGCACTGGACATTTTTCCTAAAAATTATTTTGACTGCTATTGAACTTTTTCATTAGCAGTGCAGAATCATAAATCGCGGAACCCCAATGCGTTGTTGTATTGAAACACAACAACACTAACACTAAAATCAGGCTTCAGAAATAATTCACTGAAATTATACTGTAAGAAGATAAGAAGAAGACATATCATGGTGTTAAGTACACTCACTGTGAAAGCAAATGGAAATGAAGATGAGCTCAGGTACAAATTATATAGAAAAGAAGAAAAAGGAGCATTTTGTTAGTTGTTGTATTGAAATAAAGCCAGCCAGTGGAGTAAAAATATAGTTTACTTTCTATTTAAGATATTACAAAATAACATTTGTCATTAGCGAACAACTTGCTTACTTCTACTACTTAGTGTAACTACTTTCACGCAGTTTTACATATATATACAAGTACCCGGCAAATTCAAATAAGTTTGATTGTCCATCAACACCCCCTTTCAATCAAAGCTTCTTGAAAATCATTTAACACTCCTAATTTTTCTCTTAAAAACAAAAATTGTTGTGAGCTTAAACCCTTTGTTAATATATCTGCAACCTGTTTCTTGCTTGATATGAATACAGGCTTTACAATATCGTTTTGTATTTTATTCCTAATAAAATGGTACTTCATATCTATGTGTTTAACTCTTTTGTGATCCAAAGGATCCTTTGCTATACTTATGCATGCCTGATTATCTTCATATATCTTTACTGTACCAGTATTTATGCCTAAATCTAACATCAAACGCTTTAGCCTGATTGCCTCTGTTGTGGCACTACACAATGACATATACTCTGCTTCGGTTGATGACAAGGACACAACTGGTTGTTTTCTAGTTACCCAGGAAATCGTGTTTCCAAAAACTTTAAATAAGTAACCAGTAACAGATCGTCTATCTGTATCATTTCCCCAGTCTGCATCCGCATAACCAACCAAAGGTTCAGTAGTAAAATTCCTAGAAAATGTCAATTCAAAATCAATTGTATGTTTAACATATCTGAAGACTCGTTGTAAATAATTATAGTGTGTCTCTGAAGCACAGTTTTAAAAATGGCTAAAGTAACTAACTCCAAAACTTAAATCTGGTCTAGAACTTAACATGAGATACATCAAACTACCTATTAATGTCTTGAAAGGTTTTTCGGTTAAAATCTGACTTTGTTTTTTCAATTTTAACCCTGTTTCTATAGGCGTTTTTACACCTTTACAATTTTCCATATTAAATTTACGTAAAATACTCAAAATGCATTGCTTCTGGCTAAATCTTATAATTCCATCATGCATAGTTATATTTATTCCAAGAAAATATTTTAAAGTGCCTTTACTTTATCTATTTCTGACTTACTATTTGAACAAATAATTAAATCATCTACATATAGTATTACAAAAACTTTTCAATCATTTAACTTTTTAACATAAAGACAATAATCATTTTGCGATCTGTTAAAACCCAATTTTAAAACAAAATTATTAAATCGCACATTCCAACACCTAGCACTTTGTTTTAAACCATATAGGGGCTTCTTTAATTTACACACTAAATTATGTCCTTGTTCATAACCTTGGGGTTGTTTCATTAAAACTTCTTCTTCTAAATCTCCATTCAGGAAAGCTGTTTTCACATCCATTTGATGTATGAGCATGTTTTCCTGATTAGCCACTGCTAGAACAGTTCGTATAGTAGCAAGTTTGTTTAGTACAAGTTTCTTGATAGTCTAAACCTTTTGTTTGGGAAAAACCTCTTGCAACTAGCCGTGCTTTGTATCTTGTCACTTTTCCATTTTCATCAGTTTTTAGTTTGAACACCCACTTATTGTCAATCAATTTGGCTTCTTGTGGTTTTTCAATCAATTCCCATGCATTATTCTTGAGTAAAGCACTGTATTCCTCTTCAATAGCCTTTTTCCAGTGTTCCCTATCTGATGATTTTTCTATTTCTTCCATTGTTTCTGGAATATTTTCTAACATTGACGTATTTAAAACAAAACTAAGAAATTCGTAGTCTGAATGCCATATTGGTGGTTTGCGATCACGTTTGCTTTCTGTTGCTTCTTCTGAATCTTCAAAATTATTTGTCTCATTATCTACTTCTCTTTCTGTTGCTTGTTCTGAATTTTCGAAATTAATTGTCTCATTGTTTATTTCTTCCTCAAGTTCCTTATCACTTTCATTATTAACTTGGTCATAAAATGATATTTGTTCCTTTAAATTACTATCCTCATTGAAAAGAACATCTTTCGCAATTATTATTCTTTCTTGTTCAGTGTCCCATAATCTATATCCATGATTGGCATATCCAATCATTATACATTTTCTTGTCTTTGAATCCAGTTTTGACCGCAATACTTCAGGTATATGTGCATAACTCTTGCATCCAAACACTCTTAAATTCCTTAAATTTACCTTCTTATTTAGCCATAATTCTGCAGGAGTTTTATGCATAATTGTTTTACATGGACTTCGATTACATAAGTATACTGCTGTCTGTACCGCCTCACCCCAGAAACGTTTGTCTAGACTCGCATTTATAATCATACATCTAGCCTTTTCCATAAGTGTACGATTATACCTTTCAGCAACACCATTTTGCTGCGGAGTATATGGAACTGTATACTCAACCATAATACCTTTAGATTTACAAAAATCTGAAAATTTTCCTGATATATATTCCCCTCCATTGTCGCAATTTAATCTTGATATTTTCGTAGAAAACTTAGCTGTCACTAAAGCTTCATATTCCTGAAAACATTTTAATACTTCACTCTTTTGTTCTATTAAATATACCATACCAAAATGAGTGTAATCATCTATTAAAGTTAAGAAGTATCTTTTACCATTCCACGTTATGGGGGTTATTGGTCCACATACATCACTATGTATTAGTTCCAAAGGACGTCTTGTATTTTTAACTTTACGATTTTCAAATGCTAGCCTAGTCTGCTTTCCTTGAATACAAGTTTCACAATATTTTTCAAAATTGTTTTGCACATCTTTTGTCGCTATGTCTATTCCTTCGATCATGTCATTCGAAACTAATTTTTTTTTAACTTTCTTTCCCCAGATGGCCAAGCCTTTTATGCCATAATTGTACACAATCCTCAAGTACAATATTTGCCAGTTCCTCAGTCGGTCTATCTAACTGAAATATTAGCTCATATAATTTTCCACTTCTATTTCCTTTAGCAAGTAGGCTGTCTTTATTATAAATTTTAACTTCCTTGTCATAAAATACTATTTTCATTCCCTTTTCTTCAATTCTATGAATTGAAAATAGGTTATACAGCAAATCTGGAACATATAACACATTTCGAATAGGTATTTTTATATGTTTACCATTTACTTCAGATAAAATATCTATGTCACCAATACTGTGAGCCTCCAACTTCTGTCCTTGTTTAGCTACTGCAATCTTTCGTGGTTCTTCTAATTCTTTTAAAACTTTAAAAAAACTTGCATCATTTACCATATGATCGGTGGCACCTGAATCTAGGAACCATTTTATGCCACAGTTTGAGTGTTTATTACCAACCATAAAAGCAATATCTTCCTCAACTGTGAGATTTGCATTCCTGTTGTTATTAAAAGAATTTATTTTGTAATTGTTTGAGTGTTCAGTTTTTCTTTTTGTAATGTAGCAATCAGCAAGTTTATGTCCCATTTTTCCACATAAGTGACATTTATATTTAAACTTTGTGTGACCTGTGAAAGCAGTACTTGTTACTTTTTCATTTATTCTGTCATTTGTCTTCCTTTTCAGCTGATGATCAAGTAATTTTCCTTTTACAAAATTAAGTGTTGTTTTATCATCTGCCATAGTATCAATAGCTGTTACTATTGTATCAAAACTTTTTGGTAGGGTCAGTAACAAATGACATATTATATCTGCCTCATCTAAAGTTGCTCCACAATTTCGTAATTCCCGAATACTTTTATCAAATTCCAGAAAGTGTTTCTCTAAATTTCCGCCATCACTGAATTTCATGGCCAACAGCTTGCGTCGTAAAAACAACTGACCTATTATTCCTTTCCGTTCAAAAGTTTTTGCCAATGTATCCCATACGTTCTTTGCAGTTTTGCTATCCTTCACATAGTCCAAATGACTATCGGCTATTCTTTGAATGATCATTGATTTGCACTTACGATCCTTTTTCTTATTTTCTTCTTCCTCTCCAATATCCTTGTTGACGTGATCCAATAAATCATGTTCTTCTAACAGAACTTCCATTCTAAATTCCAATTATTAAAATTGCTTCCATCGAACAAAGGAATCTTGTATCTATCGTCCTCCATTTTGTGTATATAATTATGTTTGAAAAAAAGGTTTCAAACAAAATAACTTTGGATGAAAAGAAATCAAACCACAGCACTAAGCACGTCTTGGGCCGATAACCTGTTAGTTGCTGTATTGAAATAAAGCCAGCCAGTGGAGTAAAAATATAGTTTACTTTCTATTTAAGATATTACAAAATAACATTTGTCATTAGCGAACAACTTGCTTACTTCTACTACTTAGTGTATCTACTTTCACGCAGTTTTACATATAGGTATATACAAGTACCCGGCAAATTCAAATAAGTTTGATTGTCCATCAACACATTTAATGTTATCTTTGTTTGGAAAGTGTTAACAATATAAGTAAAGGTATGATGATTTCTGTCAGTGAACTCAAAAAAAAAGAGGTTGCAAAAAAATATAGCCACTATGTAGGAAATCAGTTTTTCTGCAAAACTTCATCTTGATGATAATTCATAACTAGTGTTACTGTGGGTATTATTCACATTTAGTCATTCTTTTCCGTTTTTATAATTACAAAGTTTAGGATTTGAAAAGAATTATGTATGTTAAATAAAATGATAAAAAAAGTTTTCAATAAGGTTGTTTTTAACTGGAGAAATGCTTTACCACAAATATTGACTCCTAACATTTTATAAAAGAAATTTTATGGAACTTAACTTTAAAAGAAATACAGTGCAACATGTGCGTAGTATGCTGAAACATGGTGAAGGATTTCTTATTGTTTCTTCTTCCTTCACTAGGTAAAATGCCTGTTTATTACTGGAGTCGTTCTCATTGGTTCTCCTGTGAAGTGGATACAGTACCGGATTGAGGGGGGGGGGCAAAAGGGGGCAACTGCCCCGGGCGGCATCTCCGGAGGGCGGCAAAATGGATTTGAAAAATTGACCTTTTTTTATAATTACATAGATAAAAACATAAAATTTTGATATCATCACATCAATTTCTTTTTATACTGGTGGGATATTATTAAATTATAATTACAGAAAGTATACCCAAATCACTGTTTTACGTAAAAGTAAAACAAGCGTATTTTCAATAATAGAAGAGCGCTAATTGCGTTGATGTGATTGGTACAAAATGTTTCATTGTCAAAAACACAAGCAGGTAGCTAGGAGAGGAAAAAGTGGCCTGTGACTTATAGTGATGAGGGGTGGCGGGAAAAGACAGACTTTTCGTTGTCGTGATCTTCCATCACTGAAATGATGGGAGATCATGTTCGAAAAAAGATACTGAATGACATATACTACGCAAAGTACTATGCAATGTTGTTTGATTGCACACCTGATAAATCACACACAGAACAAATGAGCCAAGTAATCCGATATGTTGCTAAGAACAAAAATGGCCAATTTGAAATCAGAGAAAGCTTCATTGATATTATAGCAGTTATTGGAAAATCTGGGAAGTACTTGGCAGATACAATATTTCATAAGCTGGAGAAACATGGATTAGAAAAAAGAAATTGTCGAGCCCAAACATATGATAATGGGTCGAACATGTGTGGTGTTTCTAAAGGAGTTCAAGCTAGATTCTTGGATATCAACCCATTAGCAACATTTGTCCCGTATACAGCCCACTCCGTGAATCTGATGGGACTACATGCAGCATCAACATCTCCTAATACAGCGAACGTATTTGGAGTAATCCAGAGATTATACACTTATTTTCATCAACACAACGGTGGGAAGGCTTGAAGAAACACACAAAAACGAATTTAAAGGGAACCAGTGATACTCGATGGTCTGCTAAGTCTGAGGTTGTACATGCTCTTGTAAAAAACTGTCAAGGAGTAATTAGCGCTCTCACTGAGTTGAACCAAGAAAAAATGTATACATCAGAAACAAAGTCTGAGGCCTCCAACCTCATTCGTACACTGAAAGATTTTCGATTTATTTTGTATTTAGTTGTTTGGGCAAATATCTTAAAAGAAATTAGCAGAGTTAACAAGGAAATACAGAAACATAACATAATATTATCACAAACAATACAAATGTTGGAAGGTCTAATCAAAACTATGGAAAGGCAGAGAAACGAAGCAAATGAATGGATAAAGACTGGCAAATAAATAGCACAAAAAATTGAAGTAACTATGGAAACTCGCAGAATTCCAAAAAGGAAAATAATGACTGGAGAGATGGCGCAAGATAATGGAAGAAGTTTCTCTCTAGAAGAAATTTTGAAGAAATGAATCAACTTGATCTTCTAAACCTAATCCAAGAAAGTTATTTGACTGATGCTTTCCCAAATGTGTGTAGCCTTAAGAGTTTACTTAACGCTCCCACCTACATCAACGAGCTGCGAGAGGAGTTTACCGATGATATGCTCGACATCTAGGAGCATATCACCGATAATAAATTAATCAGTCTTGTCTATGTAATTGCTTCACCAAATCGTACTTACCACCCGCGACTACTGAAGATAATTAAAAACTATCTCAGATCTACAATGACTTAAAAGAGATTGAGGAACCTCGTAATACTGTCTACATAAAGCCAAGAGGCTAATTTAATAAATTATGAAGATGCCATTAACTCATTTTCTGAAAGAAAATCAAGGAAAATAATTTTGTAAAAATATCTGCACACAACACATTTTCTAAAGCATAGTGAAAGGTAGTTGCGAAGACCATTATTGCTAGTGCAAGAGGATAGTGGTGGGTTTTATTTTTAATGTTAAAGTTTTAAATTACTTTTATTACTTTTTTCCTGATATTTATTACTGCATTACCTAAAAGTAAAAAATAGCTACAGGGGAGGCATGGTGCTGACTTGCCCCCCCTAAGAAATTTTCTGGATCCGGCACTGAATGGATAGCCAGCTAACCTTCCATCTTTTGGGGGGGGGTCTTCCAATGAGTCGCTTAGTATTCTTTTCCGCCCTTAATTCTGCGTTGTATATCATCACCGGTATAACACATGCTTTGTAGATTCTCGCAATCCACGCCAATGTGCTTGTTTTTCCAAATACTTTGTTTCAGGTAGTCTGAGATCACCGCTGCCTTATTGGTTTGTTCTTTAACTTCTTCTGCGAGGTGATTTTGCACCCAACACAGTTGAAGTGCATGACTTTTTCGATTTTTGGTATTGTCCATATTGTCTATAGTAGTGTTTTGCTATAGTCTTATAGTTTAAATTACAATATTAAGGTTTGGGCATATAAAATATAATTTTTACATCGACAGCAAAGGAATGAACTAATGAATTTACAAATCTTTAGTAAAATACTAAAACTTAATTAATAGTAGTCGTTCGATATTTATAAAAATTATTTAATTATATGTTCATACGACTTACTAATTGACGATTAACATGCTGACAGTTACGAGTGTTGAAGTTTCCCATCTAATAACTTCAATATTTCCTCCATGAAGATAGCATAAATGCTGTTGTAGAAATATAATAAACATGCAAAATTATATAATATCTCTCTGTCTTCCTTCTGTAACGTCAAATCGATTTCCGTTAGTGATAGTTTCGATGAGAAAACGGTAAATCACAAGCCAACTATGGTAATAATTAAGAGGGAAGCAAAAAGGGAACGATCGTGAAGCGCTGAGAAGCCAGGGGTGTAGACTGTTATGTAGAGAGGTTGGAGGAAAGAGAGGGAGCGCCTGCAGCGCCACCCGATGGCGAAGACGAGTCTGAAGAGTCGAGGCGTCTACAGGAAATGACGCCGCAGTTTCATCTCCGGCCTATTTCCTGTTTCGGCGCTCTAATGTTCGTTGGCTCGCCCGTCCACGGCATATACGGATGTGCTACCGAAAACGTCACTTCTTCTAATTTTAATACAGCTCCCTACATTACCGCAAGTACAAATAAGAGAAAAACGATGAAATGTGTAATGACATTTTCATATTTTCGCCGCTTCTAGCTTGTAAATATTCGTCGGCTTTTTATACTTATCTGTGTAAGCTATTTCATAGGTAATATATACCATTCTTCGTTATATTTTCTTATCGATATCCGTTGAGTATACATTGGAACCTTGAAATATACATACATAAATTACATAATCACAGTTCACTACATTTTGCATCTAAATTTAATTGAATCAGTGAGTGTAGAAACAACATAATCAATTGTTTTAGAGATAATAGGTTGAGTGTGACATTTGAAGTGAATTCTAATGAAGGATTTAGTAAAAGAGGAGTTTTGATGTAAAGATACGTTACTATATGGGTAATAGAACTCACGAGAAGGTAGTCAAAAAGATGTTGTGACATGAAGAAAATTATAGAAGCAAGAAGAATGAGTGTGCTTAAAACCACACAGCAGAAGTGTAAACTTCATCAAGGCGATGTTAATAATACGAAATAGACGCGTATAATATTTCAGTAACGTATTAAATAAAACGTATTCGCATATTTATTACATTTACACATGTACACGCGTATAATATTTAGTAACGTATTATACGACTGATGCGTCATGCTCTCCCATGTAACGATCGCCGAACGAGTATAGCAGTGACGTATGTATATGTATAAATAGACGATATGAATAATCGATTACGTGTCCCGCGTTGGTCTGATGCAACGTGCGAGCGTCATACATTAGTCATACCCGTTCGGCTCGGGTTCGAATCTGCTCGGGGACATGAATTTATTTATTTATTTAAATTTCAATTTAATTGAAATTAAATACCTCTATGTGATATATTTATCTTGTTCCCTTAGCCGACTTTACCCGAACGAGCATTACACATATCCGAGCGTTACACATATCCGAGCGTTACATATCCGAGCGTTGCAGGCCAGTCTTGTTCACTGCCTACAATCAGCGCAACGCGCCTAAAGAAGTTTACACTTCAAAAAAATTAAATGAAACAGACTGGACTAAAAGGTACATATACATTGCAAAGGTAACCTAATTCATAGATAGACGATCATCTTGAAAATGTAAAAATAAGTGTACAGAGGCTATTTCAGATGGTGGAAGGAATAAATCATTCAGACAATTTTGTAATATTCCTATGAAAGATCAAAATCGTTTATTTAGACATTTCTTTGTGCTCTGTGACTGATGCTCGAATAAAGTGTAGGTGTAAATTACAAGTATATCTTGATATAGTACCATTATAAAATGAAAGTGAAATAGAATAAAATCAATCTAACCCTATCCAGTGTGGCTCTCATAAGGATAATTGAACAATGCCAATTAAAGCGACGCCATGCCTTCATTATCAATATCTAGCGATTGAGATTGTTTCTTGAAAACGTGATCAAATAATCTGTATATAAATGTTCTGGTCGGACCACTCCTCAAGTTTGAAGGAACAGCATTGTACAATTTATAAATAGTAAACGAAGAACAACGCTTAAAGAACTGTTTTATGGAAAGGTGGGGTGATTACACATTTCTTCATGGCATTTAAATTAACCACGTCTGTAACAACTTAATTGCTGACTCATCCAGTCCGATGAAAAGTAGAATTGATAAGAGAATGTCATGACTAACAGTGTCGTATGCCTTACTAAAGCCTAAAATAGAATAAGTAGTTTCCTTTTATCAGTACTATCAGTAATTGAATCAATCAAATTCAGAACAGCTGAATAACGAAATCCAGATTGATATTTAGCAAGAATATTTAAGTTACGAGCATATTTTTGAATTTGCGTACTTTTTCAAATATCTTTGACAAGACTGAAATCATGCTGATGGGCTTAGATCCGAGTAATTCGTTGGTTTACGTCTTTTTGCTAAAGGAAAAAATGAATTCTTCCGTAATGCTGGAAATTCTCTCTCTGTTGACAAAGTGAATATTTTACTATATATAAGGGCAGCATAATTTAAACATTTTAGCGCTTAACCCATAAGCTTCATAATAATTTTGATGCATTGACAAAATAATTTTAGAGATTGAGATCTCGTCAATTATGTTAAAATGAAAATAAGAATGGAAATTATCTTTATAGTGAGAGTTATAGTAATTTATTAAATAGTATGTATAGGGTTATACCTATTAAATAAAGTAAGTTCCCAGTTTGAAATGGCCATAAGGTTGGCAAATTTTTAATATGTACAAAATAAAAGCACTAATTTTTTCATAAAGGAACGAAATTTTTTTTAACAAGAAGACAAAGGAAAATGTTAAATATGACAACTACCGTGTTGTTCAATAAGTATTAGTCGTTCTTCTATGGTATAAACGGCGTTAGAATGAGCATTTTTACGAGGTAGGCGCCATAAATTCTCGGCTTGACAGGCTTATACAAGTTCAAACGTGACCCCGTCAAATCATGCATGCACACACGCTAGGTGTACCCTATAAATATGACGGTTCGAAGCCTAGTAGTTGTTAGTAACCTGCCAACTAACGTGACTAGCGCACGAAAATGTCTGAAGTAACGAAATTTGAGTACCGCGCGGTCATTAAATTTTTAGCAAAAGAAGGGCATACACCTTATCACATTAAACAACATTTAGACGGCGTTTACGGTAATTCATCTCCTTCGTATTCAGCTGTAAAAAAGTGGGCAAAATGTTTCCGTTTGGGACAAAAATCCCTGGAAGGTGCTGATCGGTCGGGTCGACCAATTGACGTGATAACGCCTCAACAAATTTCAATTACACTGGTCAACAGTGAAATTGCTTCTTAGGTGAAAGTACCCAATCCTGAATGAATTCAACGTGCTGAACACGAATATCACATTGAAAAAAGTTGATTGGCTCACGTTCAAGAGATATTGACGTTTTGTCCATTGTATAGATGCTATTGCATAATGTAATGCAATTTAGTGAGAAATTACGAAATTTTGCGTCATATTGCATCACCCCTTCATGCAAAGAAGTTAATGCAGCATTTACTGTAAGTTTCCGTTGAGAGTGTTGCGAAATTGATTGCGCAATATCAAGCAATAGCTAATTATAGTTTATTTATAAATGGCCGACGTGACAGTTAACTCGTGCAATGTCCGTTCATTCGCGCATATTTTTCGAAGCTCTAGCATACATAAGTGATTGCTATAGTGTAAAGTAACTAAACAGTAGCAATGCCTCGTAACTGTGTTAATAGTGCAAATAACTTCTGTTATATTTGCGGAGAAGTGACATTTGCTGCACAGAAAAAGAACATCAGTGCAACAGTTAAGAAAGCGTATCATTTGTATTTTGGTTGCAAGATAGGCGACCAGGACAAAGACTGGGCCCCACACGTATGCTGCCGCACTTGTGCCGTAAATCTTTCACAGTGGCTTAATGGCAAAAGAAAGGCAATGCCATTTGCTGTGCCCATGATTTGGAGGGAGACCACCAATCACGTTGACGACTGTTATTTCTGTATGGTACGACCAGCTTCTGGAGGCACCACCAAGAAGAAGAAGTGGACAGTTGAATACCCTAACATACCATCTGCTCTGCGACCTGTCTCTCATGGCGAAGGACTCCCAATTCCAGAACCTCCTACAGATTTTTCTATCAGTTCAGACGATGAGGATGGCCATGCATCGGCGAGTTCTCCTCAACGTGGCAGTAAGGATGATGACTTTTCGTGCTTTGACGAAACATCTGCACCACATAAAATTACCCAGGATGAAATGAACGATCTTGTTCGCGATTTGGATCTGTCGAAAAGCAAAGCGGAGATACTGGCCTCAAGACTTCGACAGTGGAATCTTCTGGAACAGAATGTCCGAGTGACTTCATTTCGCACTCGCCATCAGCTCTTCGAATCTTTCTTTAAGAAAGAAGAAAGTCTTGTGTTCTGCTGCGATATTGATGGTCTACTACAAGCTCTCGGTATTGCACATGATCCCCACGAATGGCGGCTGTTTATAGACGCTTCAAAACTGAGCCTAAAGGCGGTTTTGTTGAATAATGGGAACCAGCTTCCATCCATACCTATTGCACATGCGGTCTACATGAAGGAGACTTACGGCAATCTAAAGCAGCTACTGGAGACGATTAACTACAGCAAGTATGGCTGGCAGATATGTTCTGACCTGAAGGTAGTATCTCTGTTGATGGGTTTGCAGCAGGGATATACAAAGTACTGCTGTTTTCTTTGTCTGTGGGACAGCAGAGCAATCGATTTGCACTACATCAAGAAAGACTGGCCTCCGAGAGCATTTTTTAAGCCTGGAGAAACGAATGTACAGCACCCACCATTGGCACAGCCACACAAAATCATCATTCCTCCTTTACACATCAAACTCGGTCTTGTCAAAAACTTGGTAAAAGTCATGGATAAGAATGGACCAGCATTCAAGTACCTGCATGACAAATTCCCTCGACTCAGTGAAGCCAAAATTAAAGAGGGCATCTTTGTGGGGCCTCACATTAGACAGCTCTTCCGAGACCCCAAGTTTGAGGAACTTCTTCAAGGTAAAGAAAAACAGGTTTGGGATGCATTCTATCAAGTGGCAGCAAACTTCCTGGGGAATGACAAGGCAGAAAATTACAAGTGTCTGGTTGAGGATATGTTGGCTTTGTTTCATGAATTCGGCTGTAATATGTCCTTAAAGATCCACTTTCTTGATTCCCACTTAGATTTCTTTCCTGATAACTGCGGGCAGGTCAGCGATGAGCACGGCGAACGCTTTCATCAGGACATTGCCACCATGGAGCAACGGTACCAAGGCAAATGGTCTACGTCAATGCTAGCTGACTATTGTTGGACAATCAGTAGAGATGCTCCACAAGTCCACTACAAACGGCAGGCCAAAAGAAGTCGAAAGCCGGAAGCAGACTAATGTTTTCTTACCATGTATTATAATATTGACATAAGTACACTTTTTCTGAAATATGCGTAAATGTTTTCTTACCATGTATTATAATATTGACATAAGTACACTTTTTCTGAAATATGCGTAAATGTTTTCTTACCATGTATTATAATATTGACATAAGTACACTTTTTCTGAAATATGCGTAGGTAAATGTTTTCTTACCATGTATTATAATATTGACATAAGTACACTTTTTCTGAAATATGCGTACATATTACAGAAAACCCGTAGCCAATTCAGCTTTTTCTTAGTCATTTTCGTGTTCAGCACATTGAATTCATTAAGAAATGACAATTTTCAGCTTGGAAACATGAACTTTTCGAAAATTTGTTGCCCAGTTTTATTGAACATTTAGTGCTAGAAGATCGCCGTTTGGGAGTGAAGGAATTAGCAGTGATAACAAACGTTTTCGAAACAAGTGTTCGCCGAATTCTCCATGACCATTTGGGTATGAATAAAATTAGTGCTAGATGGGTACCGCGACTTCTTTTTGTTCTCGACCGTGAACGTCGAGTCGAATGTGCGCAGTCGTTTTTAAACATGTGTGGAGACGACCCAAAACTGATTTTGGAGTCCATTGTCACAGGGGATGAAACAATGGTTCTGTTTTACGATCCTCTATCGAAAAGGGAGTCCATGGAATGGCGGCGATTTGATGAACCTCGTCCCAGAAATGAGAAAGTCGTTCAATCAACGAAAAAGGTGATGGCCATAATATTCTGGGATTGTGAGGGCATTTTGCTAATCGACGCTAAAGAGCGCAATACAAGTGTAAACGGCACATATTATGCGTCTTTATTGCATAAATTAAGGGACAGTATTCGTGCAAAACGTCGTGGAAAATTTACAAAAGACCTTAGGGGACGTAGTTTTAAGGACGACAGTGAATTACAAGCCGCTGTTATGAAATTTTGACGGAAAAACTTCAAATTATTTTTACAAGGGTGTCGAATTATTAATTAATCGTTGTAATAAATGTATAGAAGTTAAGGGAGATTACATTGAAAAATATAAATTCTTATATTGTTCCAAGTTTCTTTTTTGTATATCAGACCGAGAATTTATGGCGCCTACCTCGCAGGTATGTTTTCAATGAAATCTGATATCGATTTTTTAGTTCCACAAGTAGTCGGTCTTCTAAGAAATACCCTTTCTTTGAGGTAACCCCATAACCACTAGTCAGCCGGATTTATGTTTGGTGACTTAGCAGGTCAACTGTTTGGAAAATGTTTACTAATTACTCGGTGCCAAATGTGTTACTTAATAGTGTTTTCACGGTATTGTGTATGTGAGGTGGAGCTCCGTCTTGCATATAAATAATGTTTTCAATATCATGATTCTGTAATGCATGTATTACGAAGTCGCGCAACATAAAAAATATCGCTGTCCGTTTACCCTCTATTATGCCCTAGAAAAACGACTAATACTTATTGAACAACTATGGGTCATATTTATTTATGTCTTTTTGTCATAATAAAATCCCGTTTCTTTATGAACAAATTAGTTCTCTTATTTCTGTACATATTAAAAATGTTCCAACCTTATGGCCATTTCAAACTGGGAACTTACTTTAGAATAACCTTATACCGCAGGTGTCAAATATCACTAGGTATAGGGATTCAATGTTTACGTGCAATCTATACGTATGTATGTAATACGTGGCAACGTGGTACCCCTACTGTCCGTCACCAATGCCGGCAATAACCGACACCACAACGATTTTCTCCGATCCTCATTCTTCCCACTACTCACCACCGAGATTATACATTCAATGTTTAGCTGCGAACACGTTGCGGTCTGCAATAAAAGCATGTTAGAAAACGTAAGTAATTTTCTACGACCGCCTAGGGCAATGTCTTGCTATGGAGAGAGGAATTTTTGAGCCCCTTGTGTAGTTTATTATTATTTTCAGAATCCTTTTTTATTTATTTTATTAGGGTTATTTTTTTATTGTATTATGGTTATTTTTTATTTTATTATGGTTATTTTTTAATTTTATTAGAATTGCGCTTTTATTTGTGTCATGCAGCATAAATACAGCTTAATAATTCTCTGCATTAACTGAAAGGAAAAAGAAAAACAAATCTTTGCAACTCGTAAATATTATTTCCGAACGCATTAGAAACACCCAAGTCGGTGGTTCACTAGTTACTGCTAACTTGTATTTGCGAGCATGTATCGGTCGTCGCTGGCATTGGAAGGAAAGTAGGGGTACCAAGTTGCCACGTATTGCATGCATTGATCGCCTATGGCTAATTGACACATGGGGTATATTAGCCGTATTGAGTATTGATTCGAAAAGAAATTATTTTGAACTTTAAAGCTGAGACGTTTACCATTCGCAAAAATTGTGGCTTGTGATAAAATTATACATGATAGAATTTTTCTATTATTTAGCTTGATTTAACTTTCTATATTTCAAGTTGTTATAGCTAAATGTTTATATTTTTAAGAGCTTCGTTTTGGAGGAATGCTAATTACGAAAATACGAAAAGAATGTAGAGAGTACTGCCAGACATTACTTTGGGGGTTTTGGTGAAATTTAATTAGCAAAAGCATTTTATGATTTATCATAATTATAAAGCCAAGTATTGGCAAAGTATCATGTCAAAAGTGAAATACGCTTAGAGAAAGAACATAAAATGTATGCGAACAAATTGTAATGTTAAAAAAGTAGCGTGTGACTTGCACGAGTACATGAACAAAAACATACGGGGCCTGTCACTCTGATTGATGGACTATTTAGAATAATCCAGTACGAGCGGACCACGAATTCGTATGTGAACGTTCTGTGTTTTACTTGCCCTATTTACTGGGAGTAACCCCTTAAAACGTGTTCTGACTTATGGACAAGTAAACAATACACACATTAACGCCCATTGTTGTATGTGTAATATTACAAATATTCACGAAGAAAATGTATTAAAAATACTTTATTTATGTATATTATAATATTGATTTTATTAAATAGACAAAAAGACGTGTTTATATTTTACTTTTATGTAATTATGCTCAACAAAATAAACAAAATTACAAATATTGATTCGAAAATTAGTCGTTCAGAAATAGAGCCAAGAATTAAGTTTATTGTTATAACGAGTGTTTAAATATCTACACATTGTGATTTAGAAATTTTCGTATTATCATATCGGCAACTTGAAAACGCCTTGCTTTATTTCTTCTACCGCCAGAGCTGTGCCTAAATATATAATTTAGAAAATAAACATTTCCAATTTACTGAAGTAGCATTAATAATCTGTAATTTTAAATTCATATTGTTACAGTTGAATGGTTTATGAAGATTATTTTCGAGCTCATTGCTAAAAAAGATACTCTGCGCGTTTTGGGGTGATAATGTCAAATTTGATAATTATGTTGTATAATTCAAGTAGAAGAAGAAATTGTAAAACGAAAAATTCATTAAAATTCAGTTAGAGACAAAATACATTTACAATATGTCCACTAATGAAACTAATTATGAATGTGTAAATAATTAAATGAAGTGATGGAAACCTCTTTGTGAAACATGTCGAAATATAAGCAAGTAATAACAAATGAAACACTTGGTATTGTTTCACAAATATATATAATTAAATACTCGATGTACATTTCGCCTTGCGGCATCATCAGGAGTTCTAGAAAAACTAAAGTAAAATTCAATATACTGTAACTACCTACTTCAAACAAAAATGTATATAGAAAAAAATACAAAAAATAGAAAATTATGAAAAGGTCATGACTTATATGGAAAGACCGTTTTTACAATGCTAGGGTTTATTAGCGGTGAATTTATGAGTTCGGTTTGTTCATTAAGAACATTGCCTGGTTGTAAAAGTAAACTTTCTTTTATAAAATAACCTTCTAGAACATTATTTTTTTTACTTTTATTTAAACTACACAGTACTTCTAAATTGTCTATTGAAAAATGATGTCCCGTGTCTAAAACATGGTTAGCAACACTTGAATTTTCATAATTTAATTTAACGGCTCGCATATGTTCTGAGAACCTTAATTTGAAATTTCGCCCCGTTTGACCTATATAAAATTTACTACAATCACTACAATTAATTCTATAAATTCCTGATTTGTTTTGTTTAAATATGGAATTTTAACCCATTGTTTTAATGTCAAGTCCTGAGACGGGGGAAATGCTGATTTTAATGTAATTGATTTATTCATTCTATTGACTAATTTATCTATTAGAGATGAGCTATAACCATTATTTTGTGCAATTATTTTAATGAATGAATTTTGCTTTAGTTTCTCTAGAACTCCTGATGATGCCGCAAGGCGAAATGTACGTCTAGTACTTAATTATATATATTTGTGAAACAATACCAAGTGTTTTATTTGTTACTACTTGCTTATGAATGTGTAAACTTCAAAATTTCCTAAATAGAGCAATTGGATGGTTTAGTCCTATAATTTTTAAATATCGTGTTTAAATTAACGACTTACCTATAGTGACTCCGAAATAAGTTGCTGAAAAATTATGTTTTAATAGATTGCCATTAAATGGTATATTGCTAATGCTATTCATCATTTGTGAGATAAAAGAAATCTATATTTAGCAGGTTACTTCGAAAAGCACAATTATTTATCCTACAAATATCTACTAAAATCATTTGTCAAATTGAAGACAAATTACTGAGTGTAATGAGATAATCTTGGAAGTAAGAAATAATCTACGGTGTAGCTTACGGATCAGTTCTGGAATCATTGTTATTAATGTACGTATAGAATAATATCACCTTTACCTTGCATTTAGGGTTATTGAAACACTACTGCAATACACTTTCACTTTTCCCAAGTAGTCGTGGTTATTTACGAACTTGAACCACTTTTCCTTATTATGTGATAATTCTGCCGCTTCACTCCAAGTTTGCACTTCCTGGTCTATTACCATCGCCACTCTCTTGTCCAATGTCTTTCCTTCTCTGTCCCTTTTTCAGTAAATTTTCGTCTACAATAGTTCTTTCACATCTCTTCCTTCGTCCATCCTTTGCAGATGACTTCACCAGTTGCCCGCTTTTTACAAATGACATTCCTTTTTTTTCCGTTCCGAATTCACAACCATATGGTGTCACAATGCTTTTGTACACATTCATCTTGATCTTTCTAGTCAGCTCCTTTCTTGATATAAGTTGCTGCTTATGGTATATTATAGTTCCTTTTCATGCTGATTTCTTTCGCCAACATCTACTCCCCCTTTTTACTTTCGTCAGTTGTTATTGCGTGCTTTTGCACATTACCTAATAGTTACAACTGAAAATAAAAGAAATATGGAAAATACAAAAGAATAGGGGCGTCGTTTTAAAGAGGATGTTGTTTTTCATATCTTTTTCAATTTCGACCATAACTATAAGGTGATCTGCAAAGGCACATTTTGTAATTTTGTGGTTTATACGTCTTCATTACATCAATACAAGTGTAAATGCTATAGGACCCATACCTCCCAATTTTAAGCTGTTATTGGTGGTGAACTGCTAATGTTTTGTTGTTCGTTCGACTACGTTTTGTAGTAATTGTTATATTATTCTTTTCTCTACCTGGGTATGGTTGTTTGTTTCACTCCAATTTTTTTCCTCGTGGGTTTTAAGTTTTGCTATAACGAAGTAATTGTGTATCTATTCTGTGTCTTATTTTCACATTATTTACAAATTTTCGAATGTTTTTTTATACAAGTATAAAATCTATTATTGATTTATTTTTTTAATTCGGTGTTTGGTTTGTATACTTATGGATACATCATACCACACCATACAAGTACTGGCAAATTTTCATTTGAAGGCCCTGAAATCTTTATGTGGTATGAAAAGCATGGAAACACGCATTTAGCAAAGAAAATATACCAACATTTAGATTAATATACATATATAGTTAATGAGAACAAGCAATTCTGAATGGAAAATTAATACAAATATCTTTATCCTACGCAAACTCAAAATCAATTACGGACGTCTTTCTAGTGACTTTCAAAGTGTCAGAATTCTGTAAATTATTGTAGCTGAAAGTTGTACGAGCTACCAGAACATATAGAACGATTGTCAACAAAAAATCTTAGGACATCCTCATTTATAAAAAATGCTATTCAATGGAGTACTTCAATTTTCACGATGTCGTGTAACCCGCGATAATGTTCGCACTATACAGGGTGGGTCATCTCCGCGGGAAAGGCATATTGTGATTTTACGAGAAAAAAAAGCTACTCATAAGGAGCAAGTTTTAAAACTATTTTGTGTTATACAGAGTGATCCATAACTTCGTGGCTGACCATAGTTACACTTTTTTAAATGGAACACCATGTATATTATTACACTTTTGTATTCCCCGTATAATTCAAAAAGTTATAAGATAGTATAGGCGTTAAATTTAACGTTTTATTTAAAAACGTGCTCTTAATAAGTGGCTATCATCGCGAGAAAACCTATTCGAAATATCTTTTCTCATAAAGTCACAATCTGCTTTCCCCACGGAGATGACACACCCTGTATATTCGTTTCTTGGTTCTTTAGTTTGACTTTGGATTGTGAATACATATTCTATTTATATATTCTATATATCTATACATACAGGCTGGAAATAAAGTAACGGATAAAAGCATTAACTTTGTTTTTTTGAAAAAAATCTCGAAGGGGTATATCGACTTTAACTAAGGGAAATATTTTCATGGCATTTTCAGTTTTTTACGTCATTTGTTTTTCATGTTAGGGCGTCACTGACTTTTTTTTAAATGACAACTTATATTTTTTTTTCTATTGATTCCGTTAGTACTTTTAATTTCCTATCCAACGGTAAAAAACTTTTAATGTTACATTTGAAAAAAATTGGGAAAAAGTGTCTATAAATTCAAAATAAATTTAGTTACCGGTGCATAAAACAAAAAACATTAGTTACGACTGTCAGAATAAAACAATTTGTCAGTATCACAATAAAATAACTGTTATTTCCCTTTTCTAAATTAGAATAATTTACCTTTTGCAAACTATTTTATTAATAAAAATGGGAAAATTCCCAATGGATGTAGAAAATTCATGCACAGTTTCCTCAGGAAGTTAACGTATGGGCATCAATTATTGATGACAGAATTCTAGGTCCATTCTTTCTTGCTAACAATTTGACTGGAGAGAGATACTTGCAATTTCTAGAGTTCGAATTGATGCCAGCATTAGCTGCATTATTTCCTAATGCAAACAGCCCTAACGTACCAAATAATAGTATATGGTGCCATGGTGATGCTCCCCCTCCACCAAGTTCTCCCAAGAAGATGGATAGGAAGAAGAAGTTCGATAGGTCTTTAGATCTAATGCCATTAGACTTCTTTCTCTGGGGGTACTTAAAAAGTAACGTGTATAAAAATCGACCTAATAATTTAGATCTTGAGCACATAATTCTACATGAAATTGGATTAATATCAGCTCAAACTATTCAGAATGTGAGAAATGAGTTTTATAATCGTCATGGATATAGGCAGGTGGTACAGGATGGTCATTTTAAACACTTAGTGTAAATATAATTTAAAAGGTCTTATTTCTGTGCTTATTTTTGTTTTTGGTCTTCATAACATGAAAAACAAATGAAGTAAGAAACTGAAAATGCCATGAAAATATTCCCCTTAGTTAAAATTGCTATACACTTTCGAGATTTTTTTCAAAAAATAAATATATAAGAAGTTAATGGCTTTATCTGTTAATTTATTTCCACACTGTATATATCTTCTTTATGATATTGATAGAGTGTAAAAAAATACACGTAGATGGCAGCACCGTCACTGGCTTTTATTTTCCTTGTCAATATTTGGATCACGTCTGGCATCCCTAGTAGCAAAATCTCTGTATATGTACACTTGTCCTGCATTAGCAAATATATATTTTCATCCTTCTCTAAAATTTTGCTGCTTGGATATGATACCGGAAATCATATGATTTGCCCTTGACTAATTGACTGGACACTGCACATATAAATTGTTCATAACACTTAAGCGTTTTAACATCTTAGGGCCAATCCAAAATGAAGAAGTAATCTGTCGACAATGCTTCATACTTTATATTTTGTTTTATAGTCTACTTTCACCCATTTTGTTTGGTGTAGCACTCATTCTAATCGTCCGAAATAAAGGCCAATTAACTCGCTTTTTTTAAGACACTTGGTATATATTACATACAGGGTGAGTCATTAGTAGCCGCTTCTTTGATTGCTCTTTTGTGTTTTTAATAAAAGAAAAAACAATTAGTGGAAGATTCATGGTTGTTTGGGACGCGTATTCTAAAAATACTTTAAGCTCTGACGCACTTCCGGTTTCACTGGAAATGCACGGAACTTATTTTTTTTAATGACACCCTATATATTTTTGGATTTTCTACTACTGCTTTAAATTGTCTATTCAACTGTTTCTTCTTTTTCAAAATTGAGCCAATAGTTTTTGGGTTATTAATTTTTTTTGAAAATATTTGACCAAAACACGTGTTCAGAGTAAAATCATTTTCACATTGTTTTTAAAAGTAAAAACATTAACTTTGGTGGTGCTTGTAGCCAAGAAAATTCTGCATCATTTGGTATAAGTTGCACTCGACAATATCTCAAAACACGTTGTTTTTTCAAAGCCTACTTCCTGAAATTTTCGCATACCAAAAACTAATTTTTTTAAATAGAACACCTGGTATTTTGTTCCCTCTTTTATTCTCTTTCGTTTTTGTTAACAATGTCCGATGCCTATCTTTTGTAATTTCTGAGATAATAACTATAGGAGCAATTAGTGGTTAAATAAAGAACTACGAGCCCTGTTCTATGCACCCAAATATTCGTACAATAAAGGCTGGAATGCGACTGACTGCCTGAGTCAACTGTTAAAGAAAGTCGGTAAACATGTATGTCAAATTTATAAAAGCATCGCTATTAGTTATCATCCAAATGTATTCTTATGAAGAGTTAATAGTTATGACTGACGGTTTGGGTGAATATGAAAGAAACTCTTTACTAGCATCCAGTCTTTATGTACAGCGATCCCTGGTAGAAGTCAACCCGAAGCCAGAAAGCCTTCGAAAGTATAAAGGAACGGTTTGAGTGAATAGAATGTACTGAATATGAAAAAAAGAGCGGAAAACCCAATAACTGGTGAGAATAAAACACTTATGGTACTTGCGAGTGTAGTCGAATACCCCCGTACTAGTACTACGAAAATTAGTCGTCAGTTAGATGTATGTCAAATTTGAAAATCCAGAATAATTAGGAAATATGTAATTCATTCGTTGCATATTCATACACAGGGTTAGATGAAAGGAATTGTCAGAATCGCTTCCATATTTGTTGTTTACTGACGAAGCCACCTTCTTTTAAAGTTAATGACACAATTTTCATTATTATAACACCTAAAAACCCTCACTTTATCACTCCTGCAAACTTTCAAAATCGTTGGTCATTAAATATGTGGGGAGGAATAGTGAGTGGGTAGTTAAATAATTGGACCCTATTTCTTTGATGAAAATGTTAATGGAGAAGAGTATCTTCGCTTTCTATGGACGAATTTTCAAAACTTTTTGAATACATCTTTAAATATGTCAGTAAACATAACCTTTATTTTATTTAGTTGTTAACCAACAGTGTAAAAAATGATATACTGCAACTGGACATTGCTGGAATTAAAAAATTGAAATGCGATGCTCTTCATTCTGTATTATTAATTTTGGGATAGTTGGATTTAACTTTTACTTTGTTTGGCAGTTGACTAAGGAAGTTGGACCCCATTCCTGTCTTCCATTGATTGAACGAATATTTTTGGTGCTTAGACAACAGCGCTCGTAGTTCTTTAATTGACCGCTATTTGCTCCTATAGTGATTATCTCAGAAATTAGTAAAGATAGGTATAGGACATTGTTAACAAAAATGAAAGCGAATAAAGAAAGGAACAAAATGCCTCAATAAAATACTGGGTGTTCCATTTAAAAAAACTAAGTTTTTGGTATGTGAAAATTTCAGGAAGTAGGCTTTGAAAGAACAAAGTTTTTGGAGGTATTGTCGAGTGCAACTTATACTAAATGATGCAGAATTTTATTGGCTACAAGCACCACCAAAGTTATTGATTTTACTTTTAAAAACAATGTGAAAATGATTTTCTTTCTGAACACTTGTTTTGGTCAAATATTTTCAAAAAAAATTAATAACTCAAAAACTGTTGGCCCAATTTTGAAAAAGAAAAAAGCAGTTGAACAGACAATTTAAAGCAGTAGTAGAAAATCCAAAAATATGGAAGGTGTAGGGTCGTTTTAAAAAATTAAGTTCCGTGCATTTGCGGAAGTGCGTCAGAGCTTAAAGTATTTTTACATTATGCGCAACAAGTAATCATGAATCTTCCACTAATTGTTTTTTCTTTTATTTATAACACAAAAGAGCAATCGAAGAAGCGGCTACTAATGACTCATCCAGTATATTGAATATATTT